>OX421972.1:83648202-84248202 GCA_949128135.1 Parasteatoda lunata
GATAAAATTAGAACACTAATACAGAACTTAGAAAATAAACTAGATGAAAAAATTTTTGCTGAAATATTACATGAAATAAATATAAAATTCTCCGAATACTGAGAGTTAAAAGTCTAGAGTATTTCAATTTACTCTTCTCGGGAATTAATTATTTAATTCTTACTTTAATTGTATGAATTCAATTGGGAATCTTTAATACATAATTTTAGCAATGCAAATAGAGTTCTTATGTATCCATTACATCTATATTACGTGCATCTTTAAATCATCTGAATACATATTTATCTTTATGCTTTATCTTTCAGTATTTGCTTTATTTTCAAAGGGAATAAAAAATTTAAAAATCGATTTTCTTTCTCAAAGAACATTCTTTGATAGAAAAAAAAGTTGTTCTTGTAAGGTTTTCTATTCTCGAGTGTTTCGATGCACTATGTTTGCCTGCTTTTATGCCTGTTTTTATGTAAATGAGAATACCTATTGGTACTAAAATATCAAAAAAATCTCTCGTGAGATGTTTAGAAAGAACTGTATCACTGACACAGGAATTTTGATTTAAATTCTAGGTTCGAAAATTTTTTTAATATTGATATTGTAATTTTAAAAACTCTATACATCGAATTTTGATCATATAATTGTTTTTAAATGTGTGCCTCTATAGATTAAAATATTATTGAATTTATTCATATTAACTAGATAATCTATAAATATGTTTTAAAGTACAAATTTTCTAATAAAACGACTACATTTTGTATGTTTACAAGCATTGGCTAAACATTAGGGAAATTAAAACATAAATAAAAAAGCAAATAATTGATATCGAGCAAATAAAAATTTGAAAAATAAACAATGTGATTCAAATGGTGTGACAGTTGTAGCCATTAAAAAAATTCAGAGAGAGTCATTAAAATTGAAAAAGTTTGAAATTAAGTGATTGTTTTAATGACCCAGCTCAAACAAATAACGTCGAACGAAATTCTATTTGTTTAAGTCTGGTTTTTAAAGTTGCTTGGTTTTGTTTAATGAGCATACACTATACACTTAAAATACTTTTAACTTGTTTTATTTTGAAAATAAAGAGACTTTTTGTTAAAATTGTTCTATCTTATTTCAAAACTAGTTTTATTTCAGTTTTGGAACGAATGTGCCACTAAATATTTCTTACTCCTACGTTTTCTTAATTGCTTTTAAATATGTTGCAGTCATTTTATTTTATTTACGCGAACATTTAAGTGAATCGTTTTACTTTGAGCCCCATTAAAATATATTAAATTCTCTTTTTGGATATCGCATTTTTATGCACCAGAACTCCTGATTAGTTTTATGTCATTATATTTTATAAATGGTGTGTGTATGTAAATTCGCGATTCTTTTAGACCCTCAGTTGATGCCTTTTTTAGTACCTAAAGGTACTGAAAACTGTTTCACACATTTTGTTCTTCTATTTTCTATATGAATATGTGTTAAAAATAAAAAGACTTTTAGAAAAACTTCGTGATTTAACTTCGATAGTTAAATTTGAAAACATCGAAACGTATAAAACTCACAATATTTTCTCTCTCTCTCATTCTTCTGTTTTAAAATTTTAGAGGTATAACAAATTGTGCCACCACTAGTTTTAAAATTGGATAACTCAAACTTACGATGGCGCTTTAGAATAAACTATATTGAGACTAAATTACTGGACTAGATTTAGGCTACATTCTGAAAGTTAAAAGAATCAAAATGCATCAAAAACGAAACCTGGTTGAGATGATCTTGATCTACTGTTGGCAATCAAAGATGAAGAATGAAAAGATAAATATTTTATTTTAGACAAAATCTCTCATAACATGTCTTTATTAACAATTTTCTTGCTATAAAGTAGACCATGTATTTACTACACTGTGAAAAAAGTGTGGTTAAAGCTATCAGAATATGGTAAAACTTAATGTGCTTCTGGCTCTATATGAACATCAAAAAGCTCAATAATTTTTGTCGAAAAGCTTTGGTATTGATTTTCTTTTTAATTTAACAATGAAATTGGTTTTACATGGATTTTTGCATGAAGTTTGGTAAATGTGAAAATATTTGTTATCTTTAACATGATGCCTTACAGCATGGCATAAAAACTATTTATTCTGTTAAATTTACTTGTAAATTACGCATTTTTCTTTAAAAGTGTGGTGTTATAAATTATAATATAATATTATAAATTATATTATTATATATATATATATGTTATAAATGTTAAAATTTTGTAAACCGGAATTTCCGGTAAATCTTATGAACGGGAAAATTATTTAACAAATGGTTTAAATACTAAATATTTTAGTTTTTACAACCAACATTTATTTTTTTTTACCATTAATTTCATTACCATACAATACGATATACAAATTATCGTACCATACAAATTATCGTATTCCATTACCATACAATACGATATACAAATTATCGTACCATACAAACTATCGTATTCCATTACCATACAATACGATATACAAATTATCGTACCATACAAATTATCGTATTCCATTACCATACAATACGATATACAAATTATCGTACCATACAAATTATCGTATTCCATTACCATACAATACGATATACAAATTATCGTACCATACAAATTATCGTATTCCATTACCATACAATACGATATACAAATTATCGTATCATACAAATTATCGTATTCCATTACCATACAATACGATATACAAATTATCGTACCATACAAATTATCGTATTCCATTACCATACAATACGATATACAAATTATCGTACCATACAAATTATCGTATTCCATTACCATACAATACGATAATTTGACCAGAATTGTTTTTCCGCCGAGTACAGTTTTGTTCGGATTTCTTCAAAATGTATACAGTTCTAAATTTAACCAAATTATAGAGCAAATAAATATTTTCTAAACCGGATTACACATGATTATTAATATTAAACTTAATTAGTCAGAAACAGGACTGATTTTAACCCACTAAAGCTGCTACATATTATCATGGCATTATCGTTCAAAGTACAAATATCGAGGTCTAACATTGAACAGATTTTATAAAAGAGTAGTTGATATTTATAATTTTGAATAAAAAATCTAGATCTTAATTCATAGTAGAATAATAATATGTTAATTAAATTTAACCTAATTGATTGAAATCATTTATTTCAATACAATTATTAAATGTTACGGTTTTTTTTTTCGTCGATTGATTTATTTTTTAAACAAGTTCTGTAACATATAAATAAATTTGACGGAGCATTTTATTCAGAAATATAAATGCTTCAGAATTCTTCTACTAAGCATTTGACATTACAGAACTATATTTCGAAAGAGATTGTCAAGTGTTTACCAATTTTCCTAAATTTTAAAGAAAAACGTTTTTTTTATCTCTGAAAAGCCTGTTTTTGAATTGGAAAAATATTTATTTACAACAGGAATTCATTTTTAAGAAACGGAGATTTTTCCGTTGTACATCTCATCTTCTTTCACCCTCGATTTCTTATTTATGATATACATTCTGGTTTGCTCTGGATTTGTCATTTTTTTTCCATTCTAAACTGAAAAAATAACTAGGACAATTTTTTTGGAATAAAATGGACCCACAATTTAAAATTGAAGCAATATTTGTGAAAAATATTTCTACAAAATAACCCTTACTAACCCTTACTAATAACCCTTAAATAAAATGTTTATATTTCTAACTGAATAATTTCTGAAAAAAAAAACACAGTCAAATATCGGATTGTTTCAGTTCAAAGAAAGAAATCTATACATCTATACATAATAATAAACGCGGCTGTGTGTGTGTCTGTAATCACAATATATCGCCCCAGAAGCCTCGCCCAGGCACGAAACTCGGCACATAATTGTGTTTTGACATAATAAAGAAGTATTTTTTTTTCTTTTTCAAAAATTTTGTTTAGTTTTTTAGTTATCAATCATTTTGTAAGAAAATCTATGCTTTTTCGTCTTCAAAGAGCCATATTCAAAAAACTATATAAAAAGGCATATACTTTTCTCCACTCTTATAAATGTATGCGAACCTTACAATTGAAATATTAATTTTCGACAACTTAAACCAATAATATACGAAGGAATTAATAATTTAATTGTATGGTTCACATTAGTTTGCATTTATCAAAGTGGAGAAAAGTTTAACTTTTGTATTAAAAATGTGGCAACATATTCGATACGTAAATAGAACGCTTCGCTTTGATATATTTGCTGCTGTTCATAATTGTTATAATAAGTTTTGAAAAAATTGATGCCTAATGTTATTGAAGCTATGATTATAACAGGACATTCAACAGGAAATAGTGTGCTTATTCCTCGCATCCCCATCATATCTTCAGACAATCCGTTTCAGTTTAAACGACTTCAGTTTCCTGTTCGACTTAGTTTGGCGATGAGTATAAATAAATCTCAGGGACAATCTTTAAATATCGTTGGTCTTGACTTGCAGAAGCCTTGCTTTTCACATGGACAGCTTTATGTTGGCTGCTCAAGAGTTGGTGATGAAAAGAACTTATATTTATTGGCACCAAATGGAAAAACTAAAAATATTGTTTATAAAGAAGTTTTACAAGAATAGGAAGAATTATATACTATCTGTATGCTGACTGACACAAGTTTTATTTTATTGCTGTTTCTTAAATATGTTATTAACTGCGTTTTAATTTTCAGCTGTTGGCCAATGATGATTTCGAAAGCAACTTTTGTATGCTTTTACAATTTCTGAGGGCCTTTTTTTTAAAAAAAAAAAAATTAAAAAAAAAAACAAGTCTCCACCTGATAGTTATATTATAGGTTAGGTTACCATAGGCCTTAGGTTGCCAAAGCAAAGTTACATCTTCAAACATCCTCAAGAGCTATAACACATCTGCAGCAGAACTGGATATGAAGACAAAATTGCAGGACAGGAACACTTTAATTGTCCACTAATCTTCAGATTTGATGCTATGTTTTAAAAAACTTTACTTGTGAAAACCTTTAGCGTGGCGGACAGCTGGCCGCCTTAAGCAGCTAGTTCTAAATAAAGTTAATAAAGTTAGTGTATTTCATTTATATCTTGTTATATGAATACCCATTCTTAGTACGAGTGAAAAAAAAAATGATCTATAAATCAGTTTTAATCAACACTATGAATTTGGGCTAAGAAAAGAAAGACACAATTAATTAAGATAAAACAATAAAAAATTTTAACTACATATTGCCCTTCCTGGTGGCTTTATGTTATCAGATTAAGACATATAGTTAGAAGGTTATCCTTCAAAATAAAGATTAATTGTATTTAAGTATTATTTGGCACAATACCATTGCTCCATGTCAAATCCTGATAGTCAAAAATTACCCCAAAACAAAATTTTTTCCTACACATATAATGTAAAAAATTTTTTTCACAAAGATGTATTGATACCAATTGTGTTAGTTCTTATTAAAAAACATCAATTAACATGATAGCAGTAGTACTTAGTAGTAATTAACTAAACAACTTTGGCGTCAATAATAATAAGGTGACTTTTTATGGTTTACTTAGATGAATAAGTTCCTTTTTTTCTATTAATTTAGACTTCTAATATTTTTTTATTTAAATTTGTACATATTATCAAAATTAGTTTATTGAAACTCTCAAAAATAATTTAGTACAGGCAATATTTTTATACTCACTTTTCGTACACTTAATAATATCAATACTTATTTAAAGAGTGTCACATCTTTAACCAAAAATTAAAATATAATCGAATGCCGTTATAAGTGCGGTATGGAGAACCTATCATATCAAAGGGCAGGAAATGCGTACTGTGGTAAATGTAAATGAGTACATTTTTTACCACCTTCAAAACAGATAAGTACCGTAGTATCACCATCATCATATACATTCGTGGCACCTAAATGTATAACCTTTATTTTTTTATAATTTGTTTATTACGGTTTGACTTTATTAGTTTCACCATAATCTGAGTTAGAAATTCAACTCACCAAAAGTAATATTAACTATTCATACAGTATCATTTAACATGTAATAGTCATAATTTATCATCGTTCAATAGATAAATTCAGTTTTTTTCCTTATTATTGTATATTGAGACACACTTTAAAAATCACAAATATAAATAAAAAAAACACATAATTACATATACTTTTAAACTACGCCATCACCATACATTTCACTTGTGATAATCTAGCATATGGAAATAATGATAAATCAAGATTGAATAGTATAAGAAATATTTCTACATTTCTTAAATGTAATAAAGATAGAATATATAGAATTTAAATATGATAAAGATAGAATAAATATAATAAAGTGCGATAAAAGTTAATTTTGATTATTCGAGCTACAAGTTAGAAAAACGCTTTATAATAAAATATTTATGAAAAACAAATTTTTTGGGATGCAGTGCGCAAACCACAAGGTCAGAAGAAGTTTTAAAGTAGACTGTTATACTGTAAAAAAATCAGGATCAAATTATGGTAAAAAGTATATCGGTACTTTTTCCCGTAAACTCTTATTGAATTAATTTAGTTTTTTTACAAACAAAATATGCGATAAAATTTCGTAAATGTGTTGAAATTCGGCAATTTTATCATGCTACCATAAGAGCATAGCATAAAAACCATTTATTCGGTTAAATTTACTTTTTAGTTTTGGGGTAATAAGAGCTATAATTTTGAAAATTAAAATTTCCAGTAAACCGTTACCATTTTAGCGAAATAATTTTGAAATGAATGAGTAAATACCGTATATTTTGATTTTATTATCAGAATTCCGGTTTTTCTTTTACCATAAATATCATTAATTTAAAATACGGTAGTTTAACCCGAGTTTTTTCTTTCCGCTTATTTATCAAAGCAGCAATATTATAATGTTTTTTGAATGCATATTCACATTTATTTTTTATCTTATCATCATTTTGTCTTTTCTTCTAAATATGTGGATATAAGAACTATTATCTCTAAAATTAGAATTTTCAGTATACCTATAATATATGAGAGGAAATATTTCCAAATAAATGGCTTACATATCGTATATTTTAGATTTTGTTATCAGAATTATGATTTCTTACCATAAATATTACAAGACCTTACGGTAATTTTACCAGATTTTTTTTACATGTATTCATCAAAGCAAAAATGTTATAATCTTCTTTAAATACATATTCAATTTTTTTTCCATCGTATGTATTTTGTATTTTGACTAAATATAAGATAATAAGAACTATAATCTTGCAGATTAGAATTTCCGGTAAACCGTTATCAAATAAACAGAAATATTTCCCAATGATTGCTTTAAATAACATATATTTTGAATTTTATTACCAGAATTCTGTTCTTTTCTTACCACAAATATCATTACAATACATTACGGTAATTTTACAGAATTTTTTTTTCTCTATGTATTTTTTAAAGTAGCAATGAAATAAACATCTTTAAATACAAATCTACCTTCTTTTCATCTTCATTTACGTAGGAAAAAGATGGAAAAAAAATCGCAAATGAGGGAAATGTTTTGTTGTAAATTTTTTATGCGAACAACAGCTGCATAGAGCATAGACTTTTATTAACCAAAACAGTAATGATATATTCTTTTTCAATTACAACTCCAACTTTTTTGCTTTTACCTTTTTTTCCCCTCATAGTATATCTTACTTCTTTTAGAAACTTCTTCCTGAAAAGAAATAAATAAAACAATGCAACAATCTTATGGTTTGCAGCAGATCTCTGCAGATACTTATCAAAAGAAACAAAGGTCACAAAGCTCTCTACAGAAACATTTTTCTAATAGAAACAGATTTATTTGATCAAACCACCACAAAACAAGAAGAAAGCTGCTGCCAGAAGAAAGGAAACTTTTCTCAAAACCTTATCGAGTTTTCTTCTATTGATTTTGATTTTGAAGGTTAAAAATGCGCTCTCAACTTTTATTACCACGACAGTGCTGAACTGTAAAAAAATGAAGCTAGTTTGCAAGAAATAAAATGCTAAAAAAAAGGTTCTTAAAAAATAAAATAGTCTGTGTTTTGCTTAGCCAAAGTTTTTATTTATTTCTTTTCACTTACTTTTCTTTTTTACATTGGAAGAAACAAAAATGTATTATCTTTAACTCTTTAGCTCCTTTCTAGAACTTTTTTTTAAAAAAAACTGTAAAACATTATAAATGTTAAAAAATCAGAAAAAATAAAATTGTGTATATTTTGCATTACAAGAATATATAAATTAGTTATTAGCAAGTGATAAATGCATGATAAAGGAAAACGTATTCTGCTGCAAATGTATGCCAATTTTATTTTAAACGACTAAATGCAAGTTTGATATTAAAAAAGTTAAAATAAATCTCTATACTGTCATAAAATTCTTATTCAGAGAAAAAATCTTAAAATACGATTTTTTTTAGTTAAGGCGTTTATCTATAATTAAAATTCAAAACTTAGAAAATATCTTTTTATGCACTTCCGTATATATTTTAGAAAAGTATTATTGGATAAGCAATCTGTGTGCTTTTGAAATTGTATATAGAACAGATCAATAGTTATTTGTTTTTAAAAATAAAAAATTAAAAGGGAGATATTACATTGTTTTGCTTTAAATCACAATTGAACAAAAACAAATGAGTATGAAGTTATATTCCCGCCTGAGAATAGATCTTTGGTGTAAATTTAATTCGCTTTTTAAATGTTATAAATGTTTTCTTTTCTCTTGATGCTTGATAACTTGCGCAATCTTCAGAAAAAAATCATCAAAATACTTAGGAATTAGGGTATTAGACAATTTCAATTATTTAGAGTATACTTTAATCAAACAAGCATACTTTTTGCTCATATTTTCAATTTCCAAATCTTTTTACAACATTTATAGATTCATATTATTTTATATTTTATTTATGTTTTTAATATCTTGGTATGTAAAATATTCAAATTGAAAATTTCAATCGCACTTTTATTACGTTAACTATATTTCTTAAATGGTATATAATGTTCATATTTAATTTTTATTTATATATTAGTTCAAAAACATTTGATTAATGTTGCGGATGCAATGTTTTTTTAATAATTTTCTTTTTTTCCCTTTTTTCATTTGTCTGAAATTTTCCTTTGATTTATCTTCTTTTTGAACTTATTTATTCTATTTACTTGCAGCTTATGAGCAATAAATGAAACTTATCGTTTTTCTTAATTTTCTTCGTGTTTTTTTGTATTTATTTATTATGCTATATATATATATATATATATATATATATATATATATATATATATATATATATATATATATATATATATATGCAACTATTTTGACCGACCCCTTAATACACTGTTGTTGGACCACTTTTAGACCGTTATACTGCTCAAATTCTTCATGGCATAGATGATGAGCTGTTTGTAGATGGTAGGAGGAATTTGACTGCGTATTCGATGAACTGCACTTTTAGGTTCATTCAGATTGGATGGCATTGGATCAAGTTGCCTGATATCCCGTTCGATCACATACCGCAAATTCTCAATTGAACTGAGATTTGGTCATTGTATGGGCCAACGAGCACGGTAAAGGTACCGTCATATTCTTCGAACCATCTGACGACAATACGAACTGCATGACAAGGAGCATTGTCTTGCTAAAAGTATCCATCCCCGCAGGGTGCACCATTAACATAACAGGATGTACTTGATCTGCGATAACACTTAAATACCTTTGGGCATTCTGACATTGTTACACATGAATCCATGCTATACCAGGAAAACATCATTCAAACTGTAAAATTGCCTTCCTCAACCAACCTGGAGTGTTATGGCAAAGCAGTTGGGGTCCATGCTTTCGTGCTATTTTTGCCGTATCCAAACCCTGCTATCTGCGTGGTGTAATTGAAAACTAGATTTATCAGACCACATGACCTTTTCCCAGTCATCAACTATCCAATCCGTATGCACCTTTACAAACTGGAGACAGTTGCTCATGTTTAAGGCGGGCATCAGAGGCTTTTTATAAGGTCGTCGGCTCCCATAGCCTATACGGTGTAATGTTCAGAGACATTCGCGATTGCACCTTCATTAAGATTCCCTGTTTTTTAAGTACTTCTGCTCTTTTTGACTTGTCAACTCTGGAAAGTAGGCTTAATATGAAGTGAGCATATCACATAAAGATTTAAATTATCTTATATTCACAACTTAAATATATATATGAATTCTAACTTATCTAAAGCACGCTAACTAAAAAAACGCAACACCCTGAATAACTTTTGATAGAATGATTGGATTTTCGCGTATTTGAACTAAATCTTAATAGTTTCAAAGACGGACCTTAAATTTTCTAATTAATTAGTGCAGGCGATATTTTTTAATTACCAAATCAGGCACAGAACGAATTTTTTCTGGATAAACAAATAAGTTTTCCAACAGATTTGAATTCTTGTCCCTCAAAACATGGAGATTAGCAGCAATCTGGAAAACATGGTATAGTTTAGTCAGAAATATAGTCAAATACTTGAACCACTTAGTGTTAATTTTACATTCTGAGCATTTCGTCATATCTCGAGAAAGTTTTGAGCGAGCGTTTTTTAACACAACTTTAAATTCTTTGGAAATTGAAATTAATTATAAAATTTTTTATTTCGCCATTAAAAGTATGCATTCTATAAAATTATGTTAAAGATTGTTTTCCTTGCTCCTCAAAATTTTTTAATTATTATTAAATAAATTATTAAAAAATATAAATAAATATTAAAATTTTTTTATAGAATTATGTTTGGGTAAATAAATTTTATAATTGTATGCAAAAAAATTTTATTTGCACAAAATGGTGAAATGCGCAAAAAGTAAACGCAACATTAAGGGGGTCAAACCTACTCTCCTGACGAAACGATAGAGACCATTTTTTCCATATTGTGGTTACCCCCTTGTCATAATTTAAGGGTCAAGAACCCGAATTCATCTAAAAAATTTATTTTTTATTAAAAAAAGTGCGTTTTCTTGCTTGATTTCGCATTTTTAAATATCAAATGCATTAATTAATTGGCATAGTTAAAATAACCCTTAAGATTGAGACCTAGCACCTTTTAAAATCTTATCATTAAATCAAATTTTGTTCAGGTCATTTTTTTTTATTTTGCACTCTGTACAAATAATGTTTACAAAATATGTACAGAAAACTCATTTATATCTACCAAACTCCCACGCAAACACGGTCTTTCTTTTTCAAATCCAGACAACAGAACGAAAATAGTTTCGGAAATACAGTTACGTCCACTTGATGGAATGCTCGTACGTAATGTTAGGGAGAGAAACGAAAATACGACGAAGTTAGGTCATTAAAAGACGTCAGCACATCCCTGAAAATGACATCGAACAAAAGAATCTATGCTACTCTAGATCAGAATGGTCTGTATCAGAGAAGAAGTCGTTCCACCGTGACTAACCTGAGAAAGATTCTAAGAGTAAAACTATCCTTAGACAGTTGTCTCTTTTACGACTCATGTTAGTACTTGATCTTATTTTTTCTTTTTCTTTTTTTAGTAGTTTATTTTTAACCAAATTATAGACCAAAAAAAAAAGCTTGTGAAAATATAAAACTGAAATACACGTCTGAACTTTTCTAGATTGATATGTATTTTTAATTATTAATTTGTTTTAATAAAAATAGAAGAATTAATTTTTTTAACTTCCTATTTTGAGTTAAATTAAATAAAAGTTAATAAGAGAGATTATTATGCATTCAAGTTATATGTTGATTTGATTGTTTAAAAAATTAAAATTATTTATTTCAAACATAACTGACATGATTATTAAATGCTTAAGTATAGCATATTATTTTACTCGAGGTTATTTTGATTATAGTTGCAATAAAAATATATCTTAAATAGCTAAGCAATAAAAATATAGTTGCAATAAAAATATTTACAGTTGCAATAAAAATATATAAGTCTAAGCAAAAGTAATTGGTAAATTTACATATAATTAAAAGAAAAGACTATGAAGCATTCAAGTTAAATGTTAATTTTCTTGTGAAAACGCATAGTTTAGTCAGGAGAGTGATCCAAAGTTTGGACCCTTTGATGTTAATTTTAATTTTTGCGCATTCCACGAAATATCGAGTAATGTTTAAGCGAATTGAAAAATTTTTACAAACGTGCTTATAAAATCCGTTTATCCAAAAATGCCAAAAAGCAATATTTAATAATTATTTACTACATTTTATTGAAAACTAGAAGAAAGAATTTTGAATTATAAGGTATAAAATTTTTACATAATTTCGAAGAATGCAATTTTAAATGACAAAATATAAAATTTGAGAGAAATCGTTCGAATATTCCTGAGAAATCGAATTTTTAAAAATACAACTTTATCAAACTTCGATTTTCTTGGAACTATTCAATCAATTTTGCGCAAATTTCGTATCTTGCCATGTAAATTACATTATTTGCAATGATGTAAAAAATTTTTTACTTAAAAAGTTTATGATTACCATTAAAAAAAATAATTAAAAATAAAAAATTTTTATTAAAGATCTTTTTTGCAGGGATATCTTTGAATAAACTTATTTTAAGTTTTTGTGCAAATTTTTTTCAATTCACTTAGTTTAGTTTTTAAGATATGGTAAAATACGTAAAAATTAAATTAACATTATGATATCCAATGTTTGGATGGTCATGACTTGACTATTAAGACGATATTTCCCAGATTATTTGTACCCCCTATATTTTAGAATTTAGAAATCCGTCGTAAAAGAGGTTTGTTTATTCAAAACAAGTACATTTTTGTATCTTATTTCGCAACTTAAAATATCTTTCGTGCTAACTAATTAGCATATTTGAGGTCACCCTCACCAGCCATTAAGATTTGAGTCAGAAAAAATATCTCATCTGATCAAAAGGGTGGACTGTTTTTCTTTTTATTTTGCGCACAGCACAACTTTCTCCACTCGATGAACAATAGTTCACACTGTAAAATATTTCAGATTAAAAGTACTGGCACTTTGAGTGGATCATCTATATAAAATCTATTTTACTGTAAAATCTATTTTTAGCCTTTAAAATTTTATTCCATAATTTTGATTAATACTGAATGTTACTCTGAAAATTATGATATATAAAATTTTTTTATTTTAAATTATACAGTAAAAAAAAAAAATTACAGTAAAATTCACTGGAATCGTGAGTGCCGGTACTTTTTACTGTTACTTGATTTGGAATTTTAACAATTATTTGAATCGGAATTTTAATAATAATTGATTCGGAATGTAAACAATTTGAAAAAGGTTTGTGATTAGGAATTTGTTAGTAAAAACAAAGACAACACGGAATTTTGTTTCATTAGATTTCTTAAAATTGAGCAATTAATTTCAGAAAAAAATATAATACAAAAGAGTTAAATGGCTTACATTTGATACAATGATCATTTACGTTTTCAGCATGTTTAGAGATGCTATTAGCAATCGCATCAATAATCCTTATCTTGAGCGACAGCTTAAAATGAATTAATTTCACTCTCCTAAAGGTCAAGTGAAGAACAGATAAGATATTGAGCACTCTGTAAATTAGGGTTTTAAAACCTTCAAATTCCTAATTACGCGGAGGAAAATATTACTCCAAAATAGCATGTTGCATAAAAAAGTAAACCTATTGAACTGAAGTTTTCTAAAATTACCATTTTGTATAACATTCCTAAATTAAATTAGTTTTTAAAACACTCGCCTTAAACTAATTGTTGTTTTTGGTCCATTTCAGCCCATTGAACATCTTGTTAAAGGATGGCTTCGTTTAAAACTTTAAGTGAAGAATGTTTAATTAAGGCGAGTTTAAGTTAGTTTTTCTCAGTTACTTTAGTTTTTTCATACCTTTATGGAAAGGCAGAGGGAGTAATTGATGGATTCTAACCACTCCTAAGTGAGGTTTATCAACACTGTTGCTAGTTCAGTTTCATTCATTAATGCATTTTTCCACTTGTCTTCAGCACAAAGGCTCTGTTGTCATCTTAGTATAAAGACAATAACTTGTCTTATGAGCTTTAAGCAAGCGGATAATTTCGTAACAAAATGTTCTGCTCTATGAGCAAATTTTTCATTAAAATACCGGCTTTGTTTGCCTTTAATTGCACTGCAGTGAGGTGAAATAAAGTATAATTGTAAGCAACTTCGACCAAACATTCAGAAGTCAAGAGAAAGAGAATTCTTAGCGTAATGATCTCTATTTATCAAATACTAGCCGCTTCAGATGACCAGATGGTTCGCTCTTTTAAATGAGTAGCGTTTCAAGAATTTAAAATCGTAGAGTCATGAATCAAGACAATATATAACAAGAAGCTCATATTTCACAAGCGGCAGTGACTTTAATTTTTATATCATTATTATAATTATTATAATTTTTATTATATTATATTTTTTATATTATATTTTTTTCTAAATATTTATACTTTCATATCTTGCGTACTTTAGGGCAGGGGTGAGCAACCTTTTTAATAAACGGGCCAATTAAAATTTTAAAATTTCTTGGCGGGCCCACATAAAGTAACACTTATTAATAATTTACAAAACTTTATTTATAATGAGTATTAGAATAAAAAAATATAAAATTTTAAAAAAAGTAAAGATTTCTTATACAAATTTTAATGCGAAATAAAAACATGCAAGTAAAGAACAATAAAACGAATTTACTTAAAATTTCTAATGAGAAATTTGGAACTGTTTTTTTTAAATACAAGCTGATCAATATCAGCCGGAATTGATGAGGTAGCTACACGTTACGCAGCTTTCTAATCGTGCATCACTCAGTCTTGATCGGTGGTCATTTTTGATTAATTTCATGGTTGAAAATAATTGTTCGCAAACATACGTACTTCCGAACAGAGACATCATTTGCTTTGCATTTTTCGTCAAAAGCGGAAATTTCTCAGAGCTCACATACGATTTATAAAAATTTTCGATATTTACTGAGAAAAATACATTTTTTTAAATCGGTATTATTCTGCCTGTCAATAAATTCCATTAAAAAATTTTCGGGAACTGTATCCACATCGATATTAAATAACGAGGAAAACATTTTCATGGAAACCGCTGTCTTCTCAGCTTGGAACATTTGAAATCTTAATTTAAATTCCTTGACTAAAATGTCTATATATTGTGCGTATTTTTGAGAAGAAGTAACGTTTTCTTTTTCTAAATGTGGAAAGTGAGACACATTATTCTGCAAAAGATGCTGTTTCCACAATTTTAAATTGCGCTCAAAGCCCTGAATTTTATCATACAAATTGTGAATAAACTGTCCTTTGCCTTGAAAATCCATATTAAGATCATTGAGATGATGAGTCATGTCGATAAGAAACCCAAAATCACACATCCATTCTTTATTACCAAAATGAGGAAAGGCGTAACCCTTCATATCCATGAACAATTGTATTTTGCTTTTTAAGTTGTATACTCTTTTTAGCCCCTGACACAGTGGTGGTTGCAAGTGCTGCCGCCATAGAAGCAAACACAAACAAGCATAGACACGGCACATTCGTATTGCATCTTTGAACAAGTGTTAGACAAGTGAGTAACTCGTCACAAAAAGTTTTTTCGGTTCAATATGCACTACCATTTTATTATAATTAATTTTATAACAATACGATGGGAGAAAGTCGATAAAATAAATTCATGCTTGATAATGCTTGGCTGGATGTAGTTAATTTACGTCGCACTAGAGCTGCACAATGGGCTATTGGCGATGGTCTGGGAAGCATCCCTGAGGATGATCCGAACGATAATGCTTGGCATGATAATGTATGATAATGCTTGGCGGGCCGCATAAACAAGTTCAACGGGCCGCGTGTTGCTCTTCCCTGCTTTAAGGTGTTTTATTATTTGACAAAAAGAGGTTTTGTGGTGATTTTTTTATTAAAAAAGGATTTTTTTTGTTGTTAAGTTTAGTCTATGCTACCATTTTAAACAGAAAATATATTATAATCAGCTAAATGGTACTTTTTGTAGATTCACAAGCAAATCAACAACTTTATTAAAATCAAACTGGGTAATTATTTTCTATTAATGCATATCATGGTGTTAGTAATTAAAATGCTTTACAGCCAATTATTACGATTTGTAATTTGTTTTCCCCAAGATGTCACAAACTCTTAATCTTATATATTAAAGTTAAAGAATAAATGGATCCGAAACAGTAATTAGTATATTTTAAATCAAAATCGAATCTCAAAAATGATGTTAATACTGTTGAAGTACTGTTGAAAAGAGCAAAACGAAATACTTTAGAAATTTTAATTTAGTCATTACATTTATTTGTCTCGTTTTATTGGTAATTAACTTAACTTAGCTTATCAACCAGTTTAATTTTACTTTTTATTTGTCTAAATTAAAGAGTTTTTGCTCTTTAAAATTTTTCTTTTCTTAACATTGATACCCAGGAGCTGAGACCTGACAGAAATTAGATTTAAATGTTCGTACTCAAATCTGTATTTTGTGTATGTTTAGTACATCTAGTTAATGTTAGTATAATGTATCTCGCACTTAAAAGCATGGTATTTTTGGTACTTATTTTGAACCATTTATTCGTAACTGCTTTTTCAAGTACTCATCCAGTAAACATTGGTCCCCGTGACTGAAAACACATGTTAAAACTGATGACTGAAAACGATTTATCAATAACGATAACCCAAATTATAATTAATGTAAGTTCAGTGCAGCTAGCTGATTTAGGCATAAAGGGTCTCACCCTTAAGAGAATGGATTTTTTTGGTAATTATTTTTAACCGTTTATAACTGCTTTTACTAGTAGTCACCCACCCAGCAAAAGGTGGTCCTCATGACTGATAACGCATGTTAAAACTGATGACTGAAAACGGTATATCCATAACGATAACTCAAATCTGTAATTAACGTAAGTTTAGTGCAACTAGCTGATGTTGGCATAAAGGGTCTTGCTCTTAAGAACATTTTTTTGGTAGTTATTTTTAACCATTTATAACTGCTTTTACAAGTAGTCACCCAGCAAAAGCTGGTCCCCATGACTGATAACACATGTTAAATCTGGTGACTGAAAACGATATATCCATAACGATAACTCAAATCTATAATTAACTTAAGTTTAGTGTAACTAGCTGATGTTGGCATAAAGCCTCTCGTCCTTAAAAGCATGAATTTTTCAGTACTTAGTTTGAACCATTTAGTGGCAACTGCTTTTTCATGTAGTCATCCTGAAAATATCAGAACCCATGACTACTGATAAGACATGTTAAAAATGATAACTGATAACGGAGACACGAATAAACAGTTTTAATATTACAAAAATATAAAGCCAAAAATTAAATAAAACAATATATATAAAAATGATAAAATATGCTTTGGTACTCCGCTATTTTAAATATACTACAAGTTTATACCTACACACTGAAATTAGTAATTTATGTTTCTAATATATATTTGAGTACACTCACAAAAAGATTTATTTTAAAGAACGTAAAAAAGAACCTTTTTACAACTTTCAAAGTGAAAAAAGAAATAGGTTTTCTTCTCTAGTTCATTTCTTTCATTCAGTTTCCGTTTGTTTACTCAGAAAGACACATTTTTTTCAAGCAAAAATCTGTGTGTCAGTAGTGGTAGCACTCAATTTATTCGATAAGAAATTGCAAGAAACTTACTGATGTTTCTGTCAGAGAAAATATTTTATTTCTGCGGAATTGTTGATATTTTTTTTTCAAGAAAAAACATTTGCAAATAAAGAGTTTATTTTTTGGGAAAAAAATAAGGTAGAGTGCCAGAGCAGGGATTACTTTTTGCTGCATTCATTGCATTTTTGTTAAGATTTAATTGTATTGCTGCAAATTTTTTTTTATATGCGTTTAAATTTCATTTAGCAGTGCTGTTAGTGGAATGGATTAATTCAGAAAACTTTAAGGTTACCGTAAAATTGTCTTGTTGTGGATAAAAAAATTTTCTGTAAATTTTATCCACTAAAATACAATCCAAATTTTGCAGTAAAATTTATACTCTACAACCTAACACAAATTTAACGCTAAAACCAATCCACTTCAATACACTATAAATTTCACAGAAAATTTATCCACTACAATACAATAAATTTTATAGTAAGATTTATATACTACAATACAGTATAAATTTTACGGTAAAATTTACCCACTACGAAACAAATTAATGGTAAAATTTATCCACTACAATACAAAAGAAATATTTCTGCAAAATTTATTTTACACAACAAATTTTACTGTTGTATAACGAACTAACATATTTTGTTGAATATCATTTAGCTCTTCTAAACCCATTTTAAAGACTTGGAGACTTGACGAATTGTTCTAAGGTGATAAGTTGAGCAATATAGATGCAGCTTACCCAGTTGAAATCCCGGTGTTATAGCATATAGCATTTATTTCGAATGGGATTTTTTACTGTAAATAATAAGTATGCAGTCAAAAATATATTTTAAAACCAAAATATATTATATCTTATAACCAATATATTTTAAAAGAAATTTTACTCTATAAATAAAATCATAGTTTAAAAAAATAAGTTATGATATAATTTTTTAAATAATTCTTCGTAAATTCATAATTGAATATGAAATTTACTGATAATCTTTATTTGTAAATTTATAAAAAAATAAGAAAACTAATTTACTCAAGAAATAATTTAAACAAACTGTAGTTTAAAAAATAGCAGGTTTCATTCATATAGAATAGTAAATATTAGTAAAAAATAAATTAACTATATATTAATTCTAATATTAGTTACTAATTAATATTTAGATTAATTTTCTTATGCAATCTTATTTGATTTATTCAAATAATTGCGAAATAATACGAATTTCATGATTATGAATATGTATGGGAAATGCTACTTTAAAATGTATTAAAAAAAATCAAAATTCTAACTTGTATGTAAGAAATAATGTTTATTTTTTTAAAAAGTTCTTTACACACCCTGTCTCAAGAAAACAAAAAGTTTTCTTGATAAAACTATAACCGAAAAGTTTAAAAAAAAATAGTTCCTAATAAAACTTCACGCTAGTCTTAATAAATTTCGTTTAACCCGTCAAACTCCAAGTTATGATTTTATTTATATTGACAGTTTCTTTTATAAAATTTTATTTGGTTTGCCATACATTTTTCGAGATAATATTTTTCCTCAGGCAAGAATCTATCTCCCAAAAATTTAAGATTAAAATATTTTTTAAAAGTACATTGTACACATTTGTAATTTAAAATGTTAGTAAAATATAACTAATTCTAGGTTTATTATAAGATATTATTAACCATTTCAATTGATCATAGCGGTTTTTTTAGAATAATGTGACAATTAAACTGTGCTGATATTTACGATTAAATAATATTATACAGAATTTGTTTTATAATGAAAATATTATAAAACCTATTAATTAATATAATACTATAAGTTATACAAAATACAATAATATTGTATTTTAAAAAGTAAATATGCTTTATACTATAAAACATGTCATTTAAAATACTTTAATAAGTAGCCGGCATAGTATATTTCCTCTAGTCACCTAAATTGCTATACGTTTAAATAAAAAAAAAACTGACACTGAAATTTAGGTATATAAAAAAAAAATATGTAAAAGATCAATTAAGGTAATATAAAGATAATAAACTATTACTTCGTATGATATATTAAAATATATAAAATATAATAATATTGTATTTTAAAAATAAACTCTGTTTTATAATATATTATAAATCATTTCATTTAAAATAGTTTAATAAGTAATTGCCTTAGTATATCTTCCACAGTAGTCATCTAAATGCTACTCATTTGTATTAAAACTAATACTGAAATTTAAGTAAAGAAAAAATATAAGAACAAATGAAATAAAAATTTCTGTATACTATACCTGTTTAAAAAAGCGAAAACACATTCTTTTTCATTGAAAAGAATTATTCATGATAGCCTAGATTTGAATTATAAAATTCAGTGACAAAAGGAAGAAAACTCAACAAAGCTGGATTCTTTTAAAAAATATGTTCAATTATTACTAAGCTAAAATAAAAAGAGAATTGCAGTCAGTATAGTATATTTAAAAAAAAAGTCTTTTAGAAAAATAAAAAACGAAATAAACGAAAACCTTGTAAGAAGGTTTTGAATAATTTTATTTAGAGTTACATGGATTGAAATGGTTTTCAAAAGCTACTTTCAGGAAATTTAATCCACTTCACTTTCCCTTTTCTTCTTTTAAATAGATATTTTTTGAATAAAATTGTCACTGAAAGTTTATTTATTCAACAAAAATGCATTGCAAAAAGCCATGAAGCAAATATTTTATTAAAATGCGTTTTTTTAACATTCTCACCCATGTAAAAGCCAAAAATGGAAAAGTGTTGAACAAAATGTTATTTGTAAGCATTATATATGTGATTTTCAAATAAATTAAAATAACAGACTCCTTCAAGTTTTCAGGAAAATCATGTTTTTAAAATTGAAATTTGTATAAAGTGTGACCTTACCTTCAAGCTCATATAAATTTTTTATTTTATCCATTATAACCTTAACTAGCATTTTTCTTTCCCTTTTCATCAATTTACCAAATTTAATCGAATGAAACCATAATTTATGTGCCTCATTTAATTCTCAATCATTCGATTTTAATAAATAATGAATCATTGTATTTTTATAAATATAATGTATGAATATTACAATAATATTATAAAACATAACTTTAAAAATCGTATTTATAGATAGTGTAATATATTTTTATAATATTTACAAATAATATGTAAAATTATATTAACTAACGTAATTGTATATTATACATTTCATATATATTACGATGATGTTTCTCAAAATGCTACAATTATCCCATAAGGTTACATTTTTTTTCTGTCCTTCACAATCTTACAGAATTGCGCCAAAAATAAAGGATTTTAGTTTCATAAGTACTTTTACAAAAAATATCGAATCTAGTTGCATAACACATTAAAAAAAACAGTCATTTTTTCAAATATTTATTTAAAATTCTTACAGATAATACTAAATTACAATCTCCTCGTTTAAGAGTAATGTTTTTAAACCTTAAAACACAGTTAATCAAATTTATTTAAAAAAATAGAAATGTGCTTTGTGTCATTTTTTAAAGTTCAAAAGGTAAATTGCAATTATGAAATCAAGAATTCCATCATACTTTAATTTAAACATTATTAGAAATAAATTAACGAGAGGAAATTGTAAAGAACATAAATAAGCGACATATTGCACGAGTATTCAATTTAGAAAGTATATATAACAAAATAAAAAACTGAAATTATAAATAAATAAAAAAAAATAGTAAATGATAAATAAATAAAAAAACAGAAATAGTAAATAATAAATTAAGACCTTAATGTGGAGATATATATTGAATAAGTATTCAAATAAGAAATTAAAGTTTCGTTTTATCTTAATGTAGAAAAAAATGTAGAAAATAGTAAAAATTTATATATCAGATAATACAAAAATTAAATACATTAAATCTAATTCATTTCTAAAAAATTACATTATTGCATTTAGTTCTATATCACATATCGTATTGATTTTTTAATCAATATATCGTTATATATTTGGATTGAATCTTCTTTGCTTTAATTCAGAAAATTAAAGATATGTATGGAGGAAGTATATTTCATCCGAGTCAAATACTTTTTTTAAAAGAAATAATGTTCAAGTAGTATTTTAATGGTATTGTCCAAAAAAAAAATTTACATCAGCATATCATAGTCAGATACCTTTTTTATAAGTTATATTTTATGAAAGAAAAAACTATTTTGCATTCATTGCTTTTAAAAATCAACGGTGGAACAAAAACTAGTTTATCATTTATTTCAAACTATTCTAAAAACAAGAAGATTTTCATGCTTTAATTTTTCGAAATTTCTGTAATATTTTGAGATCATTCTTTAATTTATACGGCCAGCACCCTATTTTGAAAGTTAAAGAAGTTGAGTGCCTGTAATCGTAACGACTTTCAGCTAAAGACCATATGAAATACCATTACCACTCCAGCTAAATACCATTGTATAAATATATACTATATTAATACAATATTAGAAAGCACTCTTTTTTGAAGATATAATCGTGTGGGCTGAGGAGAAGATTATATCTTTTTTTCCGAAATTTTTTAAAAAGAATTATATCCTTTTTTTTTCTTCCAGTTTTTGTTATTTTTATTTTTATTAATTTTTCCCCCTTTCTCATTAGTCTGTAATTTTCCTTTGTTTTATCTTTATTTTGAACTTATTTTATGAGTTCTATTTACTTGTAGCTTATGCGCAATAAATGAAACTTATTGTTTTTCTTAATTTTCTTCGTGTTTTTTTGTATTTATTTATTATGATATATATATATATATATATATATATATATATATATATATATATATATATATATATATTATTACATACATGATGATGGGTTAATACATGAATAAAAAATATAGCATGTTTAAGAGCTAAAGAAATAAATTGTTTAACGGTAGTATATATTTTTTTTTCATAAATCCCTCTAGAGTTTCGCATTTTATATTCACTACTATAAGAGTTGTTTAAGAGGCTCTGAAGAGAACTGTTATACCCTATTTCTCGTCTATTTTCGAAACTAATAATTATATTGCATATTTAAACGGAATTGCATGGAATCCCAATGATCTCATAATAGTATACATACTAGTTAAAATGTAATTTTCCAATCATCGTTGCTACGAATAATTTGAATAAACTTATCCTCTTTGTGCAAACTTCAATTGAAAAGGAAATTAAGGTTAAAACTAATACGAACTATGGAATTAATTTTATGTATATAAAGGGCAAAATAATCACTTCTACGCTAAAGTATTATTATCTCTGCCATAAATGTTATTTCTAATAATATGGCCCACAATAAATGAGTAATAATTTACTGATGGTACATATATTTGAACTTCAATTTGAACTATTTTTCGTTTACGGGATCATTTTTATTCTTTTAGTCATAATGAATAAAAAAAATACAAATTCATATCTGAAAAGATGATTTATTTTTGCTAAAAATTCAATTTTTGTAATAAATTGATTTGTTTTTTTTTTAAAAAAAATAACTTAGCAGTGTAAAAAAAATCTAAAAATTAATTTTGTTAAAAATATAATTTATATATACAGTGAGGAAAAAGGTATGGGCAAATATACTGCAATCTGGTAAAATTTACTTTGTTTCTGGCTGTATGGGAACACAAAAAAGCATGCAAATTTTTACCGAAGCACTTTGGTAATGATTTTGGTAAAATTAACAATAATGTATTGTTTTATAATATTTAATATTTAATAAAATTATGATATTATAATATTTAATATTTAATAAAATTATTATATTATAATATTTAATAAAATTAATAAAATATAAAATTTAATAAAATAAAGTATTTTTTAATTTTAAAAGAATAAAAATAAATGTGGCAATGTGGTAAAATTAGCAAATGTGGTAAAATTTGATAATATCAATATAAAATCCATTTTTCGGTTAAATTTACTTTTCAGTTTTGTATTGGTTATTAAATGTGTGATACCGTTGATTACCATATGAATGGTTTAAATACTGTATATTCTAGTTTTATTATCTGGTAGAATTATGGAATATTTTTTTATCAGAAATGTTTTTACCATTCATTACGGTAATTTTACCAGAATATTTTTCACGGTGTGTAAAAATGAGTTTTAGCTCAGAAATTAAAACTTAATTCTGTAAAATAAGACTTTTACTTTATTTTAGTTGAAAATTGCATTGAATTTTAATTATTTCTTATCACTTATTTTATAATAACTCTTGATGTAAAGATTTCATTTTATATTAAAAATTGTACAGGAATAAGATGTGCAAATGAATTTAATGTAAAAATCAGTAAATGTCAAAAAAGTTTAGCTATTAACTAAATGTGCAAGTCACAAAAAATCATAAAAAGTTGATACTTTGAACTTTTGATAGTTATTTTACCTTTATTATTGAATTACTTAGAACTAGTAGTTTTATTTGAAACTTTGAAAAACGCTATTATAAAATGGATAATTAATTTACATTGAATTGTTAGCATCCCCATTAAAATACGGGGTAATTTTCTCTCAGAACTACTTTATTGTGAATAATATGAGTTTCGTTTATCGTTTATCGCTGAAGCTTAATAGTTCAAGTTCGTGGAATGAATATTACACTAAATACCCTAAACAATTATTTAACGAAAAATCTATGAAACTAATATTTAGATCAGAATAATAAAACTTTGAATTACATTGCTTATTTTTATGTAACTTTTTGCACTGTAATATTGCGAGTATTAGTTTCTTATAAAATATTGGCAATTGCATTATTTTTATTTTTATTTATTTATTCTAAAGGAATTAATTCTCTTAAATGAAATCTATCATCAATTATTTTAAATTAAAAATTTTCAGCTAAAGTTTGCATTTATCCTGCTATTCTGTTTTCTATTTTGGTAAAAAACATTTTTTTTTGAATTAATTGTGATTAATTACCTTAAGGTAGTCAGATATTGATATTTGTAGGATTTGTATATAACATTTTATAAAAGAACTTCAGTCAGTACTTTTCAGTTCAGTATTAGTCAGTTTAGAAGAATATATTTCTTTTTCGGTCTATTTTTTTTCCTCTTGAGAAGTGATTAAATAAAATTTCAGAAAAAAATGTAAGTAAATAAATATCTAATAAGTCTAAATTTTATTAAAACATAATCAATATGCTAGTTATCTAAATAAAAAATACAATAAATAAAAAATACAATAAATAAAAAATACAATAAATAAAAAATACAATAAATAAAAAACCGCATGTGTGATTTGCGTTTTAAAGGGTAAAACAAAAACAAAAACGTTTAAAAAAAAACTGGGTGTTTGTTCACGAAATAACAACATTAAATATAAGCATTATGTTTGTATTTTTGACATTTATTTTGAAAAGAAGATATTTTAAGTTACAAATCAGACCCAAAAATGTAATTTCTTTGAAATACTATTTCTTATTTTCTTTGAAATACTGCACATATTATACGTGAAATTGTCTTTGGTCAGTTGAATTTTATAATTTTGCAAAATTTTTTATTTCAGATAAAATCTGTAAAAGGTAAAATTCATTACAAGAATATCAAACTATTGACACATTTCCTTATTTAGCTTTTGAGACCATAATCTCTAGATTGTTTAGAGGTTGGAAGTTCAATTTCGCTTTAAAAAAAGTGCGTTAAAAAGAGTGTTTATGTACTTGATTTCGTAATTTGAAATGCACGAAAGTAATTATATATTTAAAGTAATTCTCTTTAGGTTAGTATGCGAAAAGATTTTATGTTAATGAGTGATAATACAATAATTAGATAAATAGTTATAAATGTTTTTTGTACTGTACATTTGATAGAATATCCAACTGACCTTAAATAAAAACGCGATTTCAAATGCAAAGATAAGATGTTCTTACCTAAAATAAATTTTATAGCTTGCATGCAAAGTCAAGCATATAAATTTATTTTAACATAAATTCCTTAAAATATTCACATTTTCTCCTTCTCTGCAGTTACTTAGTTATTTATACACATTTCAAAAAATTTCTGGAAAAAAAAATTAAATAAATAAAAAGAAATAAAAAAAATAAAAAAGACTACTTAAGAGTCTTCTCTTCCTCCTGTAATCGGAATATCAATAAGTTTTCTTTTTCTTGAAGTTTCCAAATTCAATTTTCTCTGAAATGTGTTGAAAAACTCTACCTGACTTATGAGAACAAAAGGATTTTTTATTCTGTTAAGATAAATTTTAAAAAAAAGTTGTACGTTTTTGCGTAATTTCTTTTAAAGCAACTATTTCCCGTTTCACTTTTTAGATAAAGGAGTAAGTGATGGGCTTTACATCGATTATGCCAAATGCAGCAATTTGGTGACAGTGCTAAAAAAATTATGTAGGAAATAAATGTTTTTCTTTTTTGCTTGAGCTTGAATTAAATCTTGATGTATATATATTTTTTAAAAGACTACAAATTATATGTTTAATATAAAAAAAGAAAAATCTTCAAGTGTTTTTTAAAGCTAAACAGTAGCGATGAAATTATTAGCTATTAATAGCTATTAAGATCCCATTATAACTATTAGCTATTTAGATCCCATTTACTTCCTATTTCTGTCAAAATATCCCATTAGCTGTCACATCCCGTTTCTGTCAAAAACAAAAAAAGTATTTCGTAAAGATCACCTTTACTGTATATTTTTAAAATCCTTTTTAAAATTAAAGGAAGAAAATGCAAATTAGAGGACCCGATACAGCAAAGAAAATGAATCTTAAATCGAGGAAAAATTTAAAAATCCTATTAAAACGTAAAAGGAAGCGTAAAGAAAGAAAGAAGAAGAAGAAAGCGTCATCAAAAAATCAAAGAAGACAGTGCCATCAAAATCAAAGAAGAAAAAAGCGTCAACAAAGGAAACAACGAAGAAAGCGTCTTTAAAAATGAAATTAGAAGAAAACATCATCAAAAAAAAATCAAAGAAAGTATCATCAAAAATAAAAGAAGATAGTGTAATTAAAGAAAAAATCATCACCTAAGAAAGAATAGTGAACAACAAAAGGTGCTTAATTGTCAGTTGAAATTTGGAGGGATTAACTTGAACTATAACAATCATGAAACTGGTTTTGACCTCCAGCTAGCTTTCTTCAATTGTGATTTTTATATTTAGTATTTTTTTTCTTTTGTCCATACATAAATTTAATCATTAATATGTATACCTTTTCAAAATTTTTGCAAGAATTTTAAAACACATTTTTAAAGGTTTTTGTTGCTGCAAAGTTTTTCAAAGATATTTCTGCGCAGATGCAGGAGACATTTTTTTATAATATAAAGTTCTTTATATTATAAAGAAACTTGTAACTTGTATCGTACTTGGTTGTACCTCAGTCATATAAATACAAGATATTAAAAAAAAATGAAAATTCAGAAGCGTTTTTTTGCTTAGGGTGTTCAAAAACACTTTTTAAGTAATTTATTCTCTGTCCCTTAAACCTCTGAATGCTTTAAAATGAATGATGTTTTTCTAAAATTGGGTGACCTAAGAAAATCTGAGTTACAAAATATTTTTCTAAGTATTTCTTGAAATATTTAAACAAAGTTTTAAAGTAAAAATGTCTCTTTCATTATTATAAGGTAGTGTATATTATACGAAAGAAAACACATAAAATATCTACCCAGCTGTAAACAAATAGATTTGAAATATGTTTGTCTTTTTAATTCTAATAATAATTAAATAATTAAAAGTAGTTAATACAAAAAAGAAATTTTATATAAATAAAAATACTAATTTTAAACTATATTTCAACTGTATACTAAGAAAAAAATAATTTTTTTCCTTGACATCAATTTCTAAGTATCTTGTTTAGTTTTATAAATATAAGTGAAAATAATTAAAGATATGATTAAAAAAATTTGTTTTGAAACTAAAACTTAAATTCGTTTGTAGAATTGAAAAGGCAGAAGATAAATTTATCAATTATAAGGGTAATTTTTACTTTTTTTTCTTTACTTCATATTTCTTTAATACAGTAAAGTTTTTATAAGTTCTGTACAGAAAATACATACTTTCAATAAAGTATTTATGCTTTTTTTAATGCATGAATTATTTATCTATAGTTTCGTTCCGTTTCGTAGAGTATTATAAATATTGCTTGATAAAATATATTGTATTTAGTTAATTTTTTCTGTTCTTAATTAATACTGATATCCTAGTATCGCTTTTAATCTTATTAAGATTTAAAAAATTGGTTACGTTTAAAAAAAGGTAATTTCCTTTTTTAATTGAGAAAATTAAATTATTCATGAACTTAAATTATTTTTCTTATGATTATGATTAAGAGATCTAAAAGTTTAACTAGTACACATTTCGAAATTTAACTAGTACACAGTTACACAATTGTTTCATTAAAAAAGGAGGACAGAAAAAATTTAATGCAAAATTCATTTTTACTAGTTTAATGTAGACAATTTTATTTTGTTTATTTTATGTTGCTTATAACTAAAAAATGCATGGTGTTAGACGTTATTTAATAAATCCATTAATTAGTTTTAAATGAAAAATATTTCCTTATCATTTTGTTTATTCCTTTTCTTTTTAAATAGTATTATTCATAATTTAAAAACAAAACATATACAAATATTGTTATAAAAGATTAAATATCCTCAGTGAACAGGTAACATGATAATTTATACAAAGTTTATTTGTATATTAGATTTCATTTATCTAAAAAAAAGTTGCAATTGCTATAACAAAACTGTATATACTGCTATTATCAAAACCATTTATTCGAAAACATATTGCTAAATTTGGTTGAAAATGCGAAATGATTTTTACACTATTTTAAAAGTAACATGGAATAATTTTGCAAAGTAGTTATTTTTATTTTTTCATAAATTTATTGATTCTGATACGATTGATTTTTTATCAATAAAATGTTACTTCAACGTTTTTTTTTTTTAAACTGTCTCTTCATCAGAATTGATATCTTCGTTTGATTTTTCATTGTCATTAAAATATAGGAACATTTTGTTTGAATATTTTGAATTATTAGCTGAGCTTAAAACTGTTTCATATGTTGACTGTTTCATGATTCATATGTTTGATTATTTTGTCATGATTATATGAGAATTAATATTTTATTCAGTAGAAAAACTAAATTCGTAATAAAAATTTGTTCTTCGCCTTTGCCTTTGAGCTCGTTACGTTGCACAACAAAAGTACTGCAACACACAATGAGCAGATGGCTACAAGCTGTTTTTTTTTTTGTCGCATTGGGAAGTACTTTCTCTAATTTGATGTCTTAATGCTGATTGGTGAAATGCGACCAAATAAAAAGTTCAAAGTTCATCCCTAATTGAGTAACGTGTAAATTGAAACTTTTATGGACGACAGCAAAGTGAGACAACAGTGCACGATTTTAAAGTAGGATATACAGATTTGATGATGTAGGCTATTACGTAAAGAAAGTGCCAACAGACGATTTTGTTCAGGGAGTGGAACTGATTTTCTCTCTGATTTCCATCTAATTTTTTAACATGAAAACAAGCTACAGACCAGCTTAAGAATTGGCTGGAAACATATGCGACGTCTTTCTGAATTAAGTAAGAATAATGAAAAGTTCATTCCATACTACTTCTAAGTTTATTAAAGCAGTGACATTATAGCAAAAGTAGCCAAATATTGCAAATAAAATAAAACTTTACAGAGATTTATTTTTAGTTACTATCAGTAACTAAAACTAAATCTCAGTAAAATTTTAGTTTATTTTTGAACTTGAAAAAAAAAAGCATTCTGCTAAGGAAAAAGAAGAAAAAGTCGTCAAGTATTTCTAACTGGAAAGTGACTGGGTCCATGCAGTGCAAATGCATGCAAAATAATAAAAATAAATGTGGGTAATAAATATATATCACTGGAACTGATAATGAGCTAATTAGTTAATGTTTAAATTTTAAAAAATCAAGTAATCAATGATTACTTGATTATATGTAATGATTACTTGATTGCATCTAATAAATATTTTATTGCCTTTAATAATTGCTTAATTATACTTGGTGATTAATTGATTGCAATTAATTCGTATTCCTTTGATTATAATGACACAACTAACCATACTTACTCATAATCATAATTAAATTGATTTCTATTAATCATAGATCACACTATCACTAAAAACGTACCACAAATCGTTTAATTACCTTGTAATTATAATGAAACTCAAGGCTACAAATAATTAGTTTCTTGTAATGCATTAAACTTTCTAGATTTCATACACAAAATTCAGGCCAAAACAATAGTCTGACAATTAGCCATTAAAATTTTTTAAGCTGAAATATTAAGTAGTATCAAATCAGAACTGTAACTTTCAACAAAAGAAAAATATTAAAGAAAAAGGTTTTCAGATTTTTTACTTAAAAAGATTCTTCTTAATTTAGATATTATGAAGTGCAGAGACTTTTTTTTTTCATGCTTTGTAAAGGGTTTTAAAAAAGTGTAATAATTATTAATTAACCTTAAAATTAAAAAAATTAAATTAAACAAATAAATTCTGAATGAAAGTGTTTTAGAATTTTTTAAATAAACTTTTATAATAAAATTTTTATGAACGTATAATAAAAAATATATATATAATTTTATAAACTTATAATTATATAAAACTTTTATAATTTTATAATAAATTAGAATTTTAGAAATTTTGAGATAAAAGAATTTTATAAATTAATGAAGTTTATAAATAATCGCAAGTTTAAGTGATTGTCGCAACTAGTTTCTAATATACAACTGATTCTAATAAATTTTAAAGACTAAGTCGTGCACTCCTTTGACGGGTATTTTAACTCAATAAATTGGTCCATAACTTTAAGTCACATGAAGTGTTTCATTATATAAAATATTGTAGCAAGTTTCTTTTGTTCTAGTAAAAATTGAAAATATTTACTCAAGCAACGAAAAGTGCATCTTTTAAAACTCGGAAAATTCAGTGAGTAGCCATGTAGTTGTACTTTTGTGCATATTACGTATTTAAACAATATAAACTATTTTATTTGTTTATTTTTGTGGACAACCTTCTGTACATTACACATTAAGGTTGACTTACAAAATGAAATATGTAAAATCACCTTTGATATATTTTACTTTACAAATAATTAATTACATTCGAGAATAAAAATAGAAATAAATGTAGAAAAGGAAAAACAAAATTAAAAATATGACCACTGAAAACGACGTCTTCAGGGGGTACCGGCCCCAGTGGCCAAAAAACAAAACCTTTTCTATTGAGGAAGAAGGCAAAAGCCTAAAAACCTTCCTCAGTACCCCGAAGGTTTTGTTTAAAAGTCCAGGAGAAAAAATCAAGCAAGACATAAAACTAATACAGAAAAGAAACTCATACAACTCATCAAAAACTCAAATTATTCAGAAAATAAAAATCAACAGAAAATAAAAACTCACATAAACAAGGTCAGACAGCAAACTCTAAAGTAAACCAAATGAAAAGGAATCACTAAACCAAAAGAAAAACAACGCCCTCTTTTAAAATGCGCAGAATGAAAAAAAAAAGATAGATAAAAGTTGTCAAAGAAAATTTACGTCACATATTAATAGAATGCTTAACTGGGGCTGCTCAGTTAAGTCTTGAATTGCGCCCTGTTAAAAGAAATAAAAAAACTAATATTCTTCAATCATTTTTAAAAATTTAGTTTTTTCACAATTGGTTAGGATTAAAAATATTTGCAATAATGTTGAAAGTTTTCAAGAGGCTGTGAATAATTTTTTGAATAATTTGAGTAATAATGATTTTCCTTATAATTTTTGTAATGTTAATTTGTTAATTAAGAAAATGATTGAAGAATATTAGTTTTTTTATTTCTTTTAACAGGGCGCAATTCAAGACTTAACTGAGCAGCCCCAGTTAAGCATTCTATTAATATGTGACGTAAATTTTCTTTGACAACTTTTATCTATCTTTTTTTTTTCATTCTGCGCATTTTAAAAGAGGGCGTTGTTTTTCTTTTGGTTTAGTGATTCCTATTCATTTGGTTTACTTTAGAGTTTGCTGTCTGACCTTGTTTATGTGAGTTTTTATTTTCTGTTGATTTTTATTTTCTGAATAATTTGAGTTTTTGATGAGTTGTATGAGTTTCTTTTCTGTATTAGTTTTATGTCTTGCTTGATTTTTTCTCCTGGACTTTTAAACAAAACCTTCGGGGTACTGAGGAAGGTTTTTAGGCTTTTGCCTTCTTCCTCAATAGAAAAGGTTTTGTTTTTTGGCCACTGGGGCCGGTACCCCCTGAAGACGTCGGCTTCAGTGGTCATATTTTTAATTTTGTTTTTCCTTTTCTACATTTATTTCTATTTTTATTCTCTCTTTTTTTTGAAAATTCTGCTGCTTTTTAGCGCATTTTTTTAAAAGAAGTTTTGTTCATTTTGTTTTGATATTAATTGTACTCTTTTAGTATTACATTCGAGAACAAATCTTGTGTTGCATTTATACGAATACTTGATCTTACCTAATTCGGATTTTATTTTATATTTTATATCCGTCGTTGAACAGCCGACCAAATTTTGGGTTTACGGCTACTAATGTTCAACTCCGTAGCCTTGTAATTTTGAAACAATCTAGAAGTCAAGGAAACTCCTGGATCAGGATCCCCAGAGGTATTGATTTGTTATGGGAACATGGAGGACTTTGCGACTCGACAGATTTAACGTGCATCACTCACCATTTACTACACGGGGAGTCATCGGCCGGCGAGGATCAAACCCACGAACTCTTGGACACAGGCCCAGTCCCCTACTAACCAGGCTATCCCGGCCCTAATTCGGATTTGAGGGATTAGCTTGCTGATGCCTTTCGTATGCCTGTTACGGCAGAGGGTGCGATTGTTCTTGTTTTCCAGTGGTGCCATCTATGGCCAAGAATTCTACTTCTGTCACAACCATACGTCACACCGTTTTATAGGGCGGACTTATTCATTCATCCACGGATCGTAATTTTGACCTGAGCCAGAGAACGATCAGGATAGAAGGATTTCAAATGTGAAACTAAATTTGCACTTAAAACAACAGAAATTTAAAAATATATATTGAGTCTATTTTTGTTGAAAAGTATAAACTTAAGAATGCTGTAAATAATAGAGGGGCCTTATAAATTTATCGACATACTTCTAGGGGAAAAAGGACACGTTATCAAGAAAAAAACTTCATTGGAACCTATACTCGGAAATACCGCTGTACACAGTTAGGATCGCTTCTTTATTTTGACGTGTGTAGAAGCACACGAAGAAACAGCTCATAAATTGAAAAGGGCCCGTAGCGGCATCTGATGACATTTACAGACAATGAGTTCCTAAGCAATTTTAATCCTAATTGATGATGTGTCTCAACTTAAAAAAATATGTCATAATATTCACGCGGCCCCCTTTTATATATAACGTTTTTAAACTTATACAGTTCGACAAAAATAGACTAAAAATGTCGTTTAAAAAATTCTATTTTGTAGAAAGAAACTAGTTACAGGTTTGAATTCAACGATGCGAAAATATCTAAGACCTGTTAAAAAAATCTCATGCAACAGATTTAAAAAAATCATACAGAAATCTTACAGAAATCATACAGAAATTTTACAGAAATGATACAGAAATCTTACAGAAATCATACAGAAATCTTACAGAAATCATACAGAAAGCTTACAGAAATCATACTGAAATCATACAGAAATCTTACAGAAATCATACAGAAATCTTACAGAAATCATACAGAAATCATACAGAAATCTTACAGAAGTCATACAGAAATCTTACAGAAATCTTACAGAAATCATACAGAAATCTTACAGAAATCATACAGAAATCTTACAGAAATCTTACAGAAATTCTTATAAATGTAATGATATAGCTTAAAAACAAAATTACTTTAAAGAACATATTTATAAATTCCTGTAAAGTAAAAGAAAAGTAAAGTTCCTTCCGAAACTGGTACAAAAGTTGATTACGGGTTTAATTCCTACAACAGTCACTTTCCTATTTAATTAGAAAATCGTGTTAAACTTGAACCAAAGCTAATCTTTGGGTATTTGAAATGTATTTAAATGCATTTGAAAATCAGAATAAATCAATCTAAATATTTGATTATCATAGTGCTTAATTCCCGCGAATTGAAGTTATTTCTCTTGATGGCTTGCAGATAATGTTTTGAAATTTATTTAAATTCGTTCATATTTTACGTGCTTAACACGAACATCATAGCTTTAGTTCAAAGAATATATTTTGAAATACAATTATATTAATTGTGGGATTTCGAGTAACTGTCACCTCGTCGGGAAAATAAATCATTATTTGCCTAATCTAAATGACTTCTCTGGAATTGCAAGAATCATTACGAGATATGATAAATGGATTGAGAGATGGATGTTTTATCAGTTGATGAAACAATATTTTAAATTCTGGATCAAAAACGGTTCAAATAAATTGTTACAAAATAAGAAACCTTATTTGTTTAAAATTTATAAGAGTTAAAGTTTAATTAGTGCAGTAACTATTAGGTTAACCAGAAAGTAATTTCAGTTCTTGAGTGAGAAATAAAACTCAGTATTTTCACAGCAAAAAAAAAAAAAAAAAAGAATTTTAATCAAATATCTTTCATTCTGTTCGTGAACCTTTCTGCTATAGTTGATTATAAGTTTCAAAGGAATCGTGTTCCACTACAGGCCTTACATATATTTAGCAACATGTACGAAATTATTGGAGCTTGCTTTTCTGTTATTCTGTTCTATGACGTTTTGCTATCTTTGATCACAAATTGCAAAGGAATCGTATACCACCACATGCCTTACTCATATTTAGCAACATGCACGAAATTATTGGAGCTTGGTTGGGTTCCGTAATTCTGCTTAATTACATGCTGCCCTTTGATCACAAATTACAAAGGAATCGCGTTCCACCACTGGCCTTACATATATTTAACAACATGCACGAAATTATTGGAGCTTGTTTGAGTTCTTTTATTCTGTTCTATGATATACTGCTATCCTTGATCGCAAATTGTAAAGGAATCGTGTCGCACACATTTCTATACATATTGTTATTATATAATTATTGGTGCTTCGTTGGGTTCTGTTATTCTGTTCGATGACATATTGGTATATTTGATCAAAAATTGCAAAGAAATCGTGTCCACCACAAGCCATACACATCTCTAGCAACATGTACGAAAATATTAGATTTTGGAGAGTTATGTCGCTACCATATAGCTTCAATTTAACTCCACCGGATTATTATATATTTTTAAGTTTACGAACCTTTTTAAATGGCAAAAACTTCAGTTATGACGGTGATCTAAAAGTTGAGTTTATTTGCTGATAAGATCCAGAAGCTCTTTGAGTATAGCATCATGAATTTAGCAGAAAGCGTATAAAAGGTCATAAGACAGAATAAAAATATTTTACTGATTAAAATTAATTTTTTATATAGAAAATATTGAGTGTACTAAAAAATAATTATAAATTTATAGCCAACCCAATAAATTGCACTCATACTAGGTACAAATTATTGCAGAGATACACTAAAGTACATTTATATTTATTTATATTTCTTAATGAAGGAAAATACTTAAAAGCAGTAAATTTTACTAGTGATTTAAAATTACGTAAAACATATTTCTTTTTTTTATTCCAGTTTAAATAAAATATAGCTTTAAAATAACACATTTCAATCGTGTTACTAGATTTTAAAATTACATATTAAAAAGAATACAGAAATAAAGAATTTGTAACCAACTTCATAAAAAATCAATTATTTTCAACAAATTTCAAAATCTTATCAGATAAAATGTATAACTGATTAAAAATGCTAAAGGAATGAATTTCTAATTAATTAATTTATATAAATTTTTATAAAATGAGAAATTGTAATTGTTTTAAAATTTATGAGAAATAAAATAATTTACATTGGAGTACGTATTTAACTCGATAGTATATCAAAGCATATTTTATGTAAGCAATTTTAAATTAATAAATCTTTTCTATTTTGAAACGAACTTATATTTGTCATAAATTTTCAATACAACCCTTTTTAATATGTAACGTGATCTCAAAATTTCAAATCCATAAAAAATAAGAATTTAACCAGCATAGATAATTTAGATATTTTGAAATACTCAAAATGTGAATCAAATTTGTGGGTTAAACTTTAGAGTTATACCTCTAGTAAGCTTGAACTCTAAGGATGAGGTTGTGAAGAATTTATTATTTTTACATTCAACATATTATATTATAATTTACTTTAATTTACACATTTTGAATTTGAATTTTTTTTTAATTTCAAATTTAACTTCTTATAAAGTATAAGACAAGATTAAAATATATTTTTTTTAATTTAAAAAAAAATAATTGTATTAAAATAATCTATTCATCCCATAAATATGTGTTTTAAAATAAGTTTTAAAATAAATTTTTTTCAAAACCGTGTTTTTCGTTCATTTTTACTTATAAATATATTAATTTATTAAAAAAATTTTAAATCTTCGTAAGTCTTCAAAGCTGATCTATTCTCAATTTAAAAAATAAAAAAATGAAAATTTTCTTTAAAATACAAAAAAAAAAAAAAAAAAATAACCAATTTCAATTAAGTTATAATTATTGTTGATCATTTAAATAAAATTGGTAAAGATATTTTTCTTATAATAAGAAGTAATTCCGTCTAATCTATCTTATTTTTAAAATTAGCTCATGAGAGATGCCCTTTCCTGCATGGTTATTTTAAATCTGCTTTGCAATAATATTAAAGGAGTAAATTACGGGCAGATTACAATAAGCTTCATGTCCCTTCCTTACATTCCAAAAGATCAGCACAAGTGTAAAGCAATCGCATTTAACGCCCAAGTTGTTCTTGTGGTTTAAAGAGCCCTTAATCACGTGGCGCATTCAATATTTAGAATAATGTCCATATCGGCAACGTTCCTATTTTAACATCTGCTTATCTTATACATTTACTTTGGTGATATTGTTGTTAGTCACATGTTTGAAGGCTTTCTAAAACATGAAAGTTTTCCGAAGCAAACAGAAAAAATGTGGTGGTTTGGTTTAACCCTGATACTGCGGGGTAGCTTAATAAAAATTATGTGTCTAAAGCTCTAATCGGATAACTGAAATAAATGTGAATATACTGCTAAAACATGTATTATTGATATGAAAAGAGTACACTGAGAAAAAAAAGAGGGTCAAAACTACCAGAACCAGAATATGGTAAAATTTACCATGTTTCTCGTTCTATGGGAACATCAAAAAGCTCAGTCATTTTTAGTGAAGCTCTTTGATATTGATTTTAGCAAAATAAACAATAAAATACTGTTTTATAATATGTAATAAACTTTAGTAAATGCCGTAAAAGTTGGTAATTATACTTAAGAGGATGGCATAAAGTCTATGCATTTGTTTACATTTACTTTTCATTTTTGTATTTTTCATTAAATGTGGGAAAATAATAACTATAAATTTGAAAACCAGGAATTTCTGGTAAACCATTACCCTAAGAACAAAAATATTACAAAATGGATGGTTTAAAAACCATTGATTTTATTTATCAGAATTATGATTTTTTTCTTACCAGAAGTGCTTATACTAATCGGTAGAAGATACAAGGTGATAAATTTTACCATATTTTAGTAGCTTTTACCATGTTTCATTTCTCAATACGAAATCCTTACTTCGCTCAATCATATTTTTTGATGTTTTTGTGTTATAAAATCTTGATTTGTTTTTTAATTTTTATTTTTAAAAAACTACACTTTTCCTAATTTTAATGTTGAAAATACGATTTTCTTTTCAAAATGAAAAATAATATTTTTAAATTCTATATTTTTGGAAATGAACATTTTAAAATATATTCCAAAAAGCATCTCTTTGAGGTGAATGTCAGAAGTATTTTTTTATACTAAGTTGAACTTTGAAGCATTTGAAAAAAGTCTTTTGCTATTTTTTTCAAAGCGTATTCACTTAATAAGATTGTCATGGAAACTTAAAAAGCACACTTTAGAAAAGAGAAATTTTAGAAATTCTCTTTCATGAAAGCACTGAGATTCGTTTTTTTTTTTTTTTTTTTGGAAAAAAAAAGTCACCAAAAAAATTCTTATTAATTTTTTTTTTTTTTTAGTTGATATTTAACAGAATGAAACTAAATCTTATATTTAGGTAATTTTCAAAATATATTTCCAATTTGCTCTTGAGCATCAAAAGCAGTTTTAATAAAAGGAAAATAAACTTGAATTTCTTTTCTAAATATTAAAACCATTTTTATAAAAAAGCGATTGTAAATATATTTGTTATTTTTCATGGAAAGAAAATACGCCTTTATGGTGGTTTTTTTAAACTTTTTTTTTCATTTCATATTTTTCAGTTTCTAAATAAATATTTAGAAAAAGTCTTACATTCCTTTTTTTTTTTTACACTGTAAAATTTTGTATGATTACGTGCCAAAAATAGGGACAAATACTTTAAGCCAAAATTCATAGTGAAACGCCATACATAGCTATTGCATCTAGTGTTGCAGAACAACGATATTCTTTTACATTAATTGGAATAAAGTAATAAAAGCCATTTTTGTTATTGAATGACATAAAAATTTATAATTACAGTAAAATAAAAAACACATAAGAGTCTGTTAAGTTATTTTTACAAAACAATGTGAAGAAAGGATTATTAATTTAGAATGCATGTATGCGCTAATTCTTTAAAAAATTAAATTTATGGACCAAACATCCGCAAAGCACAAAACTAGGCATAACAGAATGGATGATAATGAATGATGACATTATAAAATTAGTTAATACAGTTCTCAGATATTTCTAAATTAAAATATAATTATCTTCATTACACACATAAAAATATATATACATATTACGCTGTGGATTTTTGTTTCCGTTGATGAATATCAGCGTTGAAAATCACATTTAACTCCCGCCAGTTTATCCGCGATGTTACCCCGCCAGTTATCGCGATGCTCACTGTGTTCCACTGCTCGCGATGTTCCACTTGGCGTTTCTTGATGTTCAAAGCTCGCCAAGCGGTAACATTGGTGTTTATTCTCGAATTAACCCGCAGTAAACCATATATAAAAATTCGATTTGGTGTTAAACCGGAATAAAGTGTTCCTCACACAATTTTTAGGTTGTACACCATATCTGAAGCGATATTAGACTGCATTTTTTACAGTGTGCAAATATATAATGTTTGATATTTAAAGAGTAATTTCAAGTTAAATATTTTTAGTTTTGTTAAATTTTCGATTACATTTATATATTTTGTTTCTAAATACTTATACGTATGAACTAAAGATCTATATTTTTGGATAAAAAAGCACGCAGCTAAAACCTTAATAAATAAAATAAAAATCAGTTCGATTGCCGAACTGAATGAAGTGTTATCTGCTTAGTTTTTTTCAAACTTGCTTTGAAGCTTTCAGTCTCGCCTTTCTTAGCAGAAACTCGTTAGGTTTTTATGGCTCTTTTGTTTTTTTGCTACCTTAAGCATTAATTTACGACATCAAATGTGTGCAACTTTTTGCCTTCAGTTTTGAAGATAAATCTAAAAATATATTTTAAGAAAACCCTGTATAAGGAAATCACAATATATGACGATAAATTCGGGGAAAAGAAAAAGTCTTTTAGATGGTATAAAAGTCTTTTTCTAGTTCAGTAATTAAACTTTTCACAAATGTATAGTGCGTGAAGAAGAAAAAATAAATAAATAAATTGACCACCCTAAATAACTTTTGATCTAATGATCGTATCTTCACATTTTAGAACTAAATCTTAATGATTTGAGTGGGTGACCTCTAATATGCTTATAATAACATACCTTTTAAAAAACATACGTTTTTTTTTCTCAACGCATTTGGATTTCTGACCCCCAAAATATCAGCAGTAACCGTACTCTGGGAAATATGGTCCACGTATTTTGGTCAAGAGAGGGATCGAAAGATTAGACTCCTTAATGTTAATTTTACTTTTTGACTATTTCGTCATATCTCGCAAACTTTTAAAACCGAAAGGAACAAATTTCGTCGAATCTAAATAAATATTTCGTCATTTTATTTTATCCAAACTGCGAAAAACATGGAAGTGCCCAGCGTGCTAACTTTACTAATAATCATTTTATCGTTGGTATCACGTTATTACTAATTACGTGATTTCGTAACGAAATTATTCTCATTAAACGAATTAACGAATTAAATTAACGAATGGATTGCTGATTCATCAAAAGTGAGAGTTTTATTTCTGAGATTATTTAGTTGCCAGTATTTTAGTTTTTAACGTATTTTTTTTTAAATTAGGGAATAATATAAAACTTATTATTTTCATGTATCATCTTTTCATGCATGTGAATAAATGAAAAGTTAACATCCTGAATAACTTCTGATTTATTGATCGAATTTTCACATTTTAGTACCCGTTCTTAGTTGTTTAAGAGCCTAATCTTAATTATGATAATTCATTAATGTAGAGGAAGTTATGAAATCATGACAACGTATTCAAGGAAAATTTATAGTTTTTGATCATTTAGATTTTTTTATTTCATAACCGTCGTTGAACAGCCCACCCAATATTTGCGTTTACGACTATCAATGTTCAGCTCCATAGCCTTGTAGTTTTAAACCCTATCCAGAAGACAAGGGAACTCCTGTATCAAGTATTAGGAAAAAGTTGAATTTGTGGAGGATTTTTTGATAGAACTAACCCGTATTTCGAAAATCGCAAAAACCTCCCACGGTTAGCCCGACCAAACAAGGGCTCTGACCCATGATTCGTCTATCACCAAGAATATTTTTGAGTCAGCACGGTGGTCACTGAAAGCCGGTTTCAGAGTTCGTATCAACATACCATTGCCGGGATTCGAACCCGGGACCCCTCATTGGGAGGCGAGTGCTTTAACCCGGAGCCACCGTGCATCTTAGTAAATACTTTGAAATTGAAGAAATAAATTTTATAAATAATTTAAAAGCTTAAAATAAAAAATAAAATAAAAAATAATTCATCCCGTAATTCATTCTTTCGAATATTTCACACGTGATAGTGAAAATGTGAAATATAGTTAAAATACATTTCTATATTTTTTTTTTTTGAAGTTTACATGCATTACTTTTCAAATCTTCAAACCACGAAAAAATGATTTACTAGCTTATCATCTTGAATATTGGAATCATTCATTTTCATTTTTGACCACATTTCTGCATAGCAAGTAATGTTACTCGAACAAAAATGCTAAGCATAGTTTTTTTATCAGCCAAATCAAAATGGATAGAAGAAAACACGATAAAGTGGAAAAATACGTTTTTTTTACCCCTTTCAGCTTAAGATTATTGTTTTGTTCTGCGGTTATTTGATCTAATAAATCTGTTTCCACAAGAGAAACTTCTTTTCTTCAGCCAGTCGAGCAATTCTTGATTCCTTTGATAAGGAACAAAAGATATCTCGCATAGGTGCCAACAGCTAAAAGATTTCAGTTGAGTTTTGTTGGAGATTTGCCCGGAAATAGGGTGCCATATTTATTAAATAAGATAAAATTCAGAAGTATTCGCATTATTTTTTAGATAGAGATTTCTAATTTCTTAGATTTTGTGACATTTTAGTACTAAAATACGAAATTGCCTAGTATGTAACTACAAATTATGCACTTAGCTTTAACTTTAATACGCTTGAGTTGTAAATGAACTGGAAATTACTTAATCTTGTAAAATGAACTGAAAACTGCTTAAAAACATCTAAATTAAACTAATAATTAAAAGAAAAAAATATTTAAGAGCAAAGCCAAGAAATTCTTCTATTATGAATTCTCCTAGAAATAAGAATTATTTCTTTTTTTGAGAAACATGTAAAGGACTTAATAATGTGACATAACGTGACCAGTCAAAAATTTAATGAATATGACACTATATGCGATGATTTGTTCATTTAATCGTATATACAATGAGCCAACGAGGCCCCTGATGTCGGATTTCATTACAAAATGTTTGTTTTAGAAATTGTTTCTATTTTTTATGTATTAATGAAAAGCAAACTTAATCTCATGATGCAAAATGTGAAACAATTCTGAAAATTGAAACGTATGCAATTATTTTTATTGTTCATTCAATTGTATTTACAAGGAATAAAAGAATGTCATGATGTCAGATTTCATTTAAAAATCTTGATCAAAGTGTTATGTTTGCGATATGAGATTTTTTCTATTTTTTTGTGTATTAATAAACGCAAACTTAATGGCATAATGCAACATTTTCAAGAAAAAATATGAAAATTAAAATATATGGAATATTTTATTGTTCGTTCAATCATTTTTAATAATATTTATAAGAACTTAACAAATATTTAAATAAATAATTTAATTAACCCTTTAATGTGTTTCAGAACCCTTCCTTTCCCAGCCATGCTGTAATTAGTAATACTGGTATTAAATTTATAAACAGGTTTTCAAGAAAAACAGATATCCCTTTGAGTAACTGACCAAAACAAATATTAAGCATCGAAAAACAACGCATAATAGAACTTCTTGTTTTCGCATTTTTTAATCAAAAGTTACGAACTTTCAAACACTTATCCCTATTTTTGCCTACGAAATTCCAATTCAATTTAAATTTCAAAATATCGTAATTTTAAAATTTTCTTAAAAAAAAAAAAAAAAGCTCGAGCATAAGTTTTTGTACGATTTTTTTAATTATAGCTTGTTTAACTTACAAAACTAAAATTCAACGAATATAAAATTCAATAAAATTTACAAATATCAATAAAATTTACAAAATCAAAAACATTTACAATAACTAAAATTCAACGTTAGAAATAACAGAAATTTTGGAGCATTTTAAATCATAATAATTTTCGAATTTTCTATAACGTTAATTAGCACCAAGTTGAATCATAATATTAACCCTAAACTTAATATAAAGCCTGATTACATGATCTTATGGTTCCAAGTAAACAGATATATGTTACAACTCAACACTGCATTAAGACTTCAAAAAGTGTACATGATATTATAGGTTATGATATATTAGATATATTGATATTAGATATATTGATATATTAGAATTATGTCTAAAGTTGTGCTTTTTGAGAGTATATAATTGAAATTAATTTAGAGCATTTACTTTTAACAGTATATAAGAGGAGTACATAATTAGTTCAAGGGTGAAATTCCAAGGTGAGAATAAACCTAATTCTAAATATATTCATTTGTAAGGGAAGCAAAGTTTATACAATAAAGTTAAAACAAAATGTAAAAATAGCAAAAAAATAAAATGCTTTACATAGTACAATCATCTCTCTATAATCAGCTATATTCTATAATTTCATACTCTGTTAATCCGGGTCATAATTGAACAGTTCAATAAATGAACATCTATGAAAAAATCTTGTTACAATATCGGCTTTGTTCTTAAATTAAAACCACAGTCAACGCTCGCTTTAAACTGAATAAAATTAAGCACAAAAGAAAAGTTTTTTACGTGATTACTTTATATTTATATGAATTTCTTTTTCATAATACCTACAAATATACATTTAGTTAAAAAAAATACACTAATCATTAATGAACTGTAAAAAAAACCATTTGTTTTTAATGATTTTATGATAATTAATTATATGCGTTGATCAAATAAAACGATGCAATAACCTTAATAGTTAATTATTAAATATGAAGCACTATCTATAAAATATAAATATATCGAATGCTTTTATTCACCCAAACAAATAATAAAGTTCAATAATTTTATCTTCCAATGAAATAAATGTTTTATTTAAACAAAAAGAAACAATCAAAACTTCTTAAAAACTGCCTTTGAATTCAAAATATTCAAAGGAAGTTTTTAAGAAGTTTAAAATTTGTTTTTCTAATTATGATAAAAAATTGAAATGGAATTTTATTTTAAATACCATCATGAAAGTGAATGAAATTACCATGATCAAAGTATCAAAGTCAGCGATTGAAAGGCATTTAAGGAGTTCTAATTACTTTTTGTTACTTTATAAAAGTTATCATTATTTTAGGACAACAACACAATAATATGAAAATGGTACTAAAATGAAAGCATCATCTTATTTTTTTATTTCTCTTTTTTTTCAATTTTTTGTTTCTTTAATATAAGGGATTATTAATCTGCAAAAATTGCATAAGTCTATAAAATATTTTATAATTATCTACGAACTATTTCATTATTACTAAGAGTAACTAAAGTAGTATCAATAAAATTAATGAATTTTTATTTTTTATTTTATAGCAATAGAAATGTTACAAATCAATGATATATGATATTAAACTTAGTTTTTTCACCTACCTTTCAAAAAGTCTTCAATAAAAGTTATTTTCTACTAGCCTTCTGGGAATAACTTCTAAGCATTACGTATACGTTAAATAAATGAGTAAGGTTAAGTTTTAAAAAAAATATTACAAAAAATTTTAACTTAGAAATCTATTTAAAATTTAGAAAAAAGTAGCTTTTAAGAAAATTAAGAATAAAAAAAATAATTCTTGGAATATTTTATCCCTCGGGCTGAACAAAAAATAAGAAAGTTAATGTCAATTCCTGTCAAATTTATAAAAAAAGAATTGTCGAAACAATAAAAACTCGTTAATTTATTATTTGACAGGGTAGGAAAAACTAATAAAGGCTAAAGGAGATAAAAAAATAGTAAAAAATACGGTGTTGTGTGATTATAACTTTTCTGATCAAATTAATTTTCTATTCTTGACCATGGGGATTTCCTTTGAAACTATGTTATTTAATGTTAAACTTTCATATGTCACAATTGCAAACAAGCATAATTTTAAATTGTATGGTTAATTCCCTAATTTCATTATCAGCCTATTATATTTCTGTCACTAGAAATGAAAATCTAAATTTAACTAAAAATTCAAACCAAATTTTGAATCCTATAATATACACAAATTTTCGCTATCAATTTAGTTTCAAAGAGTTATTATTGGATGCTAACACATAATATAGTTGTAAGGCAATTAGTACGAGGGATTTACTAATACAATAATCGACTCAGAGTCGATACATAATAAATCTCCTTATAATCATATCAGGAAATATACTCCTTTATTAAATAGGTCTGTATTCAAGCGAAATAATGTTTTGTATCAGTATATTATTGGTAAAAATATGTTATACGTTCTCAATGATATAATAGAAAAAAGTAAAAGTTTTTCAAATTATTAAAGTAGGATTTATTGAGGTAAGTTGATTACATAAAAAAGCCTTTTTAACTTTGCTGAAAATTTACCATGTATAAAAATAGTTAAAAATTAAACCTTTCATTGCTTTTTTAAACAATTACATTACTTTTATGGAAGCTTCTTTTTGATTAAAAATGTATTTTACAGCCGGCATTGGACAGCCAACCCAATCCTGTGTTAAAACCTTATTATGTTCAACTCAGTAGCCTTGTAATAATGAACCCAACCCAGAAGAAAAGTGAGCTCTTGAATCAAGCATTAGGACAAACTAAATATCGGAGAGGAATTTTTGGTGTATAATGAGGATTGATGGAACTAAACCGCATTTGCGTTACATGGAAAGGAAAATCACGAAAACATCCCATGTTTAGCCCGGGGGAAAGGGAATTCGAATTAATGATCATCAGCACTGTTACCGTTACGAGCCGGTAGCAGAATTCGTATCACTCGTATATTGGAACCTGGACCAATTCCTTGGGAGACATACACTCAATCCCCAGAGCTACTATAACTCTTGCTTTATTATTTATAATATTATTTGCTTGTTATTTTAGCAGTAACAACATGAGATTGGGTAAAAGGGATTTTATTTGATATTAAAGTTGTCAAGTTCACCTTACAAAAACGAAGAAAATAAATTTTCAATACAAATCATTTCTTTTAATACAAAATTGAATTTATTTTTTGATCCGAAACTAAAACCTTGAATAATTTTTAATACTGTTTCTATTTTCACAATCGTTTCATCGTTATAGAATATTGAAAGTCAATTTAATTTCCAAAAAGTAATTTCCAAAAAGTAATGTAGTAACTGTAAACCGTAGTTTTTACTTTTAACATATGGCTTTTACAGAAAAGTATACGCAAAATGTCATGGTAGCTTTCTTTTCAATCACTGTGATGTAAGTACAGCTGCTTATTTTTTTTTACTATCTTTTAATACCGTTTATCAGGTTTGACGAGGTAACGACTGTGTATCTACAGTCAATTTGTTTTATGTTGTATTTCTCATTACCAAAGCTCTTCAGTAAACATTATAGAGCTTTTTAGTGTTCTCATAGAGCCAGAGACAAGAGAAATTAAACATATTCCCAATTGTTTCTGGCCATTGCCTTCCTGCAGTTTTGACCTTATTTTTTTCTCAGTGTGGACATTACATCTTTAGATGATTTTAAATGTCTCATAAAACCTTATTTCTGAATATTAAATTATGACATATTCTTAAATATTTTATTTTTAAATATTTATTTAATACTAAATAAATCTAGCCCCGAAATAATTTCTGAAAAAAAAAAACTATTTTATTAAATAATCACGCCTTGTCAGTCAATATTCTCAAAACTAAAAGTCGTTATTTTGATCCACTGTTACGTTTTACTTACGAAATATTGCAAAAATATTAAAAAATTTGCTTACATTGTTTTTTTATCTTTTAATTAGTATGAAATTATTAAAATCTTAAACTTTTAAAGATTTTATTCTAAGAATATGTTTATGGTAAAAAAGGAAGTTGTTGATTCTGTTAAGTAAATATTGTTTAAATTACTTTGTTTAAACATAAATACATTTTTACATCACAACATTTGATTTTTAAAAAGCTTTAAATACATTGCTTAATTATGAAGCACACATAAATGTAGAAAGAGATTTATTAGAAATGAAATTTATTTATGAAAAATAAAAAACTGTTTAGCAAAAGAAAAGTTACGTAATACTGATAATTGTCTGGAAATCGTTGATGAAATTTCTTCAAAGAAAGGCCCATATACTTTAATAAAAGTTTAAAATGAATAATGAATGAATTGCGTGACATTTCATTAAATTCGTTGGTCAATTTACGAATGCATTTTAGAAATACTGATTATTTAAAAAAAAAATACGAACGTGTTAATTAATGTTTTCCGTGATATATAGCATCATTCAAAAAATCGAGTTAAATAAAATAAAAAGACAAAATATATATGACAGTTTAGAAAGAGTTTTTTTTTTTTTTTTAAAAAAAACAATATCTCACAATTGAAGCAATAACTTACAAATTTAAAGATAAATCCATATGTTTTAAACAAAAACATATCTGAAAAAAATATATTATTAACTTTTACTATGTGTGAAAATCGAAGAATTTCGGGTAAAGTATTTTTCTTATGCAACTCTGGATAGAAAAATGATATCTTCGATCAAATATAGCGTTTCAACCACTCTTGTTCACAATAAAAAAAAGAAAAATATTGAACTAAAGTTTTCCCTTTGGTCCCAACAGAAGGGTAGCAGAAAAAATACTACACATGATAACATATATGAGCCGAAACGTGGCTACTATAGAAACAGATACCTGTCAGAACTGAAATTGAACTTAAACTGCTAATATATTTTATATAAAAGGTTTAAACTTGTTGTAAGAGTTAAAGAAATGTGCTATATTGAAAATTTGGTAAGAGTTAAAAAAAAGGTGGTATATAGAAAATTTGAACTTATTTTATATTTGACTCCATTTTTGGGGGATCTGCTTGAGGAGGTATTTTCATAAATGTTTTTTTGAATATATTGAATAATGAGACTGATTAATCATAAAGTCATTTAATTACAAACAAATATTATTTTAATGAAGTAATTTTAGTTTATATCTCAAAATAGTAAAACCCAAATTTCAGATGAAATGTATTGTCCAAAAAATTTTTTTCCCATAGAAGAAAGTCTTGTAAAATTAATGAACTGAATGGAAAGGACATTTCCGGTAAAAAAAAGTAACGGCTTCTCGGAAATTTCCTTGTTTTAAATTTATAGTTTTTTTTAACAAACATTTAGTAAAAAATACAAAGCTGAGAAGTAAATACATCCGAACAAATAGTTTTTATACCATGCTATAAAATATCATGATAAAATTACCGAATTTTGGCACATTTACTGAATTTTTTGATATATTATAAAACCATATTTTATTGTTAATTTCACCAAACTCCTTACCAAAGCACTTCGGTAAAATTACCGAAATTTTTGGGGTTCATAGAACCAGAAACACAGGGAATTTTACGATATGCTAGAAGTTTTGACCGTACTTTTTTCTCAGTATATATATATATATATATATATATATATATATATATATATATATATATATATATATATATATATATATATATATATATATATATATATATTAAAGTTCTATTATAGACAAAAAACATAGATTAATCATTATATGAAATTTTTCTTATTTTCTTTAAGCGTAATTTTTAAATGATTACAAAAAAAAATTTTAATAATTGGTTATTTACGCAAATAAAAAATAAACACAATATTTTTTATAGAAAAAAAATTTGTTTTCGTTTTGTGACAATATTAAAAGAAAAATAATTTTAAAATTTGAAAATATTAAAGATGAATTTAATATTTTCAAAACAAAAATCTTTATTTAATTTTTGTAAGCTGTTCCTCTACAGTTTCCAAAATTTCCATTCAAATCTTTCAAATATTTCTAAAATTAAGACTTAACAAAAATCGATCGGAAAAAAATTTTGCTAACAACCTTGATGATAAAAGAGTATTCTGTAGTGATACTGAAAATATAACGTGGCACTTTTTCTTTTAGAAAAAACTAATCAACAAAAATGAAGAAATGTATTTTCTTGCTTCATTTTTTTGTCAAGAATCTACGCCAAATTGCTTTTCTTTCAAAGAAATTCTATACTGTTATTTTTTCACTGCAGAATCTTTGCAAGGAGCTTTATATGCATATCTGCAGATTAAGAATATAATCTTAGAATATGTTTTTTCTTGCAATAAGTTTCGTAAAAAATCCGAACTTTCCTTTGATATTTAAAAATAGATCGTCAAAATAACTATTATTAAAAGTCGAATGATTATTTTTAAGAAAATATAGTTTACTTTTTTTAGCTCTTAAACCATTTGATTTGTGACACGTTAATTGTTCTAATACTTTTTAACGAGGAAAGTTTTAAAAAGTATAAAAAGTTAACTTTTCAAATTTTAATCCATCACATAATATCGTGCTATTTTATTCATGTAGGATAAAAATATAAATGTTTTTATAATGTCTTAGTCAAGATGTTTAAAATAAGAAATTAGAAGATGCGGAAAAATTAAGTTGCATCACCAATTACAAAATCTATTTTTTGTTCTCAATTTCACAATGAGAAAAAAAGTATGATCAAGACTACTAGAATATGGTAAAACTTATAGTTTTCTGGCTCTATAGAAACAGTAAAAAGCTTGGTAATTTTTTTTCCAAATCGCTTTGGTAATGGGTTTTGGTAAAATTAACTTTGAAGAAAAAAAGTATGATCAAAACCACTAGAATATGGTAAAACTTATAGTTTTCTGGCTCTATAGAAACAGTAAAAAGCTTGGTAATTTTTTTCCAAATCGCTTTGGTAATGGGTTTTGGTAAAATTAACTTTGAAGAAAAAAAGTATGATCAAAACCACTAGAATATGGTAAAACTTATAGTTTTCTGGCTCTATAGAAACAGTAAAAAGCTTGGTAATTTTTTTCCAAATCGCTTTGGTAATGGGTTTTGGTAAAATTAACTTTGAAGAAAAAAAGTATGATCAAAACCACTAGAATATGGTAAAACTTATAGTTTTCTGGCTCTATAGGAACACTAAAAAGCTCGGTAATTTTTTTCCAAATCGCTTTGGTAATGGGTTTTGGTAAAATTAACTTTGAAATATTGTTTTATAATGTGTGTTAAAATTTGGTAATTTTATCAAGATACCTTAGATTATATACTATTTATTCGGCTAAATTTACTTTTTAATTTTGTATTTCTTACTTAATGTGCAGTAATAAAAGCTATAATTTTGAAAACCAGAATTTCTGGTAAACCATTACAACATGTAGAGAAAAAATACCAAATGAATGAGATTAAATACAGTTTATTTCACATTTTATAGCCAGAATTATGTTTTTATTAGAAATGTCAAAAACACATGGCAAAGTATTTTTACAATTTTTTGCTCCGAATATGATATGAGACTTAAGATTGACGAAAATGTTTTTTCCGTGTGATGAAATTTTTAGAAAAACAAAACGTAGAAATTGTTTATTTTAATAACAATTTCCATTTGCTGAAGTATCAATAGCTATTAGAAAATTCGTTTAGAAAATTTTAACGCGTTCTCTTTTTCTTAATTATTCTCCTGAAACGCTTAAAACTGGAATAATTTTCAAACATATAAAACAGAAAATATGTTAAATTTTAATTGATCGAAATGTACAAATTTCAAGTTAATTTCAACTACGCATTAGGCTCTAAGAAAATAAGGCTTTTAAAAATAAGCTGCACTGCGACATCAATTTAATATTCAAACAGTGCATTAAAATTTCTAATAACTCTGAGAAACTCATTAAAACAATTGTGAAATAGCTTTCATAGTTATCTTAAATCGCTTAATTAAAAATGCTTTAAAGCAAATTGTAAAATTAAGTGGAAAGGAAAATGAATTCTACTATGAAAACTAATTAAAACTAAATTTGCATATGTTTCTCAATGAGTTTTGAAAGGATATAAAATGAATTCCATGACGAATGAAAGAAAAAAAAAATAACGAATCATCCTCGATTACATTCAAGCTGAAAAGCTAGAAACACTTTAGTGCTATCTCGTTACACAATCTTCAAGTAATTAAATTGGAACAATTAAATAGCTCATATAACTAATTCAATTAACTCTTATTATTTGAGCTTTGGACAAAAGGGATAGCAGGAAAATGAATAATTAAATTCTTTGCATACTTAACTTAAAATACTTGCTCGAAAATTTATATTGCCGCATGTTATAGAAATATTCGATAATTTGGAACGAAATTTAAGTTTCTATTCATGAATATTAAGTAATTATACATTATAGTTTTACTTTTTTTTATATAAAAATACATTCAAAGAATGTAATTAAGTTCAAAACGAATCACCTCTAAGTTTTGTGAAAAGTTACCATAATTAGTTATGCAATAATAAAAAGATTCTCTAAATCTTATTATGGTTTCAGGCGATCTGACATTTTACATATGAATAAACCATTTGTAAGCAAGTAATTATTAACGATTTCTCTTTCAGAAAATAAACTTTATTAAGTCGATATTAAATTATCTATAAAAAACTTTGCAGATGTTTTATAAGCGCAAAAATAGAAAAATCGTAGAATGGAAAGAAATTCTTCAATTTTTTTTTTTGCAGCATTTATACCTCAAAAAATCACCAGGTATTTTATAAATTACACTGGGGAAGAAATGTTTTGTTGTATTTATGCATATACTTGATTTTGTTTAATTTTGGTATGGTAATTTTAAATCTGAAATTAGTTTTGCTCCAATAGCAACTCATTTTTTAAACAACATTTTTAATCTGAGTTTTGTTGAAATGTATAAGTTTAAAAATGTGATTAAATAAACGGTACTGCAATTTCTTAAAGGAGTTAGTGCACATCATCAGGGTTAAGGCTGCATAGGATCTCACGCCCATAAATCTTGTCGTAAGCTGCTATGGTTGCATCCTACTATTACCTGTTTAGAAGCACACGAAGCGAGAGTTTATAACAGGGAAGAGTAGCTCCGTATGATGAGATATCCGAAAATGAGTTCTTACTTACTTTTAATTTTGACGATATACCTTAACTCCCCAAGAAATTTGTTACGACATGAATTCGACAGTTTTATCAACTAGAATTTCCGGTAATCCTTTACCACATGAAAGGAAAAATTCACAAATTATTAATGATTTAAAGATCATATATTTTAGTTTTTAATAAAAGAATAATTTTCTTATTGGAAATGCTATTACATTCATCCAAATTACCGTACTGATAGTAATGTTTCAATGATATTTCTGTCATATTTACATAAGTTAATTGTCATATTTACATAAGTTCATATTACATAAGTTAATTCAACTTTTCCGATTCCTCTTTTTTCCAGCAACAATTCTTTTTATTTTTTTAAAGTTCTTATTTTAACCCACCGCGTTTTCAACCATTATAAATTGATTTTCAAATTAGAATTGAAAATAAATTAAAATTCTTTTCAAGGATGCATCGGTCTGTATTTTAAGCAATGGCTATGCCATTTTGCAACAAGACTCATGAAATACTTAAGTTAGTTACGTTTTAAATTTTTTTTCTTTCTAATAAAACATATTATTTAATTATAAGCCAACATTCGTTTCCTATTTAAAAAAAAAAAATTAATAATGTTTGCTTTACTTTTAGCAATTATTTCTATTTTAAATATAAAAATATAATCGTCACTTCACGAAACACAGAATACATTTATCATTTATTTCACCGCTAATTTATTTTAACGATTCTTAATGTTTTGGAGTCAATTGTTGTTATCCAAGTTTTCAAATTTTGTAGAATTTTAATTTCTACTTCAGACTTATAAGAGTATCTCATATCTTCCAACAAATCCTAGGCAGTAAAAGACATCGCTTTTTTGTCAATTTTTAAGGTAAAAAACATCCATGTAAAAACTGTTAACTAGTTTGAAATATTCATAAAACAAGGGCGCTCTCTCTAAAATTCGTATATCTAAATAGTAATATTAGAATTTTCATTCTAAAATTGTGGTAAAATAACTGGCAGCATTCTGTCCTTCCAATAAACCATAAAGTTTACGGTAAAGAACATTTTTCACCTTTCCGGCTTTGAAAACGTTTACACAACATATGGTTAAAAACCATGAATACATTCCTATATGTTTTCTTTAACCATTTACAACTAGCATGGTTTCAAAACAGTAAAAAAAACATATTTAACTATGCATTGGAGATAATTTATTAGCTTTATTGTGCTACCATCAATGTTTTGAAATGAGAGTATCGCATATTAATGACCCAGGGTCACGTTACAATTTGAGGAGTGAAGAGCACTGAAAGATACTCATGTGCTGTAGAGAATAGATGAAATATTATGGTCTCAACGCTAGGTCATGAGATTGACAGTTTATACCTTTCGGCCATAATGTGTACCCAGCTGCAAGGAACTACGTGACGTCATTAAGTGGGTATAGTGCGTGAGATAAAATTTTAGTTGTTTAACCGTATTCGCGACTATTAATAGTTTAAATATCATGTTAATGGATGTTTGGTTTGAATTTAGTAGGAGTGAATAAATGTTATTTAAGCATTTTTTCGGAGAAATTTCTAACAGTGTCATTTATATACTTGCCTTTATAAAACGAAGAACAAGAAATTCACATATCAGTAATAACTACTATTGCTCATTGGTCGTTAGCTAGGATTAAATGAAAGAGCTTCAAGTTTAAACACGGATGCTTTAAAAAAAATAAGACCAAAAAGTAAATTAAGTAAAATACTATTGCAAAATTAACAATAATAATTTTCTAATAAGTGATAAAACTGGGTAAAAGTAGTGAACATTTGGTAATTTTTCATGATACTTTCGAGAACCACTTATTTGATTAAGTTAACCATTCACTGTTGTATTTTTCACTATATGTGTGGTAATAAGAACTTTAAATTTGAAAACCAGAATTTCTGGTAAACCATTACCATATGACAGACAAATTACCAAATGAATCTTTTAAATACCGTATATTTTGGTTTATTAAACAGAATTATTGTTTTTTTTAGAATTGTTAATACAATTCAACATGGTCATTTCTCCGTGTACAACATTCTTTTCTCCGTTTAGGATTCTTCCGTATCCGGTAGATTTATGTGAAATATAATAATAAACAATTTCTATAATCTTATTCAATATTTTCTAAAATCTTATTATATTATTATTTTAAAATAAATAAAGCGATCATGCTAAATAAAACTACAGTTTTAATGACTTAAAAACTAATTCTAATCATTTATATAATTTAAGCTAAAATTTAAATTTAATTAAGAAACATTTAGTTTAAAAATGTGAAATAGTATTTTTTTATATTTTCGATTTCTTACATTTCAAGTGCAAATAAGTTCACTTGCATGAATCTCATGTGCATTGAATTACACTATATGCGCATTCCATAAATGTTTAAGTCGTACACAACACTATAATCCTGAATTAATCACACTAAGCTTCTCTATCTACTTGTTACAGAGTTGGACAAACATTCTCTATATGTCTCATGAGCATTATACTGATGAATGAATAATGAATCAATACAACATTCGTCATGTAAGTACAAGACAACATTAGAATCAAAATTACCCAATATCCGTATATTTTTAGGGATTATTATACTAATCGAACCTAGATTTTTTTTTTCTGAAGCTAAGTTATTTCTACGACTTATCCAAACTCAAATTATTGCACTAAAACAAATTCACAGTTTTTCTATTGGAATAGAAAAACTATTTAAATAAGTATTCTTTACAAAATTAAATACACTGAATGAAATTTAATGTGTTTAATAATGGTTTAAAACAATTATTTGAAAGTTAGATTCTCGTTAAATTTTAATAAACAATTGATATTGTGTTGCTTGTTTGTTATTAAGGAGGAATAATTAACGAAATTTATTAGAAATTCAACGTTATTTTTAAAAAAGTAGGTTTAAAAAATGATAATATAAATTTGATCTGTATTATAAAAATAGAAAACAAAATAATAAATATATTTTTAATGATTAAAGAACTGGCTTTTTTATAACTTCAAAAGATTGTCGGGATCATTAACTTTATTCAAAAACAAAAACTATTCATTTTTCAAAGAATTGAGTTGAAATTAGGGGAAAACGTGCAATTTGAAAACAACGCAAATGATTAAGGGTAGATTTTGAGAAAAGTGTCTTGACAATTAGATTCTTTCTATTACTAATGCTATAAAAACTAAAATAGGATTTCATGATATTGTTAAAACAATATTTATTTTTGAAAAAAGAAATTACTCTAGATTACACTCGTAAAAATTTAAAACATGTAAAATTTCAATTTTGAATATTTTTTAGCTAGAAGTTTATTTTTCTACTGGACATCGGCGCACAGTACCGAAAAAATTGAACACTTTGAAAAATGTTTGATATAGTAGTTGGAACTTAACGTACTAGGACAATCTTAATGGTTAAAAAGGTGGCATCAAACATCATAATTAATTAAGGCAGATAACTTATTAGGTAACGAAATCTAACACAAAAAAGTACTTTCCATGAATAAACAAACTTTTTTCGACGAATTTCAATTTCTGACCCTCAAAATATGGGTGTAGCCGAAATCTGGGAAATATGATCTCAATAGTTTGGTCGAAATAAATATTTGAAGTTTCGAACCCTTAATGTTAATTTTACTTTTTGTACTTTTCTCTATATCCGAAATATTTTTAAGATAACCAAACACTTTTGCAACCAACTATTAAATTCGTTCATCCATAAGAAATTCCATGAGATTGCATGGAATATTTATATTATTATTATAATATTGCATGGAATATGGAATAATATTTATCATCATTGTTCCATTTATTAATAGTCGAGAAAATTAATAGTCGAATTTTAAGGTATACAAGTTTTTAAATAGTTTTAAAGAGAGCAATTTACAATACTGACTTTGAGCCAATTCGGTCGAATACTTTCTGTAATTTAAAAAAAAGTCTTATATTTAAAATTTACTTATTTATAAATCAGGAACTTAATGCTTACAAAAAGTCTCGAAATTCTACAGCCAACATCGACGAAACCCCTTAGTCCCCTAACTGGCGTTTGAGTCAATGATTTTTTTTTTTTTTCATAATGATTTGGGTAAAATGATCTTCGATTGCAAATAAAAAGAATTTTTCATAATTTCATTAAATATAAATTATGAAAATGCTTTCCTTTCAAATTAAAAAGTATTTTATAAATTTAATAGGTTAATAACTTGCAATGATGTAATTTCTGAATAAAAGCATATTCATACTGCATCGTTTTAGATTAAAAAAAAAAATTAATTACTGAAAAGAAGTATTTTCTTTGTGCTTCTGCTACACGCATTTGGTCGATACTAAACGCCTAGTTAACTTAATAAAGAATAAAAGAAAAGCAATGTACGTAAACAAACTGAAAAAAGAAAAGGAAAAGCTCAATTTATACTAGTGCAAACAAGCTTGAAAAAGGATGTAGTCAGCTGTAAAAAAAACTCGTTGTGGCTCAGTTATTTTTCTGCCAGACAGTATTTTTATTCACTGTTGTATCTTTTTAGGAAATAGTGCTGATATTGAAAATAAAATTGGATACTTGTTGTACTTGCATTTAAAGATTTCTTGGGAATTCTCATACTTTGGTTTCTTATATTTTTATTAATATAATCTAATTACTTTATATAAATTATACTTTGCTAAATTAATTGCATTAAGTTTTATTCTTTAAAACTAGCAAGGAGCATATCCGAAAGGTCAGTTACGAATTGGAATGCAATTTATTTTATGCATCAAAGTAAAAAGTAGAAAAACGTTAAAATGGTGTAACTTTTAAAAATTAATGATTATAAATAAAAAAAATATAATTCAATTTGATAGTAATATAAAAATAAATTAAACAGTAAAGTATTAAAACTGATACTTCGTTTAGAATTAAGCTGTCTCAAATGATTAATTTTTAATACTTTAACTAAATTAGTTTGTTATTTCACAGAAAATTACAAATTTTGTAAATTGTTATAGCTCATTTACTAATTTTACCACATTTTCTAAATAATCATTTAAAACCACGTTGTGTAAGAAGATATAAAAATATTTCTTTTGATTATTATTAAAAATTAAATTACCTTAGTCAACATTTTTTAATAATTATAACAATCAATTATCTTTGGATAATTGACTTCTCAAAATGAATGCAAATGTCGTATGACACAGGGCGAAAACAATTCTGGTAAAATGACCACACTTTCTAGTAAGTACATTTCTAATAAATAAACAATAATAATAATAAAAAAACATAATTCTGGTTGATTAGAAATAAAAAGTAGCGACGCAATTAAAATTAACTCTTCAAAAATTTTCATAACGTTTAATTTTTGCTAGCGTAGTTGTGAAAGTTTTTACAGTTGTTAAAACTTAAGTTATTACAAAAATGGTATTAACTTCAAAACATTTATATCTAATTATGCTTTCATACTGATTTGTATATTTGAATAGAGTTTAAAATGTTGTTGATAAAATGAATAAGGCTTATAAATAAAGAAATGCTGATTTATTTTTTAAAGAAGTTAATTTTCATCATGCGGGTGGAGTCTTTAGACTGACTTTTAAAAAAAAAATTATAACTTTTTTTTATCTATTGCTGGGGTTGGATCATAAAAAACTGTTTGTAGCCCAACGATTTCCACTGGTTATATACCTAAAATTTTTTTTTAAATTTATATACTCTATACTAATGGTGTTTCTGGCAAAAAAAGAACGATAAAAAAATAATTCTGGTTAATTTAAATTAACATATTAGCTATTTTAACGATTTATGTAGCAAATTTTCCGTTCATGAAGTAACGGTTTACCAGAAATTCTGGATTTCAAAATTATAGTTCGTATTACCATGCATTGAGGGAAAAATATAAAATTGAAAATTAAGCGTATCAGAAAAAATAGTTTTTTTTATGCCATGCTCTTAAGTATCATTACAAAATACCAAATTTCACCATATTTACTAAATTTTTATCACATATTATAAAATTATATTATATTGTGAATTTTACCAAAACCATTGCTAAAGCACTTCGGTAAAAATTACTAAACATTTTGGTGCAAACATCAAGACAGAAACACGGTACATTTTACCATATTCTGGTAGCATTGACCATACTTTTTTTCTCAGCGTGGACGGACAGCAACCATTCCGGGATGCAATGGCTGCTTGTGCTCAATGCTCACCACGTTGTTACAACCATGTCCCTTGTCAGGATATACTGGAGCTCTGACCTCCATGCCCTTCTCTATCCTACAATAGGCTGTTGCGAGAATGCTTTACTTTTATGAAAATTAAATTCTTATAAAATATGCTTTATATTATCTAATATCTATTATCTCAGAAAACATTCTATTCTGCTTCATATTATCTAGGTACAGAGATCGAAAATTATCGATTATATAATTGAAAATTCTTATCAGAGGCTTCCACATTGCAATTATATGATCAATGAATCATAAAATACATCTTGTAGTCTGTGTGTACATTGCATATCTCGTAATTGTATATATAAGTATTGTGTACATATTGTAGTATAGCAGCATATTGGGACAATTCTCGTAATGTAAATTCAGAAAAATTCAGATAACAATACTGAAATTTTAAGTATAATTAAACCGTTAAATATGGCGAAATTTACCGCTGTTCCTTCTGTATGAGAACACCAGAAAACTGGGCAATTTTACTAAATTTTTATGGTAATGATTTTGTTAAAATTAATAATAAAATACGGTTTTAGAATATGTAGTAAAATTTGCTAAATAATGCAAAATTTTTGTAATTTTATTATGATGACTTGGAGCATAGCATAAAAACTATTTATTTGGTTAAACTTACTCTTCAATTATATATTTTTTTTATTAAATGTCTGGTTATAAGATTTTTAATTTTGAACACCAGAATTTTTGATAAATCGTAAAAATAACGTAATGAATGCTTTAAATACCGTATATCTTGGACCAGAATTATGTTTTTTTATAAGTTCTTAACCACACATTATGGTAATTTTATCAGGAATATTTTTCTATATAATAACTGTAATAACTTTTCTATATAATAACTGAGAGAGAAAATTTATTTCATTTATTAAGCGAACAATAAAATCGTGCCACTCATGTTTAGTTTTTAATAGAGTGAGAAGTCATGGGTTGTAAATCAAAGTTCTGCTTTCCTTTGTTAGATAGAATTTCCATCTTCGTCTCAGGTGTAAAAAAAAAATGTATTCCGGAAATTTCTATTCATAGAAAATCAAATAAAAACATGTTTTCTTACTAGAAATATGTAAGAAAAACATTCTAAATAATGTATTAGGAGTTAAAAAAAAAGAATAAAGAAGCATACTAAAATTGAAAAATATTTTTGCATCTTGCATAATATGTATTGGAAATTCTTGTTTAAGGAATTAGATATGTTATTAAAAATATCAATCCAGAATTAACAAAACATGATAATGGATAATTGCGTTAGTGATTATCATTTAGTTTTTTAAACAAACTTTTATAAGATTGCACATCAATATTATTAACATTAAGCTTAAAAAACTTAAACACTTCATTAAACATCAATTGAATTTGGTGATCTGTTATAAGCAATAATTGACTATTGGAAAGGAAAATCTTACTAACCATATTATGCACTGTCATGTTTGGAGTTGGGACTGAGAATTACAATCATGCTTTACAAAAGGAATGCAAGTTTAGCTTTAACAAAATTTTATAAAAATGATTCAAATAAAGAAATGCTGATACATTATTTAAAATATGTTTACATATAGCTAGCAAATTTAACATTTCACTGGAAAAAATTCTGGTTAAATATTGCCCTGGTAAAATTTCTGTTCCGTATAATAACGATATTTCTAGCAAAAACAAACATAATTATTGTAATATAAAAGCTAAAATATACTGTATTTAAACTATTTATTTAATAATTCTTCCTTCACTATGGTTACGCTTCTGTTGTAATTCTGGTTTTATAGATTATACTTATTATTAAAACAAATTTAATAAAAAATAGAAAACTTAAGCAAATTTAACCGAATGCATAGTTCTATAGCATTATCTAAGTTATCATGACAAAATTATTAAATATTACCCCATTTATCAAATTTCATCACATAATATAAATCAATATTGCATTGTTAATTTTACAGAAATCAATACCAAAGCTCTTCGCTAAAAATTACCGAGCACTTTGGAATTCCCATTTAATCTGAAACACAGTAAATTTTACCTTATTCTGGTTGTTTCGACCTTATTTTTTTATCTCAGTGTAGAATAATGCAGAAATATATTTCAAATAAAAATTATTAATGTCATTTCAAGCATTAAACTTTATGTTTTTGAATTATAAATATTAAGCTACCACCTAAGATATACCTTTAGATAATTTTAAATCATGCTTGGGAATTTTTCATTAGATCCTATATTCATATTCACTCTAGAAAAATGTGTACAATAATTTTTCTTATCAATTTAAAAAAGAAGCATAAACAATGCATCAATATACCTCCTACTTATGGCATGGTAAAGTTTATTTAATTTTTTTCATTATTTGCATTTATTATATAACGGACATTGAAAATTACTGAGGACGTCATTTAAATAAGTATATCATTTTTAAAAAAATTGTGAAGTAAAAACAATTGCATTCAAATTTTTAAAATATTTAACAAACATCGATCCTTATGGCAATCATTTATGGATCGTCAATTGACGAAAATTGAAAATTATATACGCCATTTGCTTTGTTTGGAGTATAGTTTTATTCCAGAATCAAATTTAAAGTCTTCTTTTTTTCAGTAGAGTCACTGAATTTTAAATGTAATTTTAATGGAAAAGAAAACATTTGTTTTATTTTTCAGCAATTTACTTTAACAAGAAATAAATCATTTCAGGGAGTGGAGTCATCAATCAAAATTACAGAACTTGAAAGAAAAGTTCTAGCGAATAAATTATAAAACGGAATAACTAATATAAAACAGGAAGTAAGTAAATCAAAAGTTTCTGTCAAAATATTTTAATTTATATTGGGAACAAAAATAAACAGTTTTAAATTAAATTGATAAACAGAATGCCACACCTTACGGAATAGTGGAAAACGTGAACATCGATCCTTAAATTTTGATTTATTATAAGCAATCGGAAAAAGCTTCTGTATTCTTAAATTTAAACGTATTTTTTCTGAATCTGAATTTTTTGTTTTCTAAAAAAAAAATAAGTTTTACAAAAAACTATTGATCAGCTTAAAAAGATGTAAATAAAGTTTTCGAACTTAAGTCTATTAAAAAAAGAGTAATATGATTATTGACAATTGAAAGAATAGTTGAATATTGCATGGATATTGCAAATGGTAGGAAGGAAAGGGGTTTAAGTGGATATTGTTTTAGAAAAATGACAAAAAACATATATAGTTTTTAATTCATGAATTATTTTATTCAAACACTGGTACGATTTTCATTCCAAAATTACGGTAAAATAACCATTTTTTTTTTTATTTTACGGTATTTAAACCGTCTGAAACTAATATGTTTAAAAAGGCATGAACTATATGGTTTTAAACCATTTACAACTAGCATGGTTTCGAACCCGTAAAAATTAAATTTAACTATACGGTATTATTTTACGGTATTTAAACCGTCTGAAACTAATATGTTTAAAAAGGCATGAACTATATGGTTTTAAACCATTTCCAACTAGCATGGTTTCGAACCCGTAAAAATTAAATTTAACTGGACATTAGAGCTAGTTTTTAAATTGGGCAATGAGTCTTGTAGTAACGTTTTGGTTGAGTTGCGTTTTATCAATTGAACCATGGAATGTTAGTTTATCTGGTTGTTTCACCTATTGTAAGAGCTGGCAAATATTAGACTTATATGTTTTAAGCAGCTTCATGGTGCTGTCATCTATGCGTGAGTGACAGTATCGTACTCTCATAGTCTAGGGTCACAAATTCAGGAGTATAGGGCACTAGAAACTCTTAACGTGTTGAAGGAAATATTGGTATAAACGCTGGGACTCGAACCAACGTTCTGTCGATCATGAGACTGACAGATTAGCCATTAGCTATAATATGTACCCAGCTGCAAGGAACTATGTGGCTTCATTAGGTGTGCCTTGTTGTTGTAATTAAATTCTGGTTATTTAACGTATTAGTTGAAAACAGTTAACAAACGGTTTTTTTCACAGTTAACTATTTGAATACCATAGTATTTATGGTTATTTGAATGCTTTGTTTGAATATAATAAAATAACAATTAAATAATTTCTTATTTAATAATTTTTTCAAAAAATTTATAACAGTGAATAATGTGAATATTCATTCTGGTTCATATCGGAAATTATAAAGTTGTTTAGTTTTCCATAATATTTTCTTTTAAAAAAGGCTGATTTTTGTCCACACAAGCCCCACTACATAGGGCTAATGTGGACAAGCTATGAGGTTAGTGTGAACAATCTTCATATCTTATTAAATAGTCATTTATTACAACTCAGAATGAAAAGTAAATTAATATTTTCGAAACCTTATTTGAAATTAATATTGGCATGTTATAACTAAATTGCTAATTTTTAATAGAGCACTTCAATTAACGGAGTAAGACATTTTAAGCGCAAATCAATGCATCCAGAAATCCGCCTTCAATTTGATTTATTTAAAGTACAGAACCAAAGTTGAATCAATTTTAATAATCATAGTTTTAATTTGATGACGAAATGGTCCAAATGGACATCACACGGATTATCAATATCAATCACATGGCTTATCAATATCAATCACATGGCTTATCAATATTTTACCCACTGGAGCAATGAAAGCAACTCGCAAAAGAGTAAAATTGTACTATTTCAGTTTAATGTGGGGCGAAATTCTTCTTTAATTCATCTATATTGAGTTTTATACTCTTAGCAATTTCGATTAAATATCTCTTCTTAATTTTCTTAAAACTTTTAACGTGGTAATTAATGTAAAAGTTTCGAGCTAAATATTTTACTTAATGTTGAAACGAGGCATATATTGACAAAATCATATTGATTTAGATGCCGGAATAGCCTGGTTGACAAGGTGCTGGACTCACTTTCGTGAGAACTGGTGACTCCCTATGTACTAAATAGTGACTGGTGCACGTTAAATCTGTTGGGTTTCAAAGTCCTCCATTTTCCTATAATAAATTATACCTAATGTGGTACTGAATTGTAGATTGATTGTTTTCTAGTTCAGGTCAAAATTACGATTTGTGGATGAATGAGTGGATGTAAGAATGGATCCACTCTATAAACGTTTGTGACGTATAGGTGTGTGAGAAGTCAAATTCTCGGCGCCACTAGAGAACACATTCCCTTTCCTTAATGGCCTGCGACAACAACAACATTCTGATTTAGAAAATAAATAACATCAACTGTTTTATATTTCGGACCAATTCATTTTTTTGCTCTATTGGAAGTTGAATTGGATCAGTGTGAATATGTCCTCACTATCTCCACCACTATATATCTACACTAGTCCCAGGAATATATGTGTTTGTTCATGCCTATAACTGGTTAAATGCAGAGCAAAGGATAATATCGAGTGGAAATGACTAAAAAGTAGCATTTTTTTATTTGTAAAAGAAAAATCCTAATTTCTTTCATTAGTAAAAATATTTTCAATCATACTAAAAAAAATTACCTAAAAACTAGATATTTTTTATAATTATAACTCTTCGGCAGTATTAAAATAATTTTTTATGGGTGCAATTTCGCCTTACCTTAATAAAGCTATAGGTAAGAGCTAAGTATAACCTTAGGGTGAATTTGTCTATTTGGTGGGCTTCAGTTTTACCAGTCCGGCTGTTTCGAACCAAAAATTCAGTATAATGTCAGTGATAAAATATAAAATAAATATAAGAAAAAAATGTTTAAAAATTTCTTGCTTTCATGAAAGCCGTGTTTTTTCTTAACTCAAAGAGTATATTGATCATGGTTTCTCCAGATATTATAACTATAGACAACAAAGCATAAGTTTTTAGCTGTAGACAACAAAAATAAGCTTTTCTTTTATAGTTGAATTTTTTGCAAAAAAATCGCAATTCTTTATTTAAAATAAAAATGGAGTCAAACTTGGCTGCAAATGCTGCAAAACACTTTTTTTTTATAAAACTGTTTATTATGCTACAAATTATCAAATTAAAATAGATCTAGAGTAATTTAATTCCAGCATTTCATAAGTAATTTTATTTTGGAAACTGCTTGAAAATGTTAAAAAGTTACAACAGGAATCATGAACGCTTATTTATTTGAAGCAACATAAATATTAGGAACAGTAAGCATGGTAATAATAATTTATTTAAACGAAATACACTTTTAATTTTATTACGAAACTGAGATTATTTATAACTGAAAATAAACTAAACTAAACTCAGTGGCGCGAATCCCCATGGACAGCCAAGGCCTATTGTGCCCATCTCAGTTTTCTTGACCTTTGGGCTCTGGAGTGCAAAAGAAGATGTTCCTGTTGGTTGGTCAGCCTAACGCGGAACCCCCAGTTCTCAATCATGCCTGATACTCATTTTATCGACCCATTGAAGAGATGAAAGGCTGAGTCAACCTTGCCGGCTCGAGGATCGCACCAAGGACCTGTGGCGCGACAACACGGAGCGCTACCACTCATCCACCGGGCGTCATACTGCAAATACAAAACTATATTTCAGGGTATTCGGCCGGAAATTGTATTCTATTAATAAGACACAAGATTGGCTTTGTCGTGAATAGGCTGTGGAGAATTTATATAAGCTGATAATATCTATGAACACTCAAGAAAAGTAACCTAATAGTGCTTAGAGCAATTTTATTATAACGTTTTTGTTTCAAAATAAATAAATAAATTGAAGAAGCAAAAAAAAAAAAGAATGTTATGTTACTTTAATAAAAATTTTATAATTCATTACAAAATATATATTGCAGCATGGTTAAAACTTTTTCTTAAATTAAAAATTTTAAATATACAGGTAAATTTTCATTAAAATATACATAAATTTCATAAGGAGATACATTATTCTTTTAAATGCAAATATCATAAAAACTAAATTAAAAATAATGTTAATAATTTAGCTAGACTGTCAAAAATTTTAAGCGGCCTGTTGATACATTTAAGCAGCCAGTTAATAATTTTAAGACACCTGTCAATTATTTTAAACTCCCTGTTAATAGTTTTAAGCAGTCTGTAAATATTTTTAGTGGAGCCGTGGCTGAGTGGATCCTGCGCCACGGATATGTGATTTTATCCTCGAACCTGGAATGGTTGTCTCAGCCTTTCATTCCTTCAGTGTTTTGATGAAATGCGTACCAAGCACGTTTGGTAACTAAACACTGAGGAGGGGGGGGGGGGGGGGTTGCGCTCGGCTGACCACCCAACCAGAAAATATAACCCTGCAGCACAGAGACAAATTTCAAGAAAACTGGATTGGGGACTGTAAATTGATGCTGCTGTGGTTCTTCATGGATTGTCGCGTCACTAAATTAGTAGATTAATTTAAATTTTGAGAAAAAAAAAACTATTTTTTGATACATTATATTGCATTCTATTCACCCCTTAAAAATTTATCCAATACAATTTCAATGGGAATAAAATATTGGAAACGGAAAAGAATAAAATTTATAGTAACTTACCACTTTAGTTTTTACAAATAACTTTCGAAGAGTACTGAAAAGGAAATGAAACGAAAGTAAACTTCTCAAAAAGAACATTATTATTGCCTTTTTTTCTAGTATTCTTTTCCTGCAACATGCTTTCCAGTCAAGAAACAGATGATTTTATAACGAAAAAAAAAAAAAGATATTTTATTCTTTAACGGAGTTATGAATCGATGTTTTAAATTTAGTTTGCTGAATAAAGGTGTATTTTTATACGTCTGAATAAATAATTTGAAAAAAATTATACATCGCAATTACAATCACCGAAATCAACATTTTTGAAAATGAGATTTTTTGAAGGAACTTAGAATATTTGAATTAAAAAAAACAATAGCCTTCTGTATTTTTACAAAAAAAACAAACTAATATAAGCTTTTTATTATTACAATTTTAATTAAATATTGGAATTATATTGATGTTCTTAATTTTATTATTAAAAGAATTTAAAAAAAATTTGAACTACACTCCTATTGAGAAATTTTTAATTGTTAACTTTCTCATATTTTAAAATTATATATATATATATATATAAAGTTGTAAACTTAGACATAATGTATGACTAATGGCAGGTTAGAATTTAATTTTACTAAAATTTTCTGGCAACAATTTATTTGACTTTAAATTTGTATGCTTCATTTTTTAAAAATTTGAAAATGTTTCATTTTTTTTTTAAATATTTGGAAAATGCTTTTTACAAGTACAAGAAAAATTATTAAAACGCCATAATATTTAATTTATGAACAAGTTTCTAAGTTTTCTAAATTCACTTTAGAGAGCGAATAAAAAAACAGTTACTATGAAACATAATTTTTCTGCTGTCTTTCAAGCATTCATATTATACAAAAACATCACGTGATGTAACAGATTTCGTTTAAATTTAATTGCAATTATTTACTTTATTTAGTTTAATTACAACATATATGAGAGAATGTTTGTACGGCCAATGTTTATCCTTTTTATCTATCGCAAATAGCTTTGTGAGGTTAACAGTGTTTTTCTTCAAAATTAACGACAGAGCTATACAAATGAAACAAACCATTACAGAATATAATCATGTGAAATATTTACCAAAAACACAGTCTTTTAAAACAGTGAGTGGCATTCATTAAATGATGGCGCAACAAATTCTGCCTTGTATATAATGAGAGTCTCATGGACTGTATCATGTATTGCTGTCACTAACATAATTAAACGTAAACTTTGGTTGCGTTTCCAAATAAATTAATTTGAAAGAGTTACATATTCTAGCTAAATTGTTTGCAGGGAAACTACTGGAAAGAATTTAATTAAAATAGTTTACCCATTTCAAACACGGATTTAATATCATATTTATTAGATTGTATTTACCATCTAATTTATGCGATTATATGGTTTGACTTCTGCCTCTAATGTGGGTTAGTTGACATTTAAATTAATTTATTTCAGTTCTACCTCATAATGCAAATTGTTTTCTGAAAAATTATCCTTTTAAAAAAAATAAAATAAAAAATGTACATCGCGCAAAATTATAATGAAAATAAGATCATCTAGTTCACCATTGATCTGTAAGTTGGATTTTCACGCATGAATTATACGCTATTAATGGTTAGATTCATTAGTAGGACGATTACGATACTTTAGATATCTAAAGTATCGTAATCGATTAGTTTAAATGGTATTTTAAATTAAGAAAATTATGCTTTTCCTGAAAAATTATACTTTCTTACGATAGATTGAACCATTGAAAATAGCAAGAGTAGCTGCAATATTGAAAATACATAATCGGTTTCATAATTTCACATTTTATGTATTTATCCAATTATTACGAAGTATTATAACAAATTCAAAACATTATCTCATAAAATAATAGTCACATTTTATAAAATTTATCTTTCCAAAGATGAATGCAAGAACTAATTTTTAATGATAGCTTATTATTTTTTATTATATTATATGATGATGTTGAAAAATTCTTTGTTTTGTAAAATTACTGAGCTACTTGGTGTTCCCTTACAGCAAGAAACACAGTAAATATTGCTATATTCTGTTAGTTTTGACTCTATTTTCATTCTCGAGAGTTTAACTTGAATACATTATATATTTTACGCTGTTCGATACTTTTTCACAGTTTGGCATGACATGTCTATTTTGCAAACTAAAACTTAATAAAAGCTGTGCCTATACTTAAAAAGTTTTAATGATTTTGAATGTAAATTTAATTTTAAAAAAATTTACTTTTCTTTTATATCTAAAAAAAAATACTTCAGATCTAAGCTAACTGAAATTCCAGCAAATTTTATGATGATGGGAGAAATTTATTTAATCTCTTTCAGTTTTGACAAAGTTTTGACATAAATCTTACAAACACATTAAAGACTGAACGAAATAATGTGGCTGAAATCTATAGTGAAGATCATAAAAGAAAGTTGAACTCACTTCATAAACGCATTTCACGGAGGAGAGGAAATTAGATCATTAATAAAAGAGGATTATTCTGTCGGAATATGAGAGTGAATGATGGATGGGAAATGAGACCTTTCATTCTTCATTCCAAAGCATTCTTGAATGACAGAAAGAGAATTCATGATTAATATCGAGTTTCAAAAGGGAACTATCATCACGGTTTAGATGATTAAGGAATGAAAACATTGGAAGCAGTTTGTAAAAGTTTATTATTGTTTTTAAGTATATTTGATGTACTGGTTTTAAATAAATTATAAGTAATAAAGTAAGTTAAGGTCAAACTACTTTTGTTTAGTTTTCTTTATTGTGGCGGTTTTTCTTAAATTAAAGTAAATAATTTTTCTTTTTCTTTTTTTGGGGAGGGGGAGGATTTCTTAGATGATATTTCATGGCATGTATTTTATTTCTAAGGTAAATAACTTCATAATACTCCTTACAGTTAATAATTTTCTCTCTATTTTCATTTTGTAGATGAGACCGATAATTGCCTTGAAACAAAATAATAATTTTAATGTCTCGTTGGCGGTTAATCAAAAGATTTGTGTGGTATTAATTTTGTAAGCCCAATTATTTTAAATAGCTTTATACCTATTCGGTTTTGTAGGTGCAGGCGGTTTTTTTTATTTTTTTTCTAAAAATTAAAGTTAATAAATTTAAGGAGGAGGATTTCTTGGGTAAATTTATTGACATCTATTTTATTTTTAAGGTTTATAACTTTATAATAAAATTCCTTATAATTAATAGTTTTCTCTCTATTTCTGTTTTATGGATGAGGCAGGTAATTGCTTTGAAACAAAATAATAGTTTAAAGTACCGTTGGTGGGTAATTTAAAGATTTGTGTTGCATTAATTTTGTAAGCCCAATTGTTTTAATTAGCTTTATAACAAATATAATATTTTGTACATCCATTATTTTGGAGATATTAGTTTGGCTAGATTTTATAAGCAAGTATTACCTGGGATTCTCTTTCGTTTGATTAGTAATCACATTACATTCACAAAAAACTTAATACTTTTTAGGTGAAGAAATAATTTCTAGCTAAAATTATCTTACTGTTTTAAAAGTTATACTGCAAATCCGAATAAGTTTTTTTTTTTTATGCCATGTTTTAAAGTATCATGATAAAATTATCAAATTTTACCACATTTTACCAAACGTAATCATATATTATAAAACTATGTTTTATTTAGTATTTTACCAAAATCATTATCAAAAAGTTTCTATAAGAAATTGCATAGTTTTTTTGGTTTCGCCATAGAATCCATAATGCGGTAAGTTTTACCATATTTGGTAGTCTTGACCATCATTTTTTTCTATGTATAAATTGAAGTATGATTTGATTCCTCAGATACCTCAGTTTGTGCTATTCAAATAATCAATTACATAATTGCTTAAGAAATGAGATGATGAGGAATGCAAGATATATTTTAATATTTTATCTGGCAGATTTTAAATGTTTCCCTGCTAAATATAATGTAAAAACCTATTAATAATTGACAAAGAACATTTTTTTAATGGCGGGCACTAGGAACTATTGTCCATTGGCCACAGAAAGTGCCAGAACTGCAAACTCTCTTTTCGTTACCCAGTGGGCACCTGTGGCGAAGCCACGGCGGTGGATCAGCGTCGCCCGCGTCACACTACTGCAACCCGTTTATAGGGCGGGTCACATTCACACACAAATGAGAAAGGGCATAGAACACAGATAGAGAGAAGGAAACATCCCTGCCTTGCCCGGGATTCGAACCCAGAACCTTTCTGATGCAAGGACAGTTCCCTGTCCCCTACACAGGCCGGTCGGCACAAAGAACATATAAAATAACAAATATATTTTTTCTCAAAACAAAAAGTATGTAAAGTGCGCAAAATAAAAAAAATGAACATCCATTTTATTTTTTGATCTAATGAACGGATTTTCGCGTTTTAGGTCTCAATTTTAATGATTCGAAAATGTGACCTTAAATATGCTAATTAATTGGTGCAGATGGTATTTTATGTTATGAAATCTGGTATAAAAACGTGCTTTCTTTGAATAAACATATATTTTTTTCGACGGGCTTCGATTTCTGATCCCCAAGATATATGGGAATATGGGATATATGGGTATATGGGTAGATATATGGTATGGGAGATATATGGGATATATGGGTAGTCGCAATCTGAGAAATAAGGTCTTCATAGTTTAGTCAGGTAAGCGGCCCTAAGTTTGGAACCCTTAATGTTAATTTTACTTTTTGCGTACCATATCTCGAGATTCTTTTAAGAAAATCAAAGATTTTTCGAGATATATTCTTAGAAAACGAAGATCCGATCATTAGATCAAAAGTTATTTAGTGTGTTTTGTTTTCTACTTTGAGGCAATAATATTGTATATTAAATATTACAATATTATTGATTAAAATTAACGAAACAACTATACAGGTATGAAACTAAATATTTTAAGTTGAAAAAAAAAAAAAATTAAGAAAAAAATATTTATAAATGCATATAGATATCATGAGATGGGTTTTGGATGAAAAGACCTGCAGATAACAAATTATGAGACATAGTGAATATTTATAATAAATCAAACATATTACTACGATTTCAAAGAAACCCCCTTGATACAATAATCTTCGCAATTTGTCAATATAAGCTTATAAACGATCGATATTACCTATAATAGCAAATATGTATTGCGGAATATAGAACGAAATTTATTTCAAAAAATTCTTGGATATTGTTATGACACTTATGAAAACATTTGATTAATGTGCAATTTTACCTTCGAAATATTTCACGAAATCTTTTTCGTAGCTTCTCCTAAAAAGGGCTTATTCTGGAATATTTTGCTGTGACTATTATTGAATCTCAAGAGATTTCACTAATATTACATTTTCTAAAAAATCTATTTACCAGTATAGATGCTGAAATTATTTTTCTGAGCTTTATTATTTAATTTTCCTTTAGAAATCTTAATATCTTATCTAACTAGACATAGGTTAGTGTTCTAAACTAAGTACAACTGAGTGTGTCTGTAGGTGGTTAGGAATTTATTTGATTATACATGCACTGGAAATTTTAGTTGGAATAATCCAAGCATAGCTGGGTGGTTGAAAAGCATGGTGCGGAGGAGATTGATTACTATCACCATCTATCATCCAAACTAAATAACGGTAGCGTTTTGTGCATGTGGGGCAGTTTAACTGCAACTTTAACTAGCCCAATATATTTGTCTTACAATAAATGTTCTCGATTTATAATTAACAAGAAATCCCTCGTTTATTAATTCAATGGGGAAAATTCCGTTAGAGAATTCAATTTGAATCTCTGCGAAAAAAATTAAGAAGAAAAGTTGTAATGCAATGAAAACATATTAAAACTTAATCTTAAGTCTCAATAGTTTCTCTTTGAATGTTCAATTTAAGAAAACAGTAAATAACAAAATAAAGTTTAAAAATTAAATGTTTGCATTTTTTTTTTTTTTTGAACTACATAATTATATTTTCGAATTCTCCCCTCCTTTCCGTAAAGAAGCCTTTTTCCGGAGAATTGGGTACTTTCTACACAATAATAAGAAGAAGACGACTGAAACACAAACACCTGACCTATGAACTCAGCGGCATCTGGTTGTTTATAAATAAGACCGCATGTTAATATTCTAGATATTGCTATGACCCAGCTAAATTTCTTCACATATGTTTGAATGCTAATGGACGGGAAGTTAATTAACTACATTGCCGCATCGTATATCAAATTGTTAAAATATAATTCTTTATTAAATACGCGTTTCTTCTAGCCTATATTTATTATTTGTTTATGTTTTTTACTGTAACCGTGATTATTTCCGCTTTTTGTGTCTGGAAACTTCGATGCACAATTAGTTTATGTTTTGAGTGGCTTCGTATTTGTCTTTGCGTAAAGTAGGAAATAAACATAAGCAAATGCCACTTTTCAAAAGCCAATCAGAATGGATGCACACACTGACGTCACTTGCAGGTATCTAATTACCAACATATATAATGAAACGTAGAATATTTTACAACATAACGTATTAGAACTATTTTTAAAGTTTCTTAGTACAATATTCTTTTGAAATTGGTGCCTTATGTAAGAATGGGTAGGAAAATTTTATATTAATAGGCAAGAAAATTAGTTTAAACTGACAAGCAACAGCCTAAAGGTGTAACCATAGAGCAAAGAAAAGAAAGGAGATAGATGACTTGGCGATTATAATTTCATAATTCCTTTTCTGTTTTCGGCAAGTCCCTATTGTGCCAAAAAAATGAGATTTTTCCTAAAGAAATACATTACCTCTAATAATTGAATAATAATACCTCTAATAAGCGATTGAGTAATTGAAACGATAATTAAATGATAATTGAACATCTAATAATTGAAATGATTAACTAATTACCATAAAACGTTTACGACTAGCCAATTTTTGTACATTTTTGGTGATTGATTTCCCCAGTTCTGCAGTAAAATATTTGAGTTAAATTGATATTAAGATAGTTTAAGCTTATAGAATTGTATGAAAATGAAACTAGGGTGACGGCCATTTGAATTCGCTGTTTGTTACCGTTATTGTCTTTTACGTATCGCTCATTATTTTTTATCGTTATATGTTTCATTTTAAGTGGTGAATACCGCAATTTCATAATTTCTTTTAACAATCTTTTCATTTATGTAAGAAACAGATTATTATTTAAGCATATCTCACACATATTTAGGATTATATTTGATGCATGTCATTAATTATTATATTACGGACATAAAACAATTTGTTTAGTTTTAAAAAAATTATTAATTTTAAAAACCAATACAATGCTTATAGATCAACAATCTTTTATTATTAGTTTTTTTAAATAATTATTATTTAATAATTTATTTATTTTTTTCAATGCTACTTTTCAATTAATTTTTAATTAAATTTTTATTTAAAAAAAATTACAATTATTAATTTTTTAAATATATTATAAAATGTTAAAAATTATTAGAGTATATGATAAATCTATATAAATAGATTAATATTATAAATGTAACATAATGGCCATAAAATATTATTTTTTTTTAAATTTTTTTTTTAATTTTGACAGATATAATACTTATCTTCCTTCAGAGTTTAATATATTACTTTCCTTTACTTTATTGTTACTTATTGCCCCAATAAATGGCGTAATGTAGAGAGTAATACTACAAGAACCACTTGCGACAGTACTGCGGCAAGTTCAAATGTTATTCTCCCTTAATTTATAAAATAAAACGGTTTTGTAAGTAACATTAGAGTCGTAAGATATCTAGAGAAATTAAATATTACTTTGAATATTTGACATTCCACTTTCAACAGAATATTTAAGAAAAATGATGTAATACTTAAAAGTTAATAACCACTTGTACGATGTGTAATTATTACAAATGTTCCACATGTAATTATTATAACAAAAATAATTGATTTGGTCATCCAAAGGTACTTGGTCTATTTGAATTAGCTTAGAGAGATATTTAAAACATTATTATTTTTTTTAATATGTTACACAGTGTGTCCCTAATGAATCTCAACCTCTAAAAATCATGGAAATACAACTATCAAAGCAAAAGCAATTGCTTGCGCAATATTTATGTGATCAGATAGTTTTACCAGGATAGAACCCCTACCCATACCTCTGAACTCACCCTGTCTTTCCTTTAAGAGCTTTTATGGGGATTTTGTCCTGATTTCCAACGGACTATGATCTCCCCAAAGTTCAGACTTGCCACCAACGGATTATTTTATACGGAGATATTAAGAAACAACGTTGGATACGCAGTTTTCCCGACATCTAACACCGAACTAAAATTTAAAAGCCAATAAGAGATTAAAAATGTTTCCCCACAAATATTTCTTTATGTTTTCGATAATCTGTTTAAGCGTGCTCAATTTGTCAATTGATAGTTAACCAAAATTCAATATTTCTTGTAATCTGTGTTCACTAAACATTCCTTTTTTTTTTTTTTTTTCATTTTCCGCGTTTTGCTTTTGTGGGTTGTCTTTTATTTGGGACAAACTATATAACAATAACCAAATTTAATATCAATTTGTCTCCGGATACTTGTAAATATTAAATAAACAATTCTCTTTGCTATAAATGTTCATGAACAAGTAATCATATACAAAATAAGAATATAAAAGAATAGTTTTTGTATTTTATTAATATTTTTTTCCCTAAGACTTGCATAATGATTGTATTTTTAGATACTAAGCTTTAGTATCTAAAGCTTAGTAAGCTTTTCTAAACACAATCTAATTAAATAATTTAATCCCTTTCATTTGCTAACTATTATGTTGATTTATTTATTATTATTATTTTGTTTGTTGATTTATTTCGAGAACAAAATTATAGTAAATTACTAAATTTAATGTTCGTTAATTTTAAATGCATTATTTACTTCAATAGATATTTCTCCTTTAAATACAATCTAATTATTTTATATGAAATACTCTCGGTTCTGAAGCCACACATATTTTTAAGTACTAACTATTCTATTGGTTTTAGTTGCAACAATTATTAATGTATAAGTATGAATAATAATATTATGTATAATAATGTATAATAATATAACAATTACTAATGTATAGTGTGGACAGAGCTATGTAAAGCCGTTCCATTTTTTTTTTTTTTTTTTTAAGATTAAAACCCACAGATCCCCATTTACACTATACCTCTTTACCATATTTTACTAATACTACCTTTGCTTATGTGTACAAAAATGTTTATTATAGTACCTTTATCATAAATGAAAAAAAAATTTCATTGATTTTTTAAAAGTAATTTTCTAATCACTATATAAAAAGTTCTAAATAGCTTAAGTTATGCAACTTATCTCTATGAAAAATATATTTGAGACGCAATCTCAATTACTCCACAAATAAGAAAAAAATATAAATAATTTCCTAATTGCAGACTATTTTCCTTTGGCAAGAAATATTGATAACGGTTTTGGTTATTAGTTGATCTTTACCATTAAGCATTTTTTAACCACTTCCACTTAAAATTTCGCAGGTAATTAATTGAGAAAAGATAAAAACTAAATTGTTGGTTTTTACTAATGATTAATATCTTTCAAAGAAAAATTTAATTAATTTGTACCGCATAGTTTCTAAGTTAGAGGAAAAATGTATCGATGTTAAAAAAAAGTTCGCATCGGAAAAATCGAGTAGAAAATCAAAACACACTTAGAAATAAATTAGGAATATTTTCTTTTATACTTTACAAAATTACACAGTAATTAAAGTCTTGCAAAAAAAATGTGACTAAATGAGTAATCAAGGAAATCAAATCCAGCAAAAAAATAACTCTTTCATCTTAATTATTTTTCATTAAAATTAAGAGCTTGCTTTTAAGATTTTCGATATTTTTTTTGTTTTGTTTTAGAACTTTGCCGACTAACATCAAAAAATACTACAGATAAACGAAAAAAAAAGCTCTTCTAAATATCACAGTTCTGTTTATTTTGTGAAGTAATAAACAGTCCAAATGTGTTAAAGTAATATCTCTTTTAGTGCTACATTGTATCACTCATTACTTCTTTTTTTTTTTTTAATTTACGTAAATTTTAATTGGGAACGAATACGGGTACTAAAATGAATCTTAAAATACTGACATTTATTGCTTTTTAACATCTTTCAGTTTTTATTTAGGGAAGTTATATAGGCATCTTTATATAGACAAGACGTCACACGGAAAAAAATGTATGGTGAAAACTGTCTGAATACGGTAAATTTTACTGCGTTTCTGGCTTTAAGGGAACACAAAAAAACATCAGTAATTTTTACTGAAACTCTTCGGTAATTACTTCTGTAAAATTAACAATAAAAAATGGTTTTATAATGTATGGCATAATTTAGTAAATAAATTACAATTCGATAATTTTATCATGACGACTTAGAGTATAGCATAAAAACTATTTTTTCCGTAAATCTTAATTTTCAGTTTCGTATTTTTTATATATGTGTGATAATAGAAAGTTTAATTTTGAAAACTAGGACTTTTGTAACATATGGACACAAAATAACATATGAATCAAAATTAATGGTTTAAAAACATATTATTTAGGTTTTATTAACTAGACTTACGGTTTTCTTTTTTCACCATTAATATCATCAACATACATACAGTACGATAATTTACAAAGTTTTTTTTCCTCCGTGTATCATATACACGTCTAATTAGGGGTAAAAGGTATCACAGTCAGTTTTATTATTTTAATTAATATCGTTTTTTTTTGTATTATTTCGCATAATTTTATTTGGGAATGAATTATTGTTTTGATTAGCGCATTATAGCTGATTCTGGCTTTGGTATCATTAAACCTTACATTCAATCTAATTTTAATCGTCATTATTAAACTGACTGCAATTGTCTGATGCAAGTAATTGCATTAATAAACATTAAAACATTAAAGTAATAAACATTAAAACATGCAAATTTTTATTCTGACAATTTAGGGAAGGCTGCGGTTTTAAAAATACATTAATAAATAAATTCAGTAAAGGTAATTTATTTCAAAAATATTGTAATCTAAAGAGCGAATTTAAAATCAGCTCTTTTTTTCATTAATAAATCTTTTTCTTTTCTCTTTGATCATTTTGTTTGAAATAACTTTCAAATTTTCCTTTAAAATAGAGTTAACAAGAAATAAACAGTTTGAAGTTTCAGTAAGAAATGTTGACCCTTTAGTTTTGAGCATTATTATTTAGATGGGATCATTTTTTAACATTCAATCTGTGTTTTTAACTATAATTATGAACATGTAATACAATAATCAAAATTAATAAAGCCGTTTTATAAATTTCGTTTGCAAGCAAAAGACTGATCTTTAATATTTTTTTTTTACAAAAAATATATAGGATTTAGTATAAAAATTCCATGTATTTACAGAACTGTTTTTGTTCTACAAGTATAAGCAAAATAAAAATTATTATTTTGCTTATGCTTGTGGAACAAAAGCAGTTATTTTTCTTTATGTTTTCTTTGAAGCAATACACCACAAATAAACGAAGGCACACTTAACAATAAGTATCAGTGCCAACAATTACAAAGAGTGCGACATCAAAACAATTTATAGGCACTAATTTTGTCTGTCAACATTGAAATAGAACATTCATAAGAGAAGAAGAATGGAAGAAATTTATCTCTAGTATTGCACTTATTTAATAACTTTTTCCAAATGATTAACATTAGTTATTCAATTTGCGACTAATATTACTTCATAAGTCAACCAAATGTTGTATATCTCACATTGTTTTCTGCAACGAAAAACAATTATTAGAGCTATACAGACAAACCCTAAAATATAGCCTTTTTTTCGATAGTTACGATTCGACTTATAACACTAGGGAACACAATTTTTGTTCCATTTATACAAATATTTGATCTTGCTTAATTCAAATGAGAGGATTTCCAATCTGAAATTAGTATTGCTCCTAAAGCTACCGATTTTATTTTTCATTTAAATGTAAATTTCACTATATTTCTTACCAAATTAATATGATTAAAAACGTTATATATAACAGTGGACGCATAAATGTTGCGTCAAACTTCTAGGGGAATTTGCGCATATCATCAGGTTTTCAATCAAATAGGTCCCCATGCTCAGAAACGTCGTTGTTTGTGGCTATTGTTTCTTCACTATTAAGATTTATTCAGAACCACACGAAGAATTAGTTGATATTAAAGAGCGTCCCTAGCTGCGTATGACAATATTTACGTTGAAGTAGTCATACACAGTTTTAATACTGTTGATGAGCCTTAACTCGTCTTAAAGTTCGTCGCAACATTTACGCGACTTCCAGTTATTTAACGTATCGAAACTAGAACACTTCAATAAAAAATAGTCAAAGATATATGTTTTTAAAAAATGCAGCTTGGAGGGACATACCGATTGTGCATTTGAAATCAGCGATACGAAAATATCTAAGATATTTTAAAAATAACATGCAACAGAAGATAAACCAAAAAAAAAAATTTATGTCAGTGTAATTAATAATCTATACTGTCTTCGTTAAAATTCAATGCAGCATTTCATTTCTCATTATATTCAGCATGATTTATAAAAAATAGCACAGATTAAAATATCAAGACAACTTTTATGATGTCTTTTTTTTCACTCATGATACATTTATGGCATTATTTTGAATAATTTTACCTGAATAAAAGATCGAAGCTTTACGAATGAATCCAATATTAAAATAATGTTATTTATAGTTATGATTATATGAATGATGTGCAATCTACACCGAAGAGCCATTACATTATGACCACCCAGCTAATAATATGTAGGACCACCTTTAGACCTCAAAACTACTAGCACCCGCCTCGGCATTGATTCCACAAGGTGCTGATAGGTAGTCTGAGGTATCTAGTACCAAGCGTTCACCAACTGGTCCTGCAATTCTCTCACATTGCGAGGGGGTAGCGTGGTAGGGTAGCGTAGCAGCACGAATTCGGTTTTCCAAGTAGGACCACAAATGCTCTATTGGATTAAGGTCAGGTGAATTTGGGGGCCAAGACATGACTTGAAAGTCACTGGAATGTTCCTCAAACCAATCCATGACGATTTGACCCTTAAGACATGGTGCATTGTCCTGTTGGTAAACACCATCCCCCGCAGGAAAAGATGTTGCCATGAATGGGTGAACCTGGACTGCAACTATGTTAAAGTAGCTTACAGACGCCAGGGATTGTTCTATGAGGATTATGGGTCCTAATGTGCCTCATGAAAACATTGTTCCTGGGCGAGAAACCTGGAAAACCTGGGTGAGCCCATTGTTATAGATGGAGGGTGGTCATAATGTAATTTCTCTTCGGTGTATAGCGCTCTTATTAAAAATATTTTAAATTGCATTTTAATTTTTATTCACAGCTTTTAATTCAACGCGAAAAACACAAAGGAACATTTCTTTCTTCGGTTGCTTGACTTTTTTAACAGATCTTCCATACTTTCGTATTGCTGATTTCGAATCTACAAATGTTTTTTTTTTTCTCTAAGATACAGATTTTTCATTAATGACACTATTTGTCTATTTTGTCGAAATTTACAAGTTTAAAAAATGTTATAAAAAGCAGGGGGTCACATGTTGCTATAAACACCTAGGGGAGCTAGGAAACATCACCAGGATTAAAGTTGCATAGTAAACCATGCCTGGAAAAGTCACCATACGCAAACTAGGGGCGTTTCCATATCATAAACTGTTTCTTCTTGTGCTTCTGATAAGGTCATAGTCGGGAAATGCACCTAGCTACGTACAGCGAATCTCCATACATGGGTTTCTTTGCGATTTTTATCCTGACTATGTGCCCTAACTCTCCTTGAAGTGTGTCGCTAAAATACCTCTGCTATATATATATAAGTTTTTTAAATTTGTATATTTCGACAAAATATCGATTAAAATATCGTTTAGAAAACTGTAGATATTAGAGTAAAAGTAATTTTTGATTTGAAATCCCCTCATCCGACCTAGGCAAGATCAAGTATTTGTATAAAACAAACTGTCCCCCAGTGTAATACCAAAAGCCCTATAAGAAATTTTCTTAAAATTGAGACGGTTGATCGTTAATTTATACGGCCAGCTCCTTGCTTAGTTCTTTGAAGAAAAAAAAGAAGAAAAGACTCAGTACCTTTAATTGTACCGAACTTAAGTTAATTTAGTAAGAGATGACTGGTTAATTAGTAGAATTGATGAGTTAACTAGTAGAGTTGATTAGCAGAATTAAACGGCTTGTTTATAAAAGCTTTTTAACGCAATTCAGGAAAGAACACCCCATTCCGTAGTGGTTGCAGCATTAAGAAAAAGATACAGTGGTGGCATGTTTGATCGCAGCCACCACTTGAAAACATCTCATTTACTCTACCTCTACAACTGGTAACGAACTTTCTAAAAATGTGTTCAAACGATTTCTTTTAAATGAGAGCACAGCACTACTTCACCCCGTTCCACAGTTTATCTTAATTTGACTGAAAACGTGAAGGCTCGAATTGTACTAAACTCTTACGATATTCGATTAATTTATGGCCTGTAGCCACATGTTTTACGAGAAAAAAGTACGGGCAAATCTACTTTTGTGGCAATTCTAATTTTACTGGTATATGTATAAAGTTAATAACTAGAACACATTTTGAACTGAAAGTGATCTAGTGGGGAAGCATTTTACAATAAGGGATAAAGACCAAGATACCAAAAATAATAATAATAATAATTGTAAATGCTCTGTTTTGGCCATGACATATTTATGATATATTTATTGTCTAGTTTTTGCTTATTATTAATTATTTATTTGCAATCTAATCACAACAATTATCAATCAGCTTTTGACACAGTTATAACCAATAAAGTAAATTCCCACTTTTATGTCACATTTGATTTTGTCCCGAAAGAATAAAATATCTTTCACGTTACCTGTACGTACAGGTTCGTGTGCCTATATCTCTTTATTCAATATGATCCTAACGAATCCCCTTTTTTTGTTTCACGGTTGATACCGTAATATAATGACACTGTGTTATTTTACAAAATAATTAATCGCAAAAAGAATTATTCATTGCTTTTGTTTTCCTAACCCGAAAACAAGGTTCAATTTAAAATCTTGAGATGCAGTAAATTCATAAATTCTTATGATTCATAATACTAATATTATGTTGAACTTATTTTATGAACCAACTCTATAAGATGACATATAATTTTCTTCTCATCAATACTGCTTATTTTAATAACGTACATTATTATGTATTTTACAAATGGATGTTAAAATTTCGATACTGTAAGTGTGACTCATTAAGTTTGGGGAAAATAAAATTCCCTTTCTTTTCAGATAAATAATTGGAAAAATAACTTTAAAAACGAGAATTTAAAAAGCACAGTTCCTGTCAAAAACTGCGTTTGTGAATCTATTAGCACAATTCTTTTTTTATACGGCTATACAATATAAAAGTTGCTATGATTCTTCAATGAAATAAACATTTAAAACTAAAACAGAATAAGCAATCATTATATTTTACAAGTGACACTTAAGGCAATTAAAGTTATTCAAAACATTAACAGTTTAAATTTTAAGATTTCCTAGCTACTAAAGAAACTAAAATTTTAAATAATAACCAAAACCGGATATTTATTTGTGTAATAAAATTGGCCGTAACATCCAATATTTTCAGAGCTTTATGTGTGGTTAAGAAAGCATAAAAAATAATTTATGACTCGCTCCGAGAATAAGTCCCTTGAATAGATTTTTATTATCCTTACATAATCTTAAGCGTCATAATATAACGTAGAGGAAAGAAAGCAAATTGTATTTTTTTATTCTTCTCCTAGCTTCGTTGATTTAACTAATACGTAATGTATTAATCAATTTTTTTAATATATTTTCAAGCCTAATTTACGTACAGAGAAGAAATTTGTGGTAAAATTACCATACTCTATTGCTATGAAATTTCTGATAAAAAATGGTGCTTAAAAAAACTAATTGCATTCGTTCGGTTAACAAAATTTTGGTTAATAAAACCAACATATACGTTGTTTAAAACTCTCATTTTGTAATTTTCTTTAAAGCCTATTTTACGTACAGAGAAGAAATTTGTGGTAAAATTACCTTACTCTATTGCTATGATATTTTTGATAAAAAATGGTGGATAATTAAACTAATTACATTCGTTTTGTTAACATAATTTTGGTTAATAAAACCAACATATACGTTGTTTAAAACTCTCATTTTGTAATTTTTCTTTCAAGCCTAATTTACGTATAGAGAAGAAATTTGTGGTAAAATTACCTTACTCTATTGCTATGAAATTTTTGATAAAAATTGGTGCTTAAAAAAGCTAATTGCATTCGTTCGGTTAACATAATTATGGTTAATAAAACCAACATATACGTTGTTTAAAACTCTCATTTTGTAATTTTTCCTTCAAGCCTAATTTACGTATAGAGAAGAAATTTGTGGTAAAATTACCTTACTCTATTGCTATGAAATTTCTGATAAAAAATGGTGCTTAAAAAAGCTAATTGCATTCGGTCGGTTAACAAAATTATGGTTAATAAAACCAACATATACGTTGTTTAAAACTCTCATTTTGTAATTTTTCTTTCAAGCCTAATTTACGTACAGAGAAGAAATTTGTGGTAAAATTATGATATTTTTGATAAAAATTGGTGGTTAATTAAACTAATTACATTCGTTTTGTTAACATAATTTTGGTTAATAAAACTAAAATATACCTTGTTTAAATCTTCCATTTTGTAATTTTTCCTCTCACATAGTAACAACTTATCAGGAATTCTGCATTTCAAAGCTTTAATTCTTATTGCCACAAGTTTAGTGAACAATACAAATCTGGAAAGCAAAATTAACTAAATAACTGATTTACATGCAACGTTCTAAGGCAGAATGATAAAATTACCAAATGTTCCATTCTTTATAAAATTTAATCACAAATTATAAAATTATATTTTATTATTACTTTAACTAGCATCAAATTATCTCGAAAAATATAGATATTATCGGTAAAAATTATCGAGATTTTTAGTGCTCCCACAAAGCCAAAAACGCGGTAAATTTTTACCAAATTCTGGTAATTTTGACCATATATTTTTTCTTAGTGTGGAAAAAAAAGGAATTCATTTGACTTAACAGTGCAATAAAAGGTTTATGCAAAATTCATGACCAATTTTTTTTTGAATAAATAATAGACTTAAAAATTTGCGTAATTCAAAAATAAAATTCTTTAACGTATTCTACATGGTTTTTTTTTATTAAGCAAGGTTTTGAAATTGATAAAAATGAATCGACATGAGAAATTAACTGGATACTTAACTGACTAAAATACTAGTTACGTGAAATATTCTTTCTAAATTATTTTATCTTAGAATTCACGATGTAGAATGATATATGAAATTTCAATGTTATAATCTGCGACATAAGACTTAGATACTTTTGTAACCACTTCATCATTAACATTTGAAGCTTTTCCCCTGTCAAAAATAGTTATGCATTGTTTTTAAGAATTTAAATATGATATGCTGTTGTCAATTATAAAACATTATAAAACTATATTATGTCTTTTTAAGAGTTCTATTTAAAGAGGTAATCAAGAGTAGACTAGAAAAGGGAAAACTAACAATACATTATTTGATTCTGGTTAAGTAATGTAAGCGCAAGATAAGATCATGTTTTTCAGTAAAGAAATATTGGCACATTAAGTGAAATCAATACTTAAGGTACCAAAGAAATCAGTCAATAATTTATGTACCCCCCAAATTTCTCTTTAATAGTTTTCGGTTTTCTTTTATATGTGCCATCTACATAGAATGGATGCACTCCTGAAATCTGAAATGGACCTTTGGGAAATTTGTTTTCATCTTTGACGTGACTGACGCCAAATGGACCCAAATGCATTTGTTTTATGACAGGTAGAAAGAATTGAAAGCATTCCATTCTGATTCTTTTTGAACTAAAAGAAAGCAAAGTTACATATCTTTCACTCAGAAGATTTAATATTGTTTTCCTACGATTTTACTTGAAACAACAGAAAAATAGACACAAATATATATATAATATATATATATATATAATATATATATATATATATATATATATATATATATATATATAATATATATATATATAATATATAATATATATATATATATATATATATATATATATATATATATATATATATATATATATATATATATATATATATATATATATATATATATATATATATATATATATATATATTAGTGAACTCTAGCTACTACGATACCCGATACAACAATAACTCCCTCTATTACGATATTTTTTCGTGGTGCCGACGACCTTTCATATTAATTAATGTTAACTTCCTCTCAATATTACGATACTCTCTGAAGTGAAACAATAAACCTCTGTAAAACGATTTTTTTTTCCAAATTTCAACCTTATTTACTCCGTTTATTATTTATGTTCAAATAATGTAAAAAATCTTATTTTATAATATTTTGCCATTTTTCCACTTTTTTTCTGACAAGAGCAGACTCACTGCTGACCACCCCCAAAAGCTTCCATTCTTAGAATCGCCTCCCATATCACTTAAGAAGTCAAAGATGTAAAATTCCTATCCGATTTCATTTCCTTCATGTTAAAAGCTGATCACGAGCCACAAATGACCACAAGCATCTCATTAATACCTGGAAGAGAACTTTTCCGTAGAGGGTGGGTAGAGCACCATTCTCAAACGAGAATAATTTTCGTACTTTGAACTCAATGCTTCCTTTTTTTGGTTGACTTAACAGTCAGTAAAATGAATAAATAAACAAAAATATCGGATTATTTTCAATAAAAACGGTTTTCATGCATGTTTGAAATCTTATTTTATTTCAATTGTTTTTAATATTTAACCATATTAAACACTCTGCAAGTAGTGTTTTTAATATAAAATATACATTTATAGTTGAAACATATATAACATTAAAATTTTTAAAAAAATCTTATTGTGTCCCCAAAGTATATAAGGGCTCGATTTAACAATATATCCCTCTACAACATTTATTTGATCCCAAAAATATATTTTAAAAAAAAAGAAAAAGAGAGAGAGAAAAACACGAATTGCCCGTTTTGCACAGATTTTTAGGACAGATGTTTTGCACAGATGCATGGATTTGCTTGAATTCGCACATGAAATTTTTAAAAAATTTATTATTATAAATAACATACAATTTACTCAATGATTTCATATAGAGTATTTTAGTTGGGTATCCATTGTTTTTCCTATCAAATTTTGAAAGACTTTGTCTATTTGTCTTTTGTATAAATAAACATTACAACATATTCTTTTAATTCATTTGATTAAAAATGGCGTTTAAATCGGAACATTAGAATTCCAAGTAATTAGTTTATTTATATTAAAATTAAAATCATTTCTTTTATCGTGTAAATCAGCAAAGCGGATATTTTCTTCTTTTTTAATAACCAAATCCAAAAAATTAATCTTATCATCATAATTACGAAGCAAGATTAATTCCTCGGGGAAAATATTACTTAGCAAAATTGTATAATCTTGGAAATTAAAGATAATTAGATCATCAATAAATTTAAAAACAAATTTAATATTAAGAGTACAATTTTTTTTATAATATTGTAAAAATAAATTAGCTAAGAGAGAAGATAAATTAGATCCTTGTGGTATTCTATCAATTTGAATAAAAATATATTTTACATTGGAAAGAAAATTATCAAAAACATTAATTAGAATATGCCAATACTGAAAATTGCAATTAAGGATATTTTTAGAATCATAGTAATAACTCAAATGAACATCTTTTATTTTAGAAAGGGGAATGATAATGAAAAGATCGTGGAAATCAGAAATGGCAATAGAATTAATTTTATTTCGTTTAATAAATTCATTAGGTTGATTATTAGTGATAAACCGAGAAAAGGCTTCTTTAATAATATTGTTAATAATTTTATTTAAGTAGTTAGAGAAAATGGTGTCAGGTTTAGCTAAGTAAGCAATCACATGTGGGTCTACCACATGTGATTGATCTAAATTTTATAGGCATTTTATGAAATTTTGGCTGGTAATTAAGTAAGGAAATTGCATATTGCTAATTTTAATTTTTAACCTCTTATATAAAGCTAATATATATATATATATATATATATATATATATATATATATATATATATATATATATATCCATTTTTTCTATCCATTTTATGTGCAGGCTCTGACTTTTAAATAAGTCAACCTATGTATGATGAAAATGTGTATACTATTAAATTATGTAAGGATGTATGAATGGAGGATAAAGTTTATAAACGACTTTCTATCCGTATAAATGATAGGATGAAAATGATGATTTATTTTTTTTTTTTTTTTTTTATTGATTTTTTTTATTTTATTTTTTTTTTTTTTTTATTTTTTTATTGAATTCGTTAAACATTATATATTTTCCCCATTTTTGGGTGCTAATAAATTTATTTCCTAATTTTGTTAATTCTTCTCATAGATGGCAGCACTAATTTTTTTCTTACTTAAAATATTTTTCTACTTCGATCAAATTTATATTTTTATTCGATTCAAGCTATAAGCACAACTTCAAATATTTTACCTCTTCGCCAATTTTACTAACTGTTTTATTATCATTCCTTTAAACCTAAACACGCCGTTAGTTTGCTACATGCCGGTAAGTTAGATTACTTTTTACTTTTTTCACTATTTTTCAACAATATGTTTTTTGCGATATCGACACATATAAAGAATAATTTTTATCTTAGGATAATTATTCTTTATTCAGAAATATCGCATTTATAGCAATAGATGTGTCTTGACAACGACTATTGCTTTTCCCATTCCTGTTTCTCTGCATTTTAGTTTTTATTTTATTCATGTTTTTCTTATTAATTTGTGTTTTATATATATATATATATATATGACCTTTTTTGAATACTTTTTAAACTTTAAATCAAAGTATTTTGAAGTAAACAGAGTACAATATTTTTTTTTTATTTACTCTGATTTAAAATATTTATTTAAATTTGTAATAAATATCGATAATTATTTATAATAATGAGATCCATAATTATTTATACTTTAAAAGTTCTCACATTCCAATCCTTCATAAAGAGTAAAAAAACCTTTTCAGAAAAGTTTTATAAAAAGTTTTCGAAAGCAAATTTGATTTTAAAAATATTTTTTTTACACCCTTGCTTACGAAAATTGTGTATTGTATTTCACATAACGGGAAAATGTAGAAGTAGGACAATAAAAAATATTTGAAAAAATATGATATAGAATTATTTAGAAATATTTTAAATAATCTTAGCGTTAAAAAAAGTAAAAAATTGTTTCCAATACTTTCTAGTTTAAAAAGTCTATTAGCTTAATCGACTACACTTTTCAAAGTCTCTTTCATAAAATAATCAAACAAACCACTCTTAAGTAATGTTGCAGTAGTAAAAGCTATCTTCTTGATTGCTGAATAGTATGCATACAATTTAAAACTATTGTATTTTTTTTTTTCAAGTTTTGTCTTTATTGCCGATTTTTCTTTCTTTTTTGTTACACACGGAGGGATTTTTTTCCGTAGTTTCTGTTGAAATTGCACCTTTGAAAGCAATTTTAAAAAGTCATAAAACTTAATAGCTGAGTTTTCAAAAAGTCAAAAGCACTAATTTAATACTTTGACTTTCTTTTAAAGAAAAGAATACAAAGTTTCGTATTTATTATATTCTTTAAATTTCAGCTTTTAGGTGATTTAGATAATACATTTCTTAATCATTTTTTTTTAATATTTTAATTCCTTTTTTTTATTAGTTAATCATACCAAGAAAATATTCAAAAAACATTGAAATACTTTATAAAGTATTTTGTAGTAATCTTAGAATTGAAAACACAGTTAAAATATGGAATAAGTTACATTTTTACAATTTGAAAATTAATAATGATGCATTTGAAAATATAGTTTCAGCATAGTAATAGGTGATTGATAATATATAAGAAATTGATAATATCTTGTATATTAGAGGAGGTAATTGAAAGGTTTTGTAACTTATTTGTGCAATAAAACTTTTACATATTATACATATTAAACAGTATAGTCTAAAATTAGAACATTTATTTTTTATTAAACTGCTGTTTGCACCCAAAGGTTAGAAGTCCCACTTTAATGACTTACACTGGAAAATGTTCTTTTGTAACTATAACATTTTCCCCTCTGTGTATCACCTTACTTATTATTTTTTTATAAAGTACATTCAAATCGATTTTTAGCTGTCTTTTATGATAATTTTAATTAAAAAGTTTGTACTCCTCTTGAAATATGCTAAAGAAAAAAAAATAAATTTAAAAGTTTCAAGATGTTTCTCTGAAAAAAAGTATGGTTCAAACTTCCAGAATATGGTCAAATCTACCCTGTTTCGGGCTCTATAGGAACATTAAAAAGTTCGGCAATTTTTACCTGAGAGTTTTGGTAATGATTTTGATACAAATAGTAATAAAATATAGTTTTATAATATGTGATAAAACTTGGTAAATTTTGCATGATATTTAAAAAATTACCAATAGAATCTTATAAATACAGTATGTGTAGGTTTTTGTAACCAAACCTATGTTTTTTTCTTCTTTTTAACTAGAAATGTCATTACGGCGTATATCTATCATTACAGTATGCAGTGTAGCTTGCAGTATATATTCTTCTCATTAATTTCTATTTTATTTATTTGCTCTTTAGTGATGTAATTAATATTAGGAATGCAGTACAGTCTTTAATTAATATGAAGAAGAGTACAGAATGAAGTTTAGCAACTATAACTGTTACATTCTGGATTATTCCTTCGATTTAAATTTTGATCCAATAATCGGTTTTATGTGTAATAAATTTTTACAGGTTTAGAACATAAAATACTGTACTGCAACGGAATTAATAAACATAATTATAAAAATTATTAAAGGGAATCGGATTTATGACTTTCAAAATATAGGAGCAGTAAAACTCAAAAAATAAAGATCTTTGTGTTTTTTTGTTGTTCTTACATTTATTATGTATGTTTACATTTTCTAACTCTTAGATTGTATAACCTTATGTTTTTGAACTTTCTGGAAATATAATAAGAACGGTTAATTATCAGGGTCTTAGCAAATTTAAGATGCTAAATTTAAATTCTAAATTAATTCAAAAATTTTTAAAAACAACAGTAAATTATCGATACCAGTATCTTTCTCATCGATGATTTATTTTCATCATCACATCCTTTTCACTATTATTATTTCATTGAAAATATGATATAAATAAAGGTTACTTGTAAAAAAAAAAATATTTATTTAAAAAATATTATTTTTCACAATAGCCGATCCGGAAAAAAAGATTATCATTGATAAGGGTGGATAAAAAAAATCATAAATCTAAGTTTTCCTTCAATTCTACTTTAAACTCTTTATTAGAAAATAAGTTAATTGCTGGCTCAATTCTAGAAAATATTAATTTCTATATGATAGTCAATGCACGCAGATGACTGGGCTTATTAAGATATGTTAAATAAAGTATAAGAGACATTAAGGTAAAAAATCAGTTATATTAATATAAATTAAAGTGAAATACGTAAACCAAGAATACAGAAAGGTATTAAAGCAGTTGAATGGGTTAACAATCGAGAAGCAGTTCACTGATCTCCCAATTTAGACTTATCATAAAGACTCTGTTTCCTATAGAATACTAAAGTCAAGCACCACTGGCTGCGGTCAGTGAGTGAGCGGATGGGTGATTACTTTGATCATCTTGCATAGAGAACGAGGGTGCACGGTATCAGCCATCGTGGAACTGTTCTACATTAAAGTACTCAACTTCGCTCGCAGGTTGCTGGACTAGAAAAGAAAGTGAGTCATCGCCTCTGCAGAGGATGAAAATTGTGTTTTAATCATCCTCATTTATGCATGAATTGCTAATTAATTACCCAATACGCAACGCTAGTATGACATAAAATACTACTACTACCCAATTTCATTAATAATAAATATTTAATAAAAATAAAAGTTAACATAAATTGAAATATTACACTTTTCTTAAAAATAAGAGAGCAATTAAGCTAAATATAAACCTGCACTTTTGTTAAAAGAAGTATAATATATTTTTTTATAGGCAAATATTTGTTTGTTTACATTGAAAGTCTATGTTTCTTTTAAACAATGAAAAATGGATGAACAGTTTTGTTGAAATCAAAAACTCAAGTTTTGTTGAATGTTATAAACTCTGTCGCAATTGAAAGTTTACTTACCTTAGAATTTAACATAACTACTCTTTTTTCTACTTCCTTCTTCAATTCAGTCTTCCATAGCTCTACTTCTAATGGCAAAATCTAAAGCCTAAACTAATCCTCAACCACGACAACTGAAAAGTCCGTTCTTCTTTTGAATAGAAATTCGATAAATTCCATTGCCTGGAAGAAAAAAAAAATCCATAAAATTAACAATTAAGAAAATAAGGCATACAAAATCAAGTATTGAGTAAGAATAAAGTGAAATAAGTAAGCGAAGTAAACATAAACAGCAGCTTTTTTCACGAAAAAAAAATGAATCAAACGTTTTCTTATTCGTTCTATAAATCAGCACTATTGGTTTCTTTGATATTTCTAAATTTAAAAAGGGGGAATTTTAGTCTTGATTTAAATCAATTTAAATTATACTCATATTCTTTTTTTAGGTCATAACAATTTTTTTTTATTAAAAAAATTAACTAAGTATGAATAAACGATCTCGATTCTTAAATTTTAATACTTCTAATAATTAGATTTTTTTTTTCAGTAAAGAGAAGTAACATTTTTTATATCGTACTAAAGTTTAAAATTTTCATTGAACTAGACAAATTTAATAACTCGTAAGTTATTTCTCTCTTTTCTAAATGTTTTTTTTTGTCCTCAATTAATAAAAGATAACTCCATGTCATCATATTTGGGTTAAAATAGGTTTTACAGTTTTATTCAACAATATGCAGTTCTGCAGTTTCTTTAAATGACATTTTTAGAGTACTTTTGTTAAAATGTACAAGTTAAAAAACGTTTTAAGTAACAAGTATTCACATAAATGTTGCAACAATCGTCTTGTTGTGCTAGGACACATAATCAAGATTAGAATTGCACAGCTATCCATACTCAGAAATGTCATTATACGCAGTTAGGGGCGCGTTCTTATTATGAATTGTTTCTCCTACTAAACAGATCAAAATAGGGAAGTCCCTCTAGTCACGTGCAACGATATTTCCCGCCTGGGTTCCTATGCTTTTTTCATCCTGATGACATGTCCTAACTCTTCTAGAAGTTTGTGACATTTACACGACTCTTAGTTACATTTAGCGTTTTAAAACTTGTACATTTCGACAAAAAAATGTCGATTAAAAATGTCGTATAAAAAATCTGTAGCTTTAGGAGCAAAACTAATTTCAGATTTGAAATCTCCACAGCCGAATTATGTAAGCCCGAATATTTGTATAAATACAACAAAAAATATTTTCTCGAGTGGTATATGTTTAAATTGAATGTCAATTTTTTTTTCGAAAAAAAAATTTGGTAATTTCGGAAAACTTTGAAAAATGTAATTAACTTTGAAAAATTTAATTAATTTTGAATTATTGTAAAAATTTAATTAATTTTGAATTATTGTAAACATTTAATTAACTTTGAATTATTGTAAAAATTTAATTAATTTTGAATTATTGTAAAATTTTAATTAATATCGAAATATTTAATTAATATCAAAATATTTATATAATTTTGAAATGTAATAAATTTTTGAAAATTTAATTAATTCCGAAAAAATTAATTCATTTTAAAAAAAATTTAACTAATTTTGACAAATTTGGTAAAAGTCAAAAGCTGCTGAAAGTATCTGAAAGACATTTCTAACATGAACTGTGTATTGATCAGTAATGGAAGTTTCCTTCTTCATTGAAAACCATCTCCTTGCATTTTTATTTTAACTTAACATGACTGTTTTTTTTTCAACTTCATTCTTCGGTTCAATCTTCCGTAATCCTACTTCCAGCGGCAAAATCTTTGAGGAACACTAATCCTCAACCACGACAACTACAATTACATTGGGTCTTCCTCTTTTCAATTGACATTCGATAGATTCGATTTCTTAGAAGAGAAAAAAAAATCCATGGACCAAACAAAGAGGATGTTAAGGTATCGATTTCCATAAGCGGATGACTTTCTTGCGTCATAAAGATTGTTAGAAATCGAAAATGTTCTTTTTTCTGAGTAATTCATTTCGTTTGGTGTGATGAGAAAAGAGAGTATATTCGAAAAAAATTAATATTTTTCACTGTCTGTGTTTATTTAGTTTTTTCTTCATATTCATTAGAAAGATTTTTATATTCTCAGTTTGGTTATTTTTTGACAAAATAACAGTAGTCGTTGTAAAAATACTAGTTTATGCGAATAAAAGAACAAGTTTATTTGTGAAATAAAAAGAAAGAGGTTTCAAATAATAAGGCATGCTTCACATTAATAAGTAAGAACAAAGACTTAAGGCTTAGAAAGAGAAAAGTTTGTCCTACAAATACAAAACACTGAGAATTTAAAATTTTATTACGATATTAATTAAATTTAACAATGTTATTTTTTTCATACTTTTCGTTCTTTAAAATCATAATGTATATACATTATATCTAAAAGAATCCATGAACAGTGGAATATCATAAAACTTTATAAATAAAGAAACATACGTGATAGACAAAAGAAACAATCGTAATAAATGTGATAAATACCTTGGCAATTAACAATTACTTTATAGTTAAAATCATGTATTCATATACGGGATTGATAAAAAGATGTTTTGATGATGGTATGTATAATAAATATATGACAGATCATACACGTTTACCATATACTTACCTAAACACGTATATAATACATTGTTGACACATGTATATACATTAATCTAAAAGAATTCAGGAAAAGTGAACTATTATACTTTTAGGTATACCTACTCTTTACGTTTAAGTACTTTTAGATCCTTAATGCTACGACTATTAATGATGTGTAATACAGATGCTATAAATACTGTGTAATGCAGATACCAAACCAAGCAAAAAAATTTGTGTGCACTTCTTGACTTGTGGCATAGTTTCTTCACTACTCTTAAACTGTAACCGGAACAATTCAGAAGAGATTTTGATGCTTTATTTTTTTCTCACAATCCAGACACTTAAAGCTATCGGCCACTGGCCTACTCCCATGCCATGGGCCTATGGCTCCGTTCTCGGACGGGTGAGAGGGACTTAGCCTTTTATTCCCTTACTGCAGTGTTTCCCAAACTTATGACTTCTTTGTACCCTTTCTAAATTTTTCGTAACGCTGAGTACCACTAATAAAAAAAATAAATAAATTTTTTAATATAAAAAAAATTACACAAAAGTTAAAAATCAAAACTAGCTGTTGACACCACTAATTACTAACTCTTAACCCTGCAAAAAATAGCCAATAGAAAAATACGTAATCGTAAATTTTCATGGCTAGCTTTGTTTTTAAATAAAATTTTTTTAAATTTTCGTTTGTTCCAAGATATTTCGCATGAGAACGCGTACCCCCGCTAAAATGATCCCGTATCCCTGGGGGTACGCGTACCACACTTTGGGAAACACTGTCTTACTGGGTTGATAAAATGAATACCAAGTAGGGGGTTTGAACACTGGGGGTTTCACGTTCGGCAAAGCTCAAGGTCAAGAAAACTGGGACAGACTCAGTAAGTCTTGGCCTTCTATAAACTGTCAATTCACTAAGTTTTGTTGATAGGGTTTTTTGTATCTTCAAAGAAAAATATTTTCAGTTACACACATAGTCCAGTTATGTTAAAAGGAGAAATGACTTATGAATAGTCAAATTTTCTTCAAAATTTTCATTTTTTTTTTTGTTTATATCTTTAATGTTATTCTTTCGTTATAAAATATTTATATTTTAACACATATTATGCATAGGTTAGCTCAATACTTAGCTATGGAATCTCAAAATGGAGTGGGAATTATTACAATAATAATAGCTGTTAATTGAAAATCAAAAACTAATTTATTAAAATGCTTTCGCACAGCGACTTTTCTACATTAGTTAAAAATTATCGCAGTCTAAATATTTTTCACTTAAGGCATCTATTTGTTTATAAAAGACTAATTTATTTAAAAAATATTTTCAGTTATCCACAAAGCAAGAGTATTATCTAACTGTCTTGTCACAACCAACAGTGTATTTGTTTTTTCTCCTAAAGAAATTCTGCATGAAAACTTTTTTTATATTTTTAGGACCTAAATAGTACAATAAGTTGCCTCTACTCATAAAATTGGATACATTCCTTGTTTAATTTGATTCTATGATATTGTCAGCTTTTGTTATCTTTTTTGCAAGTATTTTTTGGATGTTATCAATGAAAAATTATTATTATTACTATAATAAAAAATTATACCATTGCATAAAAATTATAAACATCTGGAAACGTTGAGGACTTAAATCTAGTTTACTTTATCACAGAATTTTAAACTAATAAATAGCAGAATTAGTTGAAGAAGTCTAACGCATTTATTGAATGAAAAAATTCTTTGTTTTATGAGAGTTGTTCACCAAAACGTTTCTTGCAATCATGATGTTATCAATGTGGTGAACATAACTGATGACAATCATTCGAATAACTTTCTTGAACAGTTGGAGGAAATGGAAGAAAACCATTTACGTTCTTTTCTTTTCTTTTTGTGAGTCTTCTTTCACTCTAGGCCTTACACAAAACTGAGAGAATATATGGCAGTCGATGAATTATTTCGATATGATAGTAGGAGAATAGAACTGGAATATTATTTTTAATCCTTACAATATATTATATCTGTGTTACAAATTACTCCATAAAATACTTCAATACTTCAATAAAATACTCAATAGAATACCACCATTACATTTTTCTCAATTTTTACCACGAAAACACTTTAATTGTCGCGCAGATATATTTATTTAAGGCATTTCATAACGCTACTCAAAACTCGAATATTGTTTTTAATCCTTACAAATACATTCTATCTGTGCCAGAAGTTAAGGAAAAAAAAATTTATGAAATGAAATTAATGAAAGGAAAGAAAATTTATTAAAAGTCAATAATACTTCATTTGGCCTCATATATTGCAGTTGTATTGTTATTATTTGCGACTCATTAAATTGGAAATAATAATAATATAATTAGTTTTTTTCATCATTTATCTATCAGTATAAAATAATTTATTTTAGTATTTAAAAATCTGAAAAATAAAGAACAAATACTTTTTTCTTTTAGCATTATTTCAATACAAATAAAAGTTCTTTTTAAATCTATTTGAGGGAATTTATTCCAGCGAGTACAGAGTGTTTTCATTGTTTCATTTTGAAAATTGAAACAAATCAGCATGTCTTTTTTTACGCTTGTTTACTTTTGGAAAGAATCCAAAAAAATCGCTTTCAATGCTTAAAGAAAAACATACGTTTTCTTTTTTTTTGTTTAAGTAAATGAAAATGTTAGGAGTAATGATTTCTTACTGTTTTTTTTTTTTTTTTTTTTTTAGATTTTCAAATTTCTCAATCAAATAAAAAATAACGGGACTAAAATCAACATTTTTAATAGTTACTTTTCAATTTTAAAGCGTTTTTAATAAAAAGAATCATTTAAAAGACTCGCAAAGGAAAAAAAAACAGAACTGAATTCATTTATATACTCATATTGTGTATTTTAAATTTAGTTGCGTTTGCATGGTTAACATTTGAAATTACGGCAATTTATTAAAAGTTGAGTTAAAAGCATTTTGTATTAAGCATTTCGTTGAGTTAAAAGTAATAGACTAAAACCATATCACAAATAATTTTATTAAAAACTTGGTAATATTTAAATCAGAAAATATTGATTAAAAAGTATACAACAATACCAGATTTTGATTATGGTATTTCCCGTGTATTTTTAATATACTATGGCTATACTGATTAAAATTTTGAACCGTTTTAATCTTTTGAGCTGAGATAAATTTTTATTGCATCAAGGATAATAATTATATGTTTTCAAAATTTATCATACTGTTTAAATAAGGTGAGTAACCGAATTTAGGCTCAGTCGTTAAAACTCATGCATTACAATTTAAAATTTAGTAAATATTGTAAGATTTGGTAATTTTATCATGATACTTCAGAGCATGGCATAAAAATCAAATTATTTGGTAAATTTTACATACAGTTTTGTAATTTTTTACTGAATCAGAGGTAGTAAGAACAATAATTTTGAAAACCAGAATTTCTGTTAAACCATTATCATATGAACGTAAAAATTATGAAATAAATGGTTTAAATACTGTATATTTTGATTTTATTAACAAAAATTATTGTGTCCTTTTAACCAGAAATAAGATTGTTGTTCAGTATGGTGATTTTACCAGAATTTTTGTCTCCGTGTCACGAATAACAAGATTGGTGTCTCCCATGTAAGAAAATTAAGGTTACTTACATGTAACCCAACAAATAACCGAATTTTCCTGTATTATACCTCCACTTCATTGTTTCAAAATTCAATGAAATTCGGTATCCACAGTAAAAATTTTCCTGTATTATACCTCCACTTCATTGTTTCAAAATTCAATGAAATTCGGTATCCACAGTAAAACATTTTCCTGTATTATACCTCCACTTCATTGTTTCAAAATTCAATGAAATTCGGTATCCACAGTAAAAATTTTACTGTATTATACCTCCACTTAATTGTTTCAAAATTCAATGAAATTCGGTATCCACAGTAAAAAATTTTCCTGTATTATACCACCACTTCATTGTTTCAAAATTCAATGAAATTCGGTATCCACAGTAAAAATTTTACTGTATTATACCTCCACTTCATTGTTTCAAAACTCAATGAAATTCGGTATCAACAGTAAAAATTTTTGTATCAAATTACTCTAAAAAAGTGCGTGCAATCAGGCAGTCGGAATTTTTAATCGTAAATTTTATTTTTACCCGTACTAGTTTCGGAACAAAAATTCTGATATACCGTTATTCACAGAAATAAACGGAATGCAAATAATTAAATCTATATTATTTAAAAAGTTATGGCATTTTATTTAATGGTAAAAATACGTTTTACGAAAGATGTAGCCAATGTGCTAATACTTTATACTGTAATTTGAACCGGAATTTTTTTTACCATGCAGCTGCCTGTTAAAGTTAGTTCAGAAAATTTTTCACACGAAGAACTAACTAACTTGGCAGTATTAAGGAAAGGCTTTAGTCCCAGATTTGAGTAATTATCATTATGAGTGAAATACATATTGAGTAAAATACAGATTGAAAGTCATGGTTAAAAAGTCTAAAAATGACTCCAAAACTAACGTAAAGGATTTAGATGCATAGATCAGCAAGAATGTAAGTTTGCATTGGTGCATGAAAAGAAATTACTACCTGGAGATTAATTACAAAATATATGTCAATATTCCATCTCTTCTTCAATCTTCCAGCTAGACGAAGAACTATCGAAGTTTTAACACTTGAGATAAGATTTTGTTGTCTAGTATCATAGAAGTCTGCTACCCGGGGATACACCCTATAGATAGGGACTATAGGGTGTATAGTCATGCATGTGTAGCATTTAATTTTTGCGGATAACACCTTATAACGGTGAGTATTGTCTTGCTTGAAATTAAACAATACCAGCACGGATCAACCCTCGCCTCTTGTTCTAAATGACTTCCACCTGCTCTTTTACCTCGAGAAAAGTCTGCCTTGGCCCGATTTCCCTTCAGATGAGGACACCTGTGGCACGTTGGCTCCATTTCTCTGTGGAAGGCACGCATGATATCAGGCTACAAGGACATGTTCCGATGCACGACAAGGGTTACAGTTTCGGCTGTTCATATGTTGAAAATTAGCTGAAAGATTGCTCTATCCTTTACAATAAATCTCTCTTGGTAATTGGCGATCGAAATGTGTTACAGAAGGTGCATAGCAGAACTTTTTGTTTACGGTAACACTAGCCCTGCTTTTACCAATAGCGTGTGGATAATCATAGGAGTTGAAATTAAGTTAGTTTTTGTCTAGATTGTCAATCCGATGAAAAATGTTTAAGCTTGGAAATTATAAAGATTTCAAAATAGTGTAAAACATAGTGCTTAAAGTAAACATAGTGAAAATTTTAAAATACGTTTTTGAATTTCTAAATGTGACAAATATTATGATAGGAGGGAATATCGTAACACATTCCCAGACATCTGAGAAAAGGAGGAGAAAAAAATGGGAAGGTTCTAGACATGGTACCAGTGTTCTCTCTCAATGGCGTATTCAAGTGTTGCGATCAAAAATTATATTTTGCTTCTTAATATGCATCACGGGAAACTTATTTTACGAACGACCTTTTTATTGAACTTATGAGACATTAAATAATAAAATTCTTAATAATTTGATAATAAAACTCTTAATTTAACAACCTTCAAAAAGTCGAGAGAAGAAGAATTCGCATCAATTTTATTAAGTTTTTTAAGTCGATGCGAAGCTATTCCCTCTTATGATTCGTGGAATCATCCGCTCATAACCTCAGAAAATAGTGTAAAGATTCCAATGAGAAGGACTTTGTTGACATGAATTTCGGTAAGACTAAAAGCTAGCATGATGCCAAGAAGAGTAGCAGACACTGGGGAGCTATTTTTTCGTAGTTGTTATGCGTTTATCGTTATGCGTTATAAAATCATTTCTCCTCGAGTTAATTTGTATTTATAAACACATACTTTAAAAAGTTAGTTATTTCTAAACACATTTAACCATGACCAATACTTCAGAGTTGGTAAAATTTTGACAACACTCCCCCACCTTCCGTCCAAAAAACTATCTTAATGTAATCAATTTTATTTTATCTAATAATGATTTTCTATTCTAAGTTAAGTTAATGTTCAACTCCGTAGCCTTATAATTTTAATATTAACCCAGAAGGCAAGGGAACTTCTGAATCACGCATTGGGACAAACTTGTCTTCGTAGAGGATTTCTGTTGGAGCTAACCCGCGTTTGCGTCACATGAGGAGGAAAAACAAGAAAACCTCTCATGGTTATCCCAACACCAAGGAGATTCTTACCCATTATCCGCCTACACCTGACGTCAGAATTGTTGTTGGTGCGAGTTAAGAGCAGAATTCGTATCAAACAGCCACGTCAGGGGTTCAAACTTGGTTCACTCCATAAGGATTCAAATGCTCTATCCCAGCGGTTTTAATCTAATTGATTTTACTTTATAACCGTCGTTGAACAGCCGACCCGTTTTTGAATTTATGACTAGCCTTGTAATTTTGAACTCAATCAGGAAGACAAGAGGACTCCTGGATCAAGTATTGAGAGAAATTTGCTTTCGTGGTGGAGGTATTGATTGAACTAACCCGCATTTTCGTTGCATGGAGAGGACAACCATGAAAACCATTCGAATCGACCAGCTATCACTGGCCTTCGAACCCGGCTCACCTCATTAGGAGGTGAGAGCTTTATCCCCTAAGCCGATTTAGCTTGAATTAAAATAATTTTCAGTAATAAACTTCATGAATTAATTTTTATAAATTAAACTTAACATAAATCAAACCGCAAAAATATTTTAACTCAACATTACTCGAAAAAACTGGCCCCACAAGGGGTTAATATATCTAATTATTTTTCATTTTTATGTTTCATACAAAACAATAACATTATAAAATATAAGTGGCTTTTGAACAAGAATCGCACCGATAATAAGATAAAAGAGGAAAACATCATACAATCTAAACATCATTAAATCATTACCCTTTGTAAGTCAACTAAGAATGTGAAAGCATAGCTATTACAAGATATTATGATTTCAACAACAAACGTTACATCTTCTACACTCATGATAATAAGATTTCAACATTTTGCAGAAAGCCTTACCACAAAATTTGTTACATAGCCAAACCTAATACATAATTCATAAAGAAGATGTGCTTCGGACAAAACTTTGCCAAAAGCTTTAACACAAATTTGCAAGCATAATATTTCCCCCGGAAAAGTAATTTTCCTTCGCCTTTACTTTTGATTAAATTTTATTCTTTGAAGCTACATCTCGATGGAGTAAACTTTCAATGTGGAGTGGTTTATTTACTTTTTATTTTGAAAACAACAGACACTATTAGTAAATAATTTTATTAGTTTAGTTCTATTAACCCTTAGAAACGCATTTTAATTTTATAAATAATTTTAAAACAATAATAATTCAATTATGCTCATTTCAATAGAAATCTAGTGGTATCAAAGTAAGGAATGCGTAACTAAATTAATCATTAATGAGAAAAGTTTTTAAAAAAAATGAGATATTTTAATGATTTTCGATCTCAAAGCGGATTTGAGATGTAGTGAAAATATTGTTAAAATATGACTGATGCGGTTTAGATTATTGTTTTAAAAATTTATATTTTCATAAAATAAACAGATACTGCTAAAAAATAGCAATAAGTTTAATCTTAATATTTATTATTGCATGAATATATGATATCTTTATATCGAGTATTCATAGAATGAGATATTGTGACGAAACTTTGATGAAAATGTGATTGAAATATAGATTACGATAAAAGTTTTAATTAAGAAAACTCTATTTTTAATAATTCCAGTATTCGTTTAAAGTGTTTTTTTTTTTAATAAAATAAACAAATTTTTGAAGAAAATTAGGTAACAATTGATTAAATCATACATGTGCCCTGCTCCTAAAAATTAATGTTGATCTTAATTATGAGTGTAATTTTGTAATTGGACAGATTGAATAACTGATGAGTTGAATTTTGTGAAATATGGCAAAAAAATTTTGAAAACAAAATTAATGGAAGATAACACATGGGCATCATAGCTCAGAAGGAGAACGCAGTATGAAATTCCTGATCACCTTGAGTGACGGTATTTTTTACCGTAAATTTTTACCGGAACATGTAACGAAATAATAAATTTGACAAACATTAATTTTTACAGTAATATAACTGAATCACTCTAACTAAATAAATATTACTGTAAAAATTATGGTGAAAGATTTTACGGCTAAAATGGGTGTTAATGACGATTCACCCAATATGAGCGTACTTTAGCGTAATTTGAACCGGAAGTTTTTACAGTGCAGATGGATGATTCTTCACATAATAAATGCAAACAACATATGTTGTAAATAGAATAAATTGTTTATGATGAAAACAAGATGTTAATTTAAATACTATCTTCATTTAACAAAATAATATTGCAAGGCACAAATTGCAAACAAAATGTAATAGTCCCTAAAACATTTTAAGTATAATTTTAATATTTGTTTACTGTTATTATTAGGAATAGGCAATGAAAGATGCATCCCTCATGATCTGCTTAATTATAAGCCTATTCAAAATTAAGTATTCAATTCAATGCTTTGTAATGCAGGAGAGATTCATTGTAGGCGTGTAATCGAAAATGGGTATTGTTAAAAGTCAAAACAATCCAGCCAACCCCACGATACCTAATGTTAATAGATATTTAAATAATTTGGTTTAGGCTTAAGGTTAAAGAGTATGATTTAAATAAATTAAAACTAAATCTAATAACGGTTGTGCTGATGTTTAATGAGGTTGAAGAAAAAAGTATTTTCGTACTCATTTGTGTCGACAGTGAATAACACTTGCATAAAAATAAAAAATTAGCCGCTGCAATATTGAAAATATATAGTATTCGCTTTTAATAAAATTGAGTAAAAAATTATATAACTGATTAATTTATTTAGAATAGGATCAGAAATGATTAAATACATGCACAAATTTATGAAATAAAAGAAATTCGAACGCTAGCGTATATAATGCCTATAATGGTATTCCTATAAAGATATAGATAATGCCTATAATGGTATGACGAAAAAAAAGAGTTCCATATTTAAATGAAATATATAATTTTTTAAGACTAGCAAGTTGTGCGAGAAGCCTTAGAATTCGTAAATTTTTTTTTTGAATATCTTAGAATTCGTACTTATAGAGGAGGGGGTGGCTAGTGTGGACATGGGAATAGAATAGATATCTTGAATACCTATACACTTTCATTGATCAAACTGTGAATATTGTAATAGAAATATGTAAAAGGTGGTTTTTAAAGGGTAAAAGTAACCTTTAAACCTTTTCTTTATTCTTTTAATAATATATTATATTTTTAGTCTTCCCTTTGATACCCTTGATGAGAGTGGTCAAGCATTGTATTGTTGAAAAAGGGTTCCTGTGAGTCCTGAAATGAGTGGCATATTTTCCAAATTCTATATTCTTTTATATTTTGGGGCTCAGAAATCCGAATCCGACGAAGAAATTCTAATTTTTTTTCTGAGAAAGTATGTTTTTATGTACGTTAGTAAGTATAGTAAGTATTAACGTTAGTACGAATGTTAATACGCATCGCCTTTACTAATTAATTAGCATAATTGAAGTCACCCCCTCAAAGCTTTAAGATAGTGTCCTAAAACGTGAAGAAACGATCATTAAATCAAAAGTTATTCAGGGTTATCCGTATTTCATTCAGCGCAGTGTACATTATCTACTCAGAATAAAATTAAATTAATAATCAAATAAGAATCACTGGAAAATTTAGCTTCTAATATAAATATAAACTGTAAAAATCTGATCTTAATATTTTCTATAAATCTATCATAGCTATCCCTTCTCTATCGAATAAAACTAATCTAGATTTGAATTTCATTTTTGGTAAAAATTTGCTCATCCTTTTCTCCGTCAAAATAAAATGAATTCTTCTTAAGTCTTCCAAACTATATTAAAGGATGTCTTAATAACATTGAATAAAATATGATAAAGCTACAACTAAGAAATATTTTTTAGATAATCCTTCCTCAAATGCCAGAAGAAATTATTCATTTTGAAACAACCATCCAATAAAATAAATGACATAAATCCAATTCAAAACTAGCATTCCGATAAGAGAAAAGAATACTTAATAAGTTCTTTTTGATTTTACCCAATGCATTTTAATTCTAAGAGCTTAGTCAACCAAATTAAAATATGCTATCAAGATCATTATTTCTTTATGTAATCTGTCTCTACTCATTCTTTTTGTAAATTTTTTTTATTCCTAATCAGAAAGATTATTATTCTTTCATTTGTTATTTTTATCTGTGTATTCCAATTTTGTGTTTTCTTACTGCATTTTTTCATTCCAGTGATTCGTTTTATTAACCTGATGATGACAAAACTAAATGTCTGTTGTCCAGCGTCTACTACTTCTTTTTTTTCGAAACGTTTTGGTTATTAATATTAAATATCAGTTAAAAAATTCCTTAAATATTCTAAAAATTTCAAATATTTTTTTAAAGGGCTATTGATTTTATTTTCAAAGTGACTTTAAAAAAGAAATTCCCTTCTTGTACATTTCAAGTTTCCATAGTATTAACTAGAAAACATCTAAATGAACCAGATAATTACCTACAGTCAAATTTTACATTTGTTTATTAAGTTTATTAAGTTGTTTATTAATTTATAACAAAAATTCTTAGCTTTGTGTATATATATATATATATATATATATATATATATATATATATATATATATATATATATATATATATATATATATATATATATATATATATATATATATATATATATATATATATATATATATATATATATATATTATACTTTATACAAATATATATATGCGAATGCATGTGAATATGTCGTCTAGGTGTGAAAGTAGTTTAATTTTATTCATTATCACTGTAAAATATTCCGGATCAAATTACTGTAAAAGTACCGGCGCTAAGGCTACCAGTATTGTTTACTGTCAATCCATTTTTGCTAGAACATGTTACGGAACAAAAAAAATGGTATACCGTAATTTGTAACGAAAAAAAACTGAAAATAGCTGAATCGCTCAAACTAAATAAATATTACTGAAAAAATATATTACTAAATAACAATTTATGTACTTGTCATTTTTCCATATTCAAACAAAACAGTCAAATAACCATAAATAAGATTGTATTCAAACTGTTAATTGTGAGAAAAACCGTTTATTAACTGCTTTCATTTAATTTTACAAAGTATTAGAATTTAATGAAACTAAGCATACTTAATAAAGCCTCTTAGTTCCTCGCAGCTGAATACATATTATGCCAGAGTGGGCTTTATCTGCCAGTATCATGACTGACATAACTGGGTTCGAGTTCCAGCGTTGACAATACAATATTTCCTCCGTTTCTTTCAACACCTGAAGAATTTCCAGTGTCTTTGGCACTCTTCAGTGCATATTACCTAACAAAAGGCCTATCTCCAATGACCAGTTAGATTTCTGACTTGCGGTTTTGAAACCATACTAGTTGTAAATTGTTAAAATACCTTATTGTTTTGTATTCATGGCTTTATATCCATATAAGCTGTAAACAGTTTCGAAATTAAAAATGTTTTTCTCCGTAAACTTTACGGTTAATTGGATAAACAGACTGCTACAGGTCATTTTACCATATTTTTAGAACAAAAATTCTAACAGTGCATTTGTATATTTTTATATTTCTCTTGTTAATTTTTCTATTTATATACTATTTACATTCTTCTTTATTCAAATGGCCAATGATAACTGCAGAAAAATTTAAATAAGTTATAAAAACTTCAAGAACACTATTCAAATATGTAGGTTTTCCTCCTAAAAACATTTATCTATTTCAAAAACGTGCCCTTTTTTCAATTCTTACTTCAAAAAATATCAAATCAACCGGAAATGTTTTGATGCCGTTTTTCTTCCATTACCGAAATTCAACTATCCGTGCGAATACATCTACGAGAGTTTGATCTAAACCCTGCATGTTGTTGATAAATGGGTCTCCTATTGGCAAATGATGCCGATACTATTGTGGTCGCGAAAATTCAACATGGCGTTTTCTCTACTTACAGAAGGCAATAAAAATGAATGGAAATAAACCAAACGCCCATATATCATGCATTACGTGGAATAAATTGCACCCATATATGTTTTCTTAGAATAAATGTAGTTTTGGAGATGGGGTGTACCATTTTGAATCAAAAAATCGATTTGCATAGAGAAAACTAATAGTTCTTTTTCAGAACATTCTGTCATTAATAAATAAAAAAAAATCAGCCAATAGAATTTCATGGTATAGGAAATTTTAATTTTCCTCAATAGCTATTCTATTAAAAAAAAAACAAATTAAAAAAAAGTAAATATAAAAATGGAATAAGATTTTTCCTCTGTATTGCTCAGTACCAATACTCTAAGTATAGAGAACCAGAAATGGAAAACCAAAAAGATTTTTCAAACTAATTTACTATAATAATTTTAAACTAAACATGTTAATAAAATATTTATTGTGAAAGTCACCTTTCCAACATACTTTTTATAAAATCAAAAAAATTCAATTTTTCTAAATACAATTTCTGAATTATACTTTTATAAATGTTAAATGTGTTGCGAAATTTAACACTTTCACGTACTATCGCGCACGTTAACGCATGCTCAATCCTTACATTTGACTGAAAATTACTGCGCAGGCTCAAAGTAAGCAGTCTGTATTACGAGCATGCGCAGTGAGATTAGCTCTTACCTCCATGAATATATAGGGTTGTCTGTAAATGCATTACATTTCTCTCTGCTTTATTTATTTATTTTTTTTTTTTGCAATGTGAAGACTATATTATTAACTCACTAAATTTATTTTTATTTATTTACCTCTTATCATAAATTGATTATTAACACATTGCTATTTTGTTTCTAAAGGAGTATTATTTCAGTAAACTAAATTAGACAAATTAAATCAAATTTATATTCAAAGTAGTTTAACCATCTACAGTTTCATAATTGATGAAATTTATTATTGATCTAGGCCAAAAGTATAAACTAGTTAACACACTAGTTAACACTAGTTATGACATTTGGCTTCAAAGGCTAGATTTAATACCTCAGTACCTACTGTTTATTTAAGCTTCATTTTACGTTAATATACAATATCAAATAAGCGTTCTTATCAAACGGCATTTAAATCGAGGAATGCGTGTATCCCTAGACTCAAATAATTCTATAAAATGGAATGCGGGGATAATGGAATTTCTATGAAACGTTTAAACAATACTAAAATCTAATTGAATTTTGACATGCGTTATGTTTCAGAGAATGTACAAATTCAAACATTTGGAATTCTTAACTCTCATCAGACGATTTTAATGAAGCAGGATTATTTTACTAAACTTCAAAAACAGTTATGCATTTAACACACTTTTAAGTACAAAGTGGTAATAATTTAGCTGATAGAATTAAAACATTTAGTTAACAATATATATATATATATATATATTGCTTATGAATATATTAGGGGGATTAGAAAGGAATGTTGTTTTGTTGTTTCGGTGAATTTGATATTTGTTTTCTAGATTTTATTTTTAATTAATAATGTTTTCAACAACCTTTCAATGCCGGATCGAAAATAAATCGAAATGGATCGAAAAAAATTAAATGATTTTTAAGACTAACGAATATTTAATGCGCCGAAACGACATTACTTTTCGGTCCCCCTAATATAGACAATGTTCATGCATATTTTAAAAAAGACAATGCTTCCTAATGCAATAACTGTTTTTTGAGTAATTAATAATACGAATTTTAAATATTATCACAATACATACGGAAATACATAACTGTTTTTATTTTCAAGCAATAAGTAACAAAATTTATTTTTTTATATGCATCCACTTTTCTGACATCTGAGATAATATAGAAGTATTTATTAAGTTTTTTTTTTTATTATTATATTATTTAGGAGAAATTTACACATTGCGCTCTACAAGTTTTTAATATTCCAGAATAATCCTCTTAGAGTTTTAAAAGATCTAGTTGGACAGAATTACAAATATCACTCATATATGTAACCAAATTTTATGTAAACTGTAAATATATGTAAACTGTAAAAAATTCATGATCAAATTATGGTATAACGTACCAGCACTTTGAGTGCATCATCCGTTCAATTCATTTTTATCGTAAATCGTTTTGCTGAAATTTTTAAAGTAATATTTGTTTATTTAGAGTGATATAGAGATTTTGCTGTAACTATTATTGTAAAAATTACGTTATGTCAAAAAGTTTTGTTACGCAGCATGTTCTGGTAAAAATGGATTTATGGTTAAAGGTAGCTATGCCCTGAGTGCCGGCATTAATTTTCACATCGCATTTCTCCCATTACTTACAGATTTCTGACAAAAATGAGCATATGCTGCTTTAATTTGGAATTCATGGGGTCTTCAAATTCGACTATTATTTGTATCAGAGCTATTTTAAATCTTTTTTTCACACATAACTATCAGCTATTATTGAACTATTAATTACGTTTTTGGTGGTAAAATAGAATTTAAAAGCTGCCAAAGAGGACTTATCTAACAAATGATTATTTTAAATTTTCCAAAAAAAAAAAAAAAAAAAAAAGCTGTTAACATATAATAATTATTCAGCTAGTATTCAAAATATGGCTATATTAATTATATTTCATTTCTTAGAAACACAATGCGCTTTCTTGTTTGAAATACTATTTTTGTGAAAATAAATGAAAAAAAACGCATGTTTGGTTTCCTAAATATGTAAAAGGCACAAAAGATAATACAAAAGGCATATTTTTAACAAATGGACTTTTAGAAGAAGCTTCAAAAACGAGGTAAAAAATATAATGAGTATAAATAATGAAGTTATTTTTAAAGTTTATTTGGATGAAGGCTGGAATGCATGGAATCATCTTTTATTCGAAATGAAAATATATGAATGAAAGTTTACTTTAGAAACATAAAACAAATAGTAAAAACAATAAATACTTTGCTTATCTCCATTAATGCTATGAGAAGCATTAGAAATTGTCTTTGGGTAACAAAGCAAGTGAAGAATATTATTTCTTAACAATGTTATTACTCAAAATTTGCGTGAATAGAAATAAGGATATTAAAAAAAATACTTTTAAAAACAAGCGAAAAAAAATATTTTATACATACAAGATCTCGCTTAATAATTAAATCACAAGCACTTTCCAAACCAAAAAAAAAATAAAATGCACTTTGAAGAAATAAAACAATGCGAAACTAAGAACAGGTGATATAAAAAAAAATATTAAATACAAATTAGAGACAGTAAATAATTATATTAACTGGTGTATTGAAAAGAATTTACTCAATAAAACTTTTAACAATTCTTATTTTAATATTACTATTTATTTACTCTCTCATTTTAAAACACCCCGAGAAACAGGATATCTCAAAAAGACATTTGCTGAATTAAGAAATATTTTATTTTAAAAACCGTCACTGAACGGCCGACCCATTTTTAAATATTTGACTATCAAAGGTCAACTCAGTAGCCTTGTAATTTTGAACCCAATCCAACAGACAAGAGAACTCCTGGATAAAGTATGGGGAGAAATTTGGATTTGTGGAGGACATTTTAGAAGGAACTTATTTGTATTATATGGAGAGGAAAACCTCCTGCGGTTAGCAAGACGGTAAGGAGTTTCTAATTCATAATCTATCTACCACTGAGAATATTTTACTTCAGCACTGTGGTCGGTGCAAGTCGGGAGCAAAAAAATTTTTACTTCTTATATAAATGTTAATGAAATTTAAAAATTTTATCAGAGTTGTTTTGCTTTACAAATTTTTATTCAATACGAAAAAAATCTAACATTCATTTGCATTAATCGCAATGGGGAAGAAGAAAATTAATTCACAGTTTTTGGTATAAGACTCACTGCATATTCATATTACACTTAATATTAAGAGCATTTATTTATTCATTTGTTACCTTCTTCTAATTAATTTGTATTGGAATATATAAATTTTAATGACATTAGTCAAGAATCATCTTCAAACGCTCTTTTTTTTCTTTAAAAGTCGTTATCCTCATTTTATTCTCAACGAATGCATAAATAAATCTGGTTTTCCCCAAATGTATTCATTCCACTTGGAAATGCATGGGATTGGGAAGCTGATTAATGCAATAAGTAACATTCCTGATTATCTTCTGAGACATTGTAATTGAATATAACTCGGATTTTCTCATTGCTTATTCAAATTGTTTTTCTTTCAGTAGTTCACTTGCAAAATCCATTCAATTGTGTTTAACAGTTATTATATAGAAGCAGTTAAAATCTACATAGTTACAATAAAATTGTTTGAGAAAATTCAATCCTTGTTTAAGTTTGCCAAGGAATAGATAACACACTAGAACAATGATTTATTTAAATAATGATAAACAGTGTACTATGGCGAATATTTTTAAAAATAACTACTTTTTAGGAAACTACTAACTAATTAACCCTAATCCCTTAAAAGTAATAGTTACTATTTATCATTCTTTAGTTTAGTTCACGTAAGTATTTCGATGAACTGAATTAAATTTCTAACCTATAAATCACAAAAATTTGTGACTTCATTTGCATTATTTCCTGTAAAGAATTGAAAAGTAATTAATGAAATAAATATTGTGTTTTGATCAATGGTAAGACTTGCTATTTGTATAACTCCATCAATTATAAATTTTCTTTTTACGATTCTCATGTGAATAAAGTGAAAAATAATGAAAAGTAAGCAAATGTGCCGAAAGTCATAGAAAAAAATCTAAATATTCGAGTGGTTTTAGCATTGCATATTAAAAATATAAGAAGAAAAAATATTATCAGGGCTTTTACTTGTAGTATAATAACTTATAAAAAAGATAATAAACATCAATTAAATCCGCATGCCAGTGTTTCTGCTACCTTTGGGAGTAGAATGGAAGTTGAAGCGAACACAAAAGCTAGGAAATTCTTGCAATTCACATTTTCAAGAACATATTAAAAGCGATTTATTTCTGGCGTAATTTTCCGCTGCAACGCCCATCGTTGATTATTTAACTCACCACTAAGACCACAGATCACAAATAACTTAGTCAGATAAATCACAAAATTCGTAAAAACCGATGATAAAGTTTGAATGTCGCATATACTTCATCAACCCGTGAAATACTGGCTCATGGCATGGTATTCATCAAGTAAAATTGGATTTATCATTAAATCTTTAAGTTTTTTTTTACATTTTAGGATACCTTGAGCCACATTTTAAGGGCCTAATGTTTCTTTACGTTGATTAAATTTCCTAAGAAGAAAAAGGATGTTTAAACTTGCTTTTCTATATTGTTCATCATTTGAAGAAGAACAATTGCAAATCCTGAGTTTTTATACAATATATATATATATATATATATATATATATATATATATATATATATATATATATATATATATATATATATATTATATATATATACACTACTGACCATTAAACTGCTACACCAGAAAGGAATGCAAATAACAGAATGATATTTATTGGGCCATGCACGGATGCGGCCATCGATGCTGTATACAGAACCTGGATTCGTCTAAGAAGACGACGCCTTGCCATTCTTGCGTCCAAGTTCGTTGTTGATCAAATCATTGGAGACGCTCTTGTCTGTGATGAAGAGTCAATGGTAGTCGAAAAGCCATGGTTATCGTCCTGAGAGTCCATGCTGCTGCAAACGTTGCGAACTGTTCGTGCAGACACTTGTTGTCTTGCAAATGACCCCATTTGTGGCGTAGCTTTACGATCCCTTAAGACCATGTGGATAACATGTCTGATTTCGCGACTGTTAGTGATGGGGGCCGATGAGATCGTGCACGGCGTTCCATATAACCATCATGAAACCATCAATTCCACATTCTGCTAACAGTCATGGGATATCGACCAGCATGAGCAGCAATACTTCGGTATGATATTTGGTAGACCACAATTCAACCTCGAGAAAACTCATACACATGCTGGTAGGCATTTCTTTTTCTTACACGAAACACAAAAAAAAAATTTTACCCAAGAACAACGCTGAAATTTAGTTTCTGTATGAGAAACTTACTGTAAAATCTCTTCTTTTATACACATTGCAGGCGTCGCTACCACCACCTGCTTTGCAGAAATGCGCCGATAAGCTAATAATTTGCATTTCACAACCTGATTTATCTGTCTTGCAAATTCCACGCTCGTGGTGTGTCGCCTTCCTGCTGTTAGCAATTTTAATGATCAGTAGTGTGCATATATACCACACTCTGTATGGCCAGTAGTGTTCACGTTTTCCAGAACTTAAGTAGTTTTTGAGGAATCGAGATTTCGACAAGATTTTTTGATGGAGGAAAAATACATTTTTATTTTATAAAGAAACATTTTACGAATTCTGTCCAAAACAATTTTCAATACGATGTTTCATTTCGTTGAATAATGAGTCTAAATTCCCAACAAGATGTCCAGGATAAATGCAGAATGTTCATCACACAATCAACACCCTCAATATATATGTTTATAGAATTCTTATAAAAAATGAAAGCAGGAAATTATATACACTAGGAATTAAAAAAAAATTATATTCTGGAAAAGAAAAAAATATATAAATACATTATCCAAATATAAGAAACCACAACTGAAGAAGACGAAACTGTGAGAACTGGTCACAATGTTTGATTTCTGTCGGAGGAAAGTAATAGATGTAGAAAAAAAGATAATTGGACTCTTACTTTTATAGGGCATATTTTTTATCTTTTCTTGTCTTGCCTTTCTACCTGATAAATCGTCAGATTTCTATGGCATGTTTCTTACTCGCTTAAATGTCAATTTCCGATCCATAGTGCGAGTTTCATTAAACAAGTCTTTCTTAAAATTTAGTTTAAGGACAGTTTTTGTAAAACACTCTGTTTATGAATATCTAAAGTTTCATTTTCTATGAAGCATTTTTACTTATATCTTAAGAATTAGAGGGTGGCTAGAGGACATATAAAAAGAGCGCTGTCATTGAGATAAAAAAAAGCTTTACTTTTAGAGTTTACACTGCTTATGAACTGCAAGAAAAATATTTTTTTTTCGCGAAATAATATTTTTCATCACTTAAAAAAAGAAAAATATTAATACTCGTTGCTTATTTCTATCAAAACTCTGGATAATTTCGGATCATCACCTTGAGACTTAAAAACTAAAACTTAACATAATAAATCGAAATTTAAATTGTTATAAAACAAGTTACATTACAAGTTGCGTTTGACTTTAAATTGATTTGGAAACAAAAATATTTCTGCACTGATTTCTAATATGAAAGCAGATTTTTAAATTAATTTCACTTCCGCGGATAATACAGCTTAATTTGTGTCACGGGAGACTATCACAGTCTATGAAATAAATGTTGCGACAGCTTTTCGAAAGGGCAAGGTGTATTCCTTTTGTCATCAAGTTGCAGGAGTCGTTTATGAGATCAATGCTACATTTAATTAGAAATTGCATCAAATTAATATAAATCTTATGAGGTAAATTCAAATATTATAAAGAAAGCAAACTTAAAAAGTAATTATAATGTGGACATAAAGGCATCATGGCATCACTTTCAAATGTTCATGGTATCACTTTCAAAACACGTTTTGGGAAATTTCAGAGGGGATAGAAGTCTATTATGACATTTGTGGGACTTATAATTTTTTGCTTTTCAAAAAAACTATTAAAAAAGTATTTTTTTTTAAAAATTTTATTTTATTATTTTTCTGAACTAAGGAATTAACTTCAGCTTGTTAATTAAAGTCGGAAAGCGATGGAAATTTTAATTGCCAATAATATTAAAACAAACTTTTTTTACAACATTTAAAGAACAATTGTAACTGGTTATGATATCAGGCATAGAGATACAGCTCTGAGAATACTATTTAGTTTTTTAAAAAAATCTGAACGAAAAATTCTATTTGCTGATAAATCCCGCTTTTAGAGGTAGAAAATTGTTGAATGTTGTATTTTCCGCTGGTGCAAAAGTGATTTGATTACTCCAGCTACTCATAAAGGGGACGAAATTTAAAATGTCTATAAATTCTACCTTTTATTAAAAAAGCAATGAAAAGTAGCTGTTGTGTTCAAGAAACAGTTAAAGCTTGTGCTTACTCCCCCAAACTCCAATCAGGCTAATCTAAAATGTTTTGAAACTTTTACTATAAATTTTGTTAAAAACGGTCTGAAAAGACGGTAACTTGTAATGCTATGGCACACTGCGCTTCATTTTAGAATTTGTGTTCAAGCTAGTCAGGATAATTAAAGTTTTGATTGGTGATTTATTCTATTTAGTGATAATGTTAATTAATACAGATTGTTGTGGTCAGAAAACAATTAAAACTTGAAAAGTAATTCTGCATGTAGCTTTATTTAAAGTTTAATTTGAGAGCTCTATCTAATTCGAAAGTAGGTCAGAATTTCGATTTAAGGAAGTTACATTTGTCAATAATATCGAGTTCAATATTGCGTCTATCATTCAGAAAATGATCGAAACTTTGCATTTTTTTTCATAAACTAGAGATCTACTAAAGATTAAAGAGCCCTAATCTGCCCAAAACCGATTTTTCATTGGAATTTTGAATGCAAGGTTCCACATTCAAGCAAATGAAAACAAGTTGATGAAAGAGTAAGAAATTTTTTTAAAACTTTAATGTAGTCAAAACTGCGTGTAAGTAGTTTGGAAATTTAATAAAAACACTGACTTTACTTAAACTCTTTTTTATTGTTTGCCAAATTACACAATTATTATATTTGTAGCCAAAAACAAGTATGCACAATCAGATAAAAAATTACGGTTAGAATCTGTCATTGGAGGAAAAACGTAAATCGATTTAGTACTGTATCAAAAAATATAAAGTTTTTTTTTCTTTTGTTTTGAACTCCAGCCTCTCGAATTACAATTTTGTTCATCAAAATCTAATGGAGCCTGGAAAATCCTGCAACAGGTGGTACTCCATAGCAAAAATTCTTTGCTTTTTCACAACACATAAATGGTGTTCCAACACTGGCAATATAAGTTTTTTTAGTTTCAGCCAGTTGTGCAGTAAGAATAATTTTATTTTCCTGTTCCATTTTGTGAGGAGCTTCTGAAACCACAGCCTTGTAGGTTTTGTGAGCACTTTCAAACAGTACTCCGTTTGTCACTACCTTTATTTTTCGGTTCTCTTTGAATGGAAGATCTTCACTAAGTTTAATTTTTGCCTCCTCGCCATCTACTGCATCACTCGACATTTCATCAGAAACACTTTTCGCGCAATCATCTCTTTGAAAGATTTGTCCATTTAAAACCAATGTTTCTTTGTCATTACTTTCAAGCGAAGCGTCATAGGGGATAGCTTCTTTAGTACCCGATTCGTCATTCAGTAAATCAGCATTATTGGGTGGGGATTTGCGGCCATCTTCAAATGGCATCTCATCAGTGACAGTTTTGGCTCTGTCATTGTCTAAAGAAGAGTTTCCACCCAAAGATGCCTTCCTACTCCGATTCAGTTCAAACGGTTCGCTGGCATATTCCACTTTTTTTGGTCCAACATAGTATTGGTTGCAGAATATGCAGAACATTTTTATAGTCACGCCATTAAAGGCAGACTTTTTAGCTCCATTGTCTCTATTTCTATCTCCATTATAAGAAGTCTCGCCATTAGCAATGCTTTTTTTCTCTTCACTTTCAAATTGCTCATTGGCGGCATTTGTAAGTCCACATAAATGTCTGTCACAAAATTCACAAAGTCTTTCATCCGTTGCACATTTTGAAACAGTTTGGGTGTTAATATCCGCTTTAAGAGGAACTCTACCATTCGTCTTGTAGTTGTTATTTACAACTATATTTAGCATCGCATCAGATACCAACATTTTCGCTCCATCGCCTTGAAGCGACTTCTCAATCCAAGCAGTCTTTCTACTGCCATCAAAATACAACTTTAAAGACTCCTCTTTTTTGAAGCTGTAAAAGCAAAGGTTACTTTTAAAAAAAAATCTTTTTTCTAGAGAATCATGTTAACATTACCTCTTTGCTAAATTACCTAAAATTACCTCTTTGCTAAATTGGAGCTGAAATTTGAGTATAACCAGTAACTAAAATTGCAAAAAGAAATTAATACAACTAGATTTAGGTGCGAAATTCGGACATTTTAGGAAAGCAATTAATAAAAGGAGAAAAATTAAATGCCGCTTTTACGATACTTCACTCTTGTTTCATGCTTCGGTACTGTCAAAGGGCTTTGTAGAGACTAAAGCGTAATTAAAGTTATATAGGCAGTAAAATATATCAAGAAATATGCTCCGTTATTTTATCTTATCATCGAATTGGTGCTAAAAATTACCTTAATATTTTAACGAGTTCAACCAACAACCACTTGAACTATTGTCCACTATTTGTCCTAAACAGCTACTATCCCTTTGGCGTAATAATATGATCCTTTCTATGGTACTTTCCAACCTATCCAGTTTATCATAACCCTTAAATGACAGTTTTTGGATCCTCGTAGATTTCGTTTTCTTAGAGGTAATGGCGAGATGACATAGTTCTGGTAAGATCATTCTAGGCGTTTTTGATGGCATTCAATTGTGGCGATTTGGGCTGGTCACTCCCTCCTTTGAGTATCTTTGGTTACCGACCCTGTGTGGACGCATGTTGCCTCACAGAAAAATAAACTGGGACTCTAACGGTACCTATTAACTACTTTTAATGAAGGTCATCACAACATTTTATTCCAAAAAAGCATTTATTTTCCTTATACCTGTGTTTTTTAAACATGTTTCTGTTAACCAGAAAAAAATATCGAGTTATTGGAAATTTAAAGAAGTTAAATGTTGAAGTTGAGCACAAAGTGCTGGTTCGGAAACCATTGTAAAAATTGTACGAATACTTTAAAATCTTGATTAACTCGGGTTGATTACGATCAATATCATCCAGGCAAAAGAATGCTGTGAAAGTTAAAATTTTTTCCTCTCCGTTCATTTCTTAAAATGTCTTCTAATGATTAAAGTAATGCGAAGCCTACATACTCAGTACTCAGATACTGGTTAAATACTAATTTAACAAGCACTAATAAATATAATATATTTTGTCACCTTAGATATGACATAACGCGATTTTTTTTAAACTTTTTTATAAACTACATTAAACTAATGGGAAAAAACAAAATAATTGATATTAATCTTTATTGGATTTTGAAATTAAGAGATATGACTATTATTTTAAAATAGTTATTTTCGAAGAAATTTAAATGTTCAATATTTTATTAAAATGTCCTTATATTTTTAACAAAACGAGTGCACAGTTTTAAAAGGATCTAATATTACAAAACATAACTATCATAAAACAAGTAAATAAAAATGCTTTACATAATGATAAATGCGTCCAACTTCAAAAAGATTTTTTTTTTTTTCATTTCGAAAATTTTAATTAAGGAAGCACATTCATAATTTAAAATTTAATGAGAATTTAATTATAAAGGAAAATTTAACTTACAATCTTCTTCGAAAATTAATTATCGCACTCAAAATTCTTATCATTTTAGAGTTTTGAGAAAAGCTTTTTCCTTACCATGCACTTTGGAAAATAATTCAGTAAGAATTGAACTTTCTAGTTCAGTTTCCAGTTGTTTTTTGATCATTGTAGACAAACCTTTGTTAAAGTATTTTTTTCATTGTTGACATATAATTATTATCTGATCGCTAAATGCATAACAATTGTAATTCACAACAATAAGGAGACTAAAAGTTGTCTGGAATACAAGATTATAAAACATTTAGCGTGCAACTAGTTTGCATTTGTTTTTCTTACACGAAGGTTACTACGAATTTTAAACGGTTCAGATTTGGAAAAAAAAAGTTATGCTACTTCTCCCTTAATTTAAATTTTCAGTACTTAAAGTTTTACTTTAATTAGCACCCATTACAAAAATTAATTAAGTATCAATTGCTTCAAAAAATACATCAATATTTTACTTTTCTCTTAAATGAATTAGCACCATTTCTCCATTAATTTTGATAATTATTGCACACACGCTATTCATTTCAATTATAGTACTTATTTACCCAAATTAATTAAGCATCATTTTCGTTAAAAACAGTATGGCGATTAATAGAAATTCTCCTACATGAATTTATATAATTTATCCATCAATTTTTCTCTTTAGGAAATACCTTAAGTGATATTCGCTTTCCAAATAGCTGAACCCGGTTCGAATCTCAGCTGTGACTGGTCGATACAATTCCGCATCCAGCTTTCACCAACCACAGTCCTGACGAGAAATAACCTCTATGGTAGAGGGATCATGGGTTAGAGTCCCCTTGCCGTCAGGATAACCGTGGGAGGTTCTCATAGTCTTACTCTCCATGTTACACAAATGCGGGTTAGTTCCATCAAAAAGTCCTAAAAGAAGGCAAGTTTCTCCCAATACTTGATCCAGGAGAACCATTGTCTTTTGGATTGCGTTCAAAATTACAAGACTACGTAGTTTAACATTAGTAGTTGTAAACCCAAAACTTGGGTCGGCCGTTCAATGACGGTTATAAAAAAAAAAATTTCATTTTATCAAAGTTTATCAAACGTCATTACTGTAAGTTGCAGTATAGAGATATTTCAAATTAAATTCCTTTCAAATTATATAGATATGCGTTTCGAAAGCATAATAGTAATAATAATAAAAGCACAGGTTTTTCATGAAATATTAATTTTACGACGTAATCTGTCCATAATCTGACATAATGAATAAAAAAACATTAAATTTCCAAGAATGTGTACAAAACTATTTTTTTGATTTAGACCTATAATCAAGACCTCACATCGTTGACGCTAAAATCATTTGCAGTTTCATTTATATCAATGGCGCAAACCTTGAACCAATGAAAAAATGCCACTATTTAGATGTTTCTTATAAGCTATCTTGTTGACATTTTTGGACGATTTTAAGGATCAAAGTCAAAATATCCCTTTTACCAAATGTCCAAATTTTAGGATGATTGAAGAAATGGTTTTGGAGTTTCAAGATATACACACAAGCAATTCATTTTATTATTATAAATCAGGGGTGGCCAACCTGTGGCTCGCGAGCCACATGCGGCTCTTTGAAGGATTATTTGTGGCTCTCGATAAATGTACTAGAGTTCCCTTTTCATTTTTGTGCTATGTTTAAAAAAATAATTGTCGATCCGTATGTGTTTCAAAATGTCTTTTAAAGTACTGAGAACAAATATGAAAGACTAAGTGCAAAGAGATGCATGAAGATCAAGCTCTACAATTAGAATATAAGTCGACGTTGATTACTGAATTTTGGAAATTTGTAGCAGAATCGAAGTATCCAGAATTAAAAGAGGCTGCTTGTCAAATTATTTCAATATTTGGAACAACCTACTTATGGGAATCATTTTATTTCACTTTAAAATTCGCGAAATCCAAACACCGATCAGTACTAACTAACCTGCATCTCAAAGAATTACTGAGAAGAGCTGTCACAAATTATTCACCAAATTTTAAAGAATTATCAAGAGAAGTTAAATAAATGTGTTTAATTTTTAATATCTAAATTCAATACACATATTTTGTACTTTTATATATATATATGTCTTCAATAAATATAATTTCTGTCAAAAAAAACGTTTTAATACCTTTTTGCATACCTTTTAAATACGAATTGTGGCTCGCGAAAAATCTCAAATTTTTAAAAATGACTCGACCGTCAAGCAGCTTGGCCACCCCTGTTATAGATTATCCCTTTATCAAATTTTCTCAACTATAAAAATATTAAATATTTTTAATTTTAAAGTTCAGCCCTTTTGTAGTCATCTTGATAGAAATTTAAAAAAATTTCTTCAGAAAAGCGCAGAAGAAATTTTCTCCTTATAAAAAAATTAAACTTTAATGGCAGACCTTAACTTCAATACATTATTAAGTTGAATCTAGTTGAACTAACAGCTGAAGTTAATCAGTTAAAATTAAAAGAACCAAAAATTCCCTTTCTTCGAATTGAAGAAAGGGTGAATTATTCATGAAGCTAAACCACTTATATGCTCATTTTACCACTTGCTTTAAGAACCTGCAGAGTTGTTCTGCATCATTTAGATAATGAACGTCTTGAATAAATTTCTAATATTAACTATCTCATTATATAGGACATTGGCAGAAGAGTTTACTTTCATTTATTTTGTAAGAATAGAGCAGAATATATGTTTAAAGTGAAAGAAAATGTTTCAGAACTATATATTTAAATTAAAAAAAAAAAATGTTTCAGAACTTTGTGTTTAGCTTAATGCAAATATATGTGCACCTTTGAACGCAAGCACTTTGTTGAAGAAAATAAACACGAATTGGATGATAATTTAATCTGATTGATCTTTTAGTTTAGAGTAATATAATTGTCAATTCCTGCAGTAAAAATTCAAAATAAGCATGTACAGAACCACTTGGTAGCTGTACATGAGGAACTACTTATGTAACTAAATATAATTTTTTACTTTGAATACAAACACTTAAAGAAAATGGACATGAATGAAATTAAAAATTTACAGTAATTGATTTTTTAACTAAGAAGGATAAAATAATGTAAAGATCGTTTTCTTTCAACAAAAAGTTAACGTAAAATTCTTATTTTTCTTTTCATAGATTTTTAGGTCTGAAATAAGATAATACGATGTGAATAAAGTGATTCAAGTTAAATTATTAGTTTTGAAAAAGTTTAACACCGTGTCATAATTTTGACAATTCTTTTTTAAAAATGTGCAACTGAACTTTTAGACTTCAAATTTAACTACATATAACTGCATATAATTGATAACATAACTAAAGCGTGTGTAATTGAGATAAAATTTCGTTAAAAAATATGATATTTAAAAAATAGAAAAAATGATATAGATAGATATAGAAAAAATGTTTAAAAAGGTTTTGCAGGATATTATTACCAAAGAATTATCTTTTAAACTATATTTTCATGATTTTCAGTTATGTAATTACAATTTTGTAATTAAAAATTAACATATTTAATCGGCATCGTCAGGTCATAAGTTCTTAAAATATATATAGAATAATCAACACTGTCACATTATGTCACATTATTTACCACACTAAGATAGTAATTAATTATTTAAGTCAAAAATATTTTATTAAAATTAATTTTATTTTTCAAATATTAATTTTGATTTTATTTTCAAGGTTTGTACGTGAAAGAAAATTCAATGCCGAAAAGAAATTTAATACCAAATAAAGATAATTCACTCGTGAAGATATTAAAATTTCACCCAATGTTAAGCATAAAAAAAGAGTTAAGATCAAAACTCTTATCTTTAAACAGTCAAACACTATACATTTACTAATAAAGCAACAGGATAATTTTTTAAATAATATCCACTAATAGCATACGAATCGACCAAATTTCATTGAGATACAAACCTGGGTCCCTTCCCCGTGCTGCAGAGCTTCTCACTATTCAGATCAATAAAAATTTTGTCATAGTAAAATTAATTTAATATTCAAGTTTTATTAATCTTTCGCTTTACTGCAATTCAGACGCTTACAACATTTTTAAATTTTAATTAACATTCCGGTTAAGAAGAGTTGCATATAATTTATTTATATTTAAGAGCAATGGCATTTAATATGTATTGAATGCAAAACAAATAATTTACATCGAAGACATAATCATAAACTTAAATACTTGAAAGAAAACATTTCAAGAAGTGATATAAACTCAAATGTATAAACTCAAAAAATCCTTTTATAAAGAGCTTGTTTAATTGTCTTTTAATTAATTTTCACAAAATATTTTAATCACGCATTTGAAACTAGAATAACTATTTTAGAAATTTTATTGCAAATGTCTCGTTTTATTTCTGAATATAAATCGAAGCACTTATAGTTGGAAGGATTTATATTTCAATTAAAATTATTTTATGAAACATTATATTAGGATTTCAAAATTCTCATTAAACTAATAAATCAAGATATCAAAATAAAGTACTTTAACTCATTCTTGTTCGGCAAGCAGTTTTAATTAAAAATCATACAAAAATTTTCAAAAAGAAAGTTTTCTGTAAAATATATTTTGTGTAGAGTATATATTATAATAAAAAATATCATAATATGCCGAATAATTTATTTTAAATAAACAGTAATTAAAGGAATTTTTTAAAGTTATCATTGTAGCTAATCAAAGATATTTTAGAAAATGTCTGCGTGAGATGGTAATCGATGTGCTTAGTTTTAACTTCTTTTTTATTAAATTTTAGTTATTTTTGAAGTAATTAAAGGAATTTTTTAAAGTTTCCATTGTGGCTTATCAGTTATGCGTTATGTTAGAAAACCTTTAGGTCAGATATTATGCATTTATTATGCGTCATATATTAAGTGCGTCATTATTATGCGTCAGATATTAAGTGTTAAGTTTTAACTTCTTTTATGAAGTTTTCTATGGAAAAATTATTTTTGACGAATGTTTGCGAAGGCATCTGGGCATTTTAAATTTGTGATTTTCAGTTTGGTTATATTATTTCAGTTCGATAGATGTAACATTTAAATAAACTTTTTCTTTCTTTTTGATTTGTAGGAATTAATTGAAATATTTTGATACCTTCAACTTTTCCTATCATAATTTCAAGAAAAGAGAAAATCTGTTTTACTCTTGTTGAATTGCTGAATCGCTTAGTAAAGGGCGAAAAAATTTTGGTAAAATTATCCTATTGTTTGGTGGCACAATTACCGTTCTGGTAACAAAAACCATAATTCTTATTCATAAAATCAAAATATATTACTTAAACCCTCCATTTGCTAACTTTTTCTATCGCATAAAAATTTTAACCAGAAATTCTGATTTTGAAAATTATAACTGTAATTATCACACATTTAGTAAAGATACAAAACTGAAATTTAAATTTAACCGAATAAATGGTTCTAATGAAGTGCTCTAAGGTGTTCAGACACAATGACTGAACTTCACCTTATTTGCCAAATTTTAACACACATTATAAAACTATATTTTGTAGTTAATTCAACCAAAATCAAAAGTGTTTCGGTTACCGAGCTTTCTGGTGTTCCTATGGAGACAGAAACATGGTAAATTTGAACTTATTCCGGTAGTTTTGACCGTACTTTCTTATCAGTGTTGTGTAGTTTATAAATCGGATAATTTTTTGCCCTCCCCCTCAAGGGAATATATTTTATTGACTATGAGAGTTGATAAACAATTTTTAAATGCAGTTTTATTCTATTTTATTAGTAGCGATGAACAGCCGACTCCATTCTCAGTTTACAACTATCATTGTTCAACCACGTAATCTGCATGTTTAACTACGCGTAATTCTGAACCCAACCTAGAAGATAATGGAACTCTTGAATCAAGAATCCACACAAACTGGCCTTCGTGGAGGACTTTTTGATAGAACTAACACGCATTTTTATAAAATGGAGAAAAACCACGAAATTCCTCCACGTTTATCCCGATTGCAGGGAGATTCTAACCTAGGATCCCTTTACTACTGAGGATAATTCACGTCAAAGCCATGGTCGGTGTGAGCCGGGAATAGAACCAGCTACCTCTGGAGATCGAATCCGGGTCACCTCATTGGGAGGAAAACGCTCTATACCCTGAACCATCGCGGCTCTGAAAGAGAGATTCAAATTGTCAGTTGAAACAAAAGGAAAATGCTTAAGTCTTAAATCAGAATGGTGTAAATACAGAGAAAAAATAAAAATCCTATAACGAATCCTAGAATTCTATAGCATCTAAAAGCCTGTGCTGCCGAACTTATATATGCTTATAAAGAAAAGAATAAATCGTTTATTTATACAATTAAGTTGGGTTTATAAATTATTGTTAAAACCTATAAACTCTTAAATTATTGTTAAACTTAAAAGTTTCTTCAATGATGATTTAATGTAGTTTTATTTCCATTTTATTTTCTTCTAAATTTCTTTCATTTACCTGTCCAAAAAACGAGATAAAATTTCGAGTAGCAATGGTGTAAACATATTCTTTCTTTACCTTTACAGAAGTAAAGCTTAACAAGCAAAGGAATTTTAAATGATGAATAAAAAAGGTGCTAATTACTTATTGAAAATATCTTAGAGAAACCATCGCACTTTTTTTAAAAACACCTTTTTTTTTAAACCCGTAACTGCTTTTGAAATGGAGTGTAAGATGGAAGAAAATTCTATTTCGAAAAAAATATATATGTTAGTAAAATTATTTTTGTACCACAAAATTTTAATTAAAGTGTTCCATCTAACAAAAAGTAAAGGTAATGAAAGAAATGATAAGCATTTGTAAAAAAATGTTTAGCTTTACAAACAATTAAAAATTACGTGTAGATTCAATTTGTAAAACAACAATCTGTGTAACTGTTTCGAAATTAAAATGAAAGGCTTACATTTTGATTAATAATAAGTCAGTTTATATTTAATTAAAATAAAGTTTTAAGTAACATTTTCGTGTACTGAACGGAAAATGTGTATCACAACGTAGAAAAAAAAAGCGCAATAGTGGTAAAAAAAATAAAATTTAAGTACAGGTTAGAGTTAATCTTAATTGCTAAGAGTTACACTTTTAGTACGAAAAAAACGTCTAGGCATGTTTTGAAGCACAGAAAATAGCAGCAAAAAACCTGAAATTTTTTTGTGACTTTAATTTTTCAGAATTATATTGAAAATTATGAGTCTTTTGCAGTTTTTAATACGATTTTTTTCTTAATTTTTATTTGTAATAAGAGCACAACTTTTGTTGTTTCAGCTACACTTTCCCGATCGAAACTTTTTATAAGCATATTCATTATTTTTCAGCTCATTAAGCAAACTAAAAAATTATTTCGGTTATAATTCTTTTACAAATTGCACTACTGAAACCGAAAAATGAGTTGTTTGTTTTTAAAACAAAATTATGATAGAAAACAAGTTCATGAAAAAAATAAATATTTAAAACTACTAAAAACCACGTTTTAGAAAGAAATGAAATTTTGTTCTTTTCATTAATGCTTTTACAGTGCAAAACTGAAAAAACTATTGCTCAAAAATATACAAAGAACTGTCCAATAATTCCCGTCATGAATCATATTTTACCTTATTAAATTGTTGAAGGAAAAATTTTAAAAATTTCACGGTTTCCTACTCGTTGCAATGCCATTTAATTTCCTAGAAACTGTAACCGATGCATAGTTTGACTTCATGCAAAATTCTTTCATTATAATTGAGGAAGTTACAATTTTCAAAAAAATTAAATTCTTTTCGCCATTAAACAGTTAAAGATTTTTTAAATAGTATGCCCCATATGAATGCATAACTATAAAGTAACTAAAAAGAAATTTTATAAACGTATTTATAAACGTAAACGAAAGAGAAATATATTTGATATTCAAAACATAATCATAAGATTATGGCGCGTAAAGGAAGAAAAAAAAATGGTGAAATCACCGCAATATACAGACATTTCTGATGAGGGAAAACGCAATTCTGACGATAAAACCAAAATATACTGCAGTTAAATCATTCATTTGCGAATTTTTCCGTTTATATCGTAATCGTTTACCGGAAATTCTGTTTTTGAAAATTATAGTTCTTATTACCTCATATTTCGAAAAAATATACAAAACTGAAGAGCAATTTAAACGAATAAATGGTTTTTAATGCTATTCTCTAAGATATCAGGATTAAGTTGTCACATTTTACCACATTTAAGAAATTTAATCTCACACTATAAAACAATATTTGATTAATAATTTTACCAAAATCATATCAAACCAATCAAAATGGCCGCAAAAACAATCGTGCTTTTTCGTGTTCTTATACGGCCGGAAACGCCGTAAAATGTGTCATATTTTGTTAGTTTCGAAAATATATTTTTTTTCTCATTGCACCATTAAACAATAAAAAAGTGCTTAAATGGTTTACCAGCCATTTCATAACAGCATAAGTTTAAAGTGGAGAACAACACAGAAAGATGAGAATTCCTTGGGAATCTTCGAACGTCGGAAAATAAGATCCATTTTTGGGGGCAAACAAGTTGATGGTACTTGGTACAGACGTTCAAACTCAGAACTCTATCGGGCTTTTAGAGAGCCTGATGTTGTCAAGTATGTAAAAATCCAAAGAATTAAATGGGCTGGTCACATTATTCGAATGAACAGAGAGCGTCTGAAAAACATAATCTTTTTGACTCAGCCCATCGGATCAAGGCCCAGAGGTCGACCAAAGCTGAGATGGGCCGACTGCGTGGAAAGAGACTTATCATTCTTAAAAGTCTCAAACTGGAAGACAACTGCCAGACAGAGGCAGGCCTGGAGGAAGTTGATTGAGAAGGCCAGGGCCCACCCGGGGCTGTCGTGCCATTGAGGAGGAGGAGGATAAGTTTAAAGTAACTGAAAAGTTCCTATTTTAAAACTTAAGTAAAAGAGAAATATATTTGATATTCAAAAAACGTAGTCTCTAGATGATAGCGAAAATATTTTTCCAAACTTTTGAAAGAGTTGAATATTCTTCTTAAATCCCTTTGAAATGTTTTGGAGGAAATGTTTCTCGCGAAAATTTTAAAAAGAAATAAAAACCCTAATCTTGTATATTTCTATAATATTAAAATTCAATGGCAGTATTATAATTAAAACTTCGTAAATTCAACATAATACTTACAAAAAAAATTTTTTAATTGAGAAAACGATATAATTTATCGGGGGATGTACGTGTATCAGTGATGTAAAATCATGATGTACCTAGATTTTTATGACATAGTATTATTATTACCAAGTATTGGCTGTATTTCAAAAAACAACGTTCTTTGTACGTCAAAAATGCAGCTCCTTTCATCAAACTAACTTTTAACCCCAGTGCAGATTGATTTTAAAGCGATGTTTTCATACTTACAAATCAAATTTTAAAAATATTGTTTGATGTTTGACAGTTTTATGTAATCTTCATGTAAAGTAATTAAAATAAACTAGATACGTATCCATTCATGATTTAAAAGTCCAGAAATATCTACAATGGATATATTTGTTGAATCAGAGAAAATACAAATCAAAAGTAAAAGATTCCAACCCTGCGTCTGTGATGATGATTTTTCACCGCTTGTATTGGAAATCGAACTGCTTGGGGACGATTCATCTCCGGACATGATTAATTTTAAGCTGTCACTTTCAAAACTTGTCACTTTCAGAATTTGCTTACACTACTTTATTCATATTTTGATAAATCAAAATAGACGTAATGCATGCGTAATTTTTCGGAATATTTCTAAAAATTAAAGCTAACTCTGACTAAATTTTGTTGCTTTTTTTTTAAAATTTAGATTTCAAGAAAGGATGATATAGAGTAAACCAACCAGTGAAGTAACACACCCCAGTGAAGGAACATTTCATAGTTATTTCTTAAAAGTAAGATTTTAAACGTTTTTACTTAGATTGATTGGTAACAGTAGCTTGCTACCTAACAATAGGAAGTCATCTAACAATGCATTGGGTTACCTGGTCATATATTCTTACCTGGAAAATGTTTTGAATTGGTCAGTATCTGTTCAACACCTTGTTTTTTGACAAAATTATCAGGTGAGTGTTTGTAGTTATCCGTTTAAAGTACAACTAATTGCATATAATAATACTTTTTTTCTCATTGTGAAAAAACAAATTCAAAATATGGTTATTGAAGTTACGTCTTAATTATTTTAAGCATCATAACAAAAGCAAATACTGAGATTAGGGGGTGTTTATTCACTGGATTGTCAAACGATGAAAAACCAATAAATGAAGAAGTGTTCCTTTACTGGGATTTTTCCAAGTTAATGAAAATAAATGAAAAAATTTAATTTTCCTGCACCTTCAGTCATATTATACATCAAAATTATGTTAAAAACACAAAAAACAACTTCTAACCAGTGAAGGAACAGGCATGTTCCTTTACTGGGAATAGATTTCCCAGTGAATGAACAGTATGTGTGAAATATGATTTTACATGGATAATTAGTAGTTCTGCGATATAAAGGACACCTAAAATTCAGTTAAATGTTGTATGAATAGTTCCTAAAACAATTAAATTTCAAAATGCTAATTGAATTGATTTATTTAAAAAATTATAATTATAATTGATTTATTATTTATCTTTATAAATGTAGTGGTTAGTTACATCCTACGTTAGACACCTTAATAAATTATGTTTACATGTCGAAAACTAACTAAATAAGATAATAAAGGCTTGAATAGAACATTTCTTTGCTGGCTTTTGTGCGAATAATTGGCTAAATTATTATCCTAATGCGGTCTTTAACGTCATGACGGTAGCGGGTAGGAAACATCCATTTAAAGACAGCCATCCAGGTGAAAAATGGGTGAAGCTTTTTTTAAGTCGACATCCACAGATAACTCAGTGCCATGCGAAGATAATTTCAAGAGGCAAAACTTCCCTTTCTTAAAATGACAATAATATTCGAGAGTGGTTTAAAGAACTTCAGGCGAATCTTAAAGAGGGAAGTAGCCTTGGCACTCTTTTAGAATGTGATCGCATCTACAATGCGAACGAAACAGGAGTGGAATACTACCCTTAAACGGGAAAAAATCTCTAAAAATTATAAGGCATTTCATTCCTATGGTACATAGGAATGAAAAAAATAACAGTTATGGCCAACATTTCAGCTAGTGGAAAAAAAGTGCCTCCATTGGTAGTTTTTCCTTACTGAAGAATTCCTCCTGGTACTACAGAATCAGTTTCTGTTATATATATTTCATTGGAAAAAGTGATTAATGAAGTGAATCGATGACCAAAGCAGCATTTTACGAATATATTGCAAATGCTTCTTTCTATCCAAGGCTAATTGAAAATTCTGTCAAATTCATTATTTTGCTTCTTCTGGATAAATCTTATATGAATTTGAAACTGAGCAAGTTTTGTTTATCAAAACAGATTCTCTGGTTCAGCTTTCTACCTAATTCTACTAATGTATTTTAGCCTTGTGATGCCTTGAAAAAAAGGAGTCGAAAAACAATATGTAGAGGTAATTTTGCACCCATTTTTAATAGGCTTTTGAAGCATCAACTGATGAAGTTAAAATTTTTTTAGAAAATGTGGTATTTTTCCATTTGATGCTGAAAATATTGACTTTAAAAAATGCATGCAAGACAGACACACAGAGTTAATAAGCAAGAAAGCTTATCAACAAAACACATATTTCGATAAACGAGAACTTCGAGTAGCCATGCACTATTTCTTCCGAAGCTTGAGAATGAAATCTCACAAGATTAATTTTTAAAGGAACATTGAGAGAAGAGTCTAATCTCCAAAATATACAATAGCCTGTGATTTTCTAAATATAGAAGAATTTATTTCAAAAAGAATATTTGATTAAGTCAGACTTTGGCACTGAAGCTGAAACACTAACATTGATAATGAATGTATGATCTTGAAAACTGATTTTGAGATAAGTCCTCTTGAGGCATTGTTAGTTGTAAAAACAATTCGTTCCATTAGTAATCAAAGTCAGAAAATGGTAAGTACTGCTGAAGACCCGCTAGCTATAAGTGAGGGAGAGATGGATTTTCCTCAAACTTCGAAACACCTTTTCCCATCAATTATCCAGTGAGAAATTCTAGAAATAGTACTGAAAAATCAGAAGAAATTTCGAAGATACATTTAAATTGGCCAAATATTGAGAAAAAAGAGGAAGATCAAATCAAAATTAAAAGATATAAATTACCTTTTGCATTAATTTCAGAAAAAGGACGAAAATTTAAAGAGACTGAAAGAACTGGAAAAAAAGTTAAAGCAAGAAAGTATAATGAAGAGAAAAAAATACGTATAAAAGGTAAAAAAAAAGGCTTAAAAAATATGGGGAAAAAGATTAAACAAAAGCGCGATAAAATAATAATAATAAAACATCATCGGATTACACAATGATAACATTCATGATTTAGACTCTACTATTAAACTGTGAGAAAGAAAATTAGAAAAAAAATTGTTTACTCTTCTTTCAACCCTATTTTATTTTCTATTTCATGGCTAAAAAAAGGTAAAATTTTCTACGTTAACTGTGGTTAGATATCATAATTCCAAGAAATAATCTTATTTTTAGACATTTGTATGGCCTATGAATTCCTGAAGAGCATCAAAAATTCTCAAAGTTGAGTGTTCATTCACTGGTAAGAGCTGTTCCTTCACTTGGCCCTCTCACTACTTATTATTTGAACCACCAAAAGCTTAAAACAATATTATGTAAGTTCTCAAATTTTTTTTTACATAATTTGCATTTAATAATGAATATAATGACACTGTCATTTAGCTAAAATTACAAATTTTGAAACTTTTATGATTTTTTTAAAGGCAAGCTAAGCTTAAGTGTTCCTTCACTGGTTTGCTTACCCTATAGCAAATTCCGTTGGATATGAATAAACTTCTTATAAGCTTACGACAGTTCCGTATTTAGAGACACTTTTTATTCCTCAGTTTTTGTTTTTTATTTTCTTTTATTTAGATTTGAAAAACCAATTGGTTGTATTTCAGAAAACAACTATTTCTGTTTAAAATTAATGATAATGCAAAATATTAATGATAAAACTTATAAGAGGAATATCATTAGACCGCGAAACATTCCCAGATGATCAACTAACATCTACTACATCTGACATCAACTACTTAACACACATTAATTATGTATCTCCTATAAGTTATTACTGATCCATCTTGCAGGGGTAATAGCATACAGCTACTTGATTTTCATGAGATAGTTAATTTTAATTTTCCTTATTATTTATTCTTTTTTAAAAATAAGGATAATAAAAAATATAATAATAAATAAAATGAAATAATATTTTTCCTCAGTAATGTTCAGTAAGAATACCCTGAGTTTAGAGACCCAGAAAAGGAAAACAAAATGATATTTATTTAAACTGATTTAAAATAATAATTTTAAACTAATGCTAATGATATGCTAATCAAATATTTATTATAAAAGTCACATTTAAAACATTCTTTTTGCAAAATGAAAAAAAAAAATTATTTTCACTAAATACAATTACAGAATTAATCTCTTATAAATGTTCTTTGTTGAGAAATTTAACACTTTCATGTACTATCACGAGCGTTAACACCAGCTGGATCCTTACATGTGATTGAAAGTTACTGTGTAAATACAGTGTGAACAGTCTGTGTTACAAGCATGCGCATTAAGTTCAATTCTTACGCACGTATAATATATATATATATATATATATATATATATATATATATATATATATATATATATATATATATATATATATATATATATATATATATATATATATATATATATATATATATATATATATATATATATATATATATATATATATATATATATATATATATATATATATATATATATATATATATATATATATATATATATATATATATATATATTCATTCATTCCACACATTTCTCCCACCTAAGAAATGAGCACATGCAGCTTTAATTTGACTGCATAGGGTCTTCAAATTGGACTATTACTTGTTTCGGAGCTACTTTGACTCTATTTTACAGTAAACTTTCAGCTATTATTGAATTAGTAATTACATTTTTGGTGGTAAACAAGAATTTTAATTCCGTTAATGAGGATTTATTTAAAAAATGATTATTTTAATTTTACAAAAAAAGTTGTTAGCATGTAATAATTATTCAGCCGGCATTCAAAACACAAATATATTAATTATATTTTATTTCTTAGAAACACAATGCGCTTTCGTTTTTGAAATATTATTTCTACTAAAATAAATGAAAAAAAAAAAAACGCATGTTTGGTTTCCTAAATATGTAAAAGGCACAAAAGATAAAACAAAAGGCATTGTTTTAACAAATGGACTTTTAGAAGAAGCTAAAAAACAAATAATGAGTATAAATAATGAAGTTACTTTTAAAATTCATTTGGATGATGACTGGAATGTATGGAATCATCTTTCATTCGAAATAAAAATAGTGAATACTTTGCTTATTTCCATTAATGCTATGAGAAGCATTATAAATTGTTTTTGAGTAACAAAGCAAGTGAAAAATATTACTTTTTTAGCAATGTTATTATTTAAAATTTGCGTGAATAAAAATAGGATATTAAAAAAGTACTTTTGAAAACAGCCGAAAATAGAATTTAATACAGGCAAGATTTCGATTTAATAATTAAATTACCAGCACTTTTTAAACTAAACAAAAACATAAAATGCATTTTGGAGAAATAAAACAATGTGAAAATAAGTACAGGTGACATAAAAAAATATTAAATGCAAATTAACGACAGTTAATAATTATATTAGATGGTGTATTAAAAAGAGTTTACACAATAAAACTTTTAACAATTCTTCTTTTATTATTATTTTTTATTTAATTTCTTATTTTGAAACACCCGGAGAAAAAGGATATCTCAAAAAAAGATGATCTGAATCAATAAATATTTTATTTTATAAAATTCATTGAACAGCCGACCTGTTTTTTAGTTTATGACTAACAATGTTCAACTCGGCAGCCTTGTAATTTCGAACCCAATCCAGAAGACAAGGAAACTCCTGTATGAAGTATAGGAAGCAATTTGTATTTGTGGAGGACTTTTTTGATGTCAGTTTTTTGACACTTTTTTTGCATTTGCATTATATGGAGAGGAAAACCTCCCACAGTTAGCCAGACGGTAAGATGTTTCCAACTCATGATCTGTCTACCACTGAATATATTTTACGTCTTCACTGTGGTTGAGGCAAAAGAATTTGTACTCATATCATCTCATTTGGAGGCTAGCACTTATCCCCTGTCTTTTTTTTGTGCATAAACCTGTGTTTTTATTAGCAAAATCAACTGATAAAAACACTTAACAAGCTTTTAAATTTTAAAATTAAGCGCTTTTAAATTTTAAAAAATACATATAGAAATGCATTGAGACCCGAAAATTAGAAAAACCTTTAGCTGATTTCTTATTTGCTGAAAATCAATTAATATGTAAGCGAATAGCTAAAAAAAAATTTCTTCTTATATAAATGTTAATGAAATTTAGAAATTTTATCAGAGTGTTTTGATTTATAAATATTTATTCAATACGAAAAGCTCTAACATTTATTTGCAGTAATCACAATGGGGAGGAAGAAAATTAATTCACAAATTTTAGTATAAAACTCACTGCATATTCATAATACACTTAATATTTGCAGCATTTATTTATTCATTTGTTACCTTTTTTTAATTAATTTGTATTGAAATATATAAAATTTAATGACATTAATCAAGAATCACCTTCAAACACTCTTTTTTTTCTTTAAAAGTTGTTATCCTCATTTTATTTACAACGAAATCATAAATAAATTTGGTTTTCCCCAAATGTATTCATTCCACTTGGAAATGCATGGGATTGGCAAGCTGATTAATGCAATAAGTAACATTCCTGATTTTCTTCTGAGACATTGTAATTGAATATAACGCGGATTTTCTCATTGCTTATTCAATTTGTTTTTCTTTCAGTAGTTCACTAGCAAAATCCATTCAATTGTGTTTAACAGTTACTAAACAGAAGCAGTTAAAATCTACATAGTTACAATCAAATTGTTTGAGAAAATTCTACCCTTGCTTAAGCTTACCAAGGAATAGAAAGCACACTAAAACAATGATTTATTTAAATAATGATAAACAGTATACTAAAGAGAATTTTTTTAAAAATAACTATTTTTTTGGAAACTACTAACTAATTAACCTTAATCCTTAAGAGTTATAGTTACGTGAACTAAACTAAAGAATAATAAATAGTAAGTATTTCGATGAACTGAATTAAATTTCTAACCAATAAATCACAAAAATTTGTGACTTCATTTGCATTACTTCCTGTAAAGAATTGAAAAATAATAAATGAAATAAATAGTATGCTTTGATTAATGGTAAGACTTGTTATTTGTGAACGCATCAATCTTTAAATTTCTTATTACGATTCTAACTAAAGTGAAAAAATAAAGTAAATAAAGTGAAGCCGAAATTCATAGAAAAAAATCTAAATATTCAAGTGGTTTTAGAATTGCATAATAAAAATATAAGAAGAGAAAAACATAATCAGGGCTTTTACTTGTAGTATAATAACTCATACAAAGGATAATTAACGTCAATTAAATCCGCAGGGTTTTTGCTACTTTTAGGAGTAAAATGAAAGCTGACGCGAACACAAAAGATTGGAATTTGTTGCAATTCAAGAGTATATGAAAAGCGATTTATTTCTGGCATAATTTCCCGCTGCAACGCCCATCGTTGATTATTTAACTCATCACTAGGACCACAGATCACAAATAGCTTAGTCAGATAAATCACAAAACTCGTAAAGACTGATGATAAAGTTTGAATGTCGCAAATACTTCGTCAACCCGTGAAATACTGGCTCATGGCATGGTATTCATCAAGTAAAATTGGATTTATCAGTAAATCTTTAATTTTTTTTTTTTTACATTTTAGGATACCTTGCGATGTATTTCAAGGACCTAATGTTTCCCTACATTGATTGAAATTTCTAAGAATGAAAATCACATTTCCAATAGATCTATATTGTTCACCATTTGCTTAAAGAACATTCTGGATAATCTGAACGAATTATTTTACTTCCTTACATATTATGAATTGAAATCGTAGAATGAATTGTATGAATGAATTGAATGAATTGTAGTTGTTGCAATTAATTCACATTTTCTAGACTGTATCAAGAACAAGATAGTTTTCCCGAAATCAAGACTTTCACAAGATTTATTGATAGAGAAGAAATACATTTTTATTTTATGAAGAAATAAATTACGGCACCGATCAAAACAATTTTCAATACGATGTTTCAGTGAATAATGTGTCTGATACCTAGCAAGCTGTCTAATATAAAAGCAAAATGTTCATCAATCACCACCCTCAACATATATATTTATAGAATCCTTATCAAAAATGAAGTCAAAAAATTATATACACTAAGAATTAGAAACTAATGTTCTGGAAAAGAAAAAAAAATAATACGTTTTCCAAATATTAGAAACCCCAACAGAAGAGGGTGAAACTGTGAAACATATTTACAAGTCAAAACATGTTTGATTTCTTTCGGAGGAAAGTAATCGATGTAGAAAAAAAAAAGATTATTGGACTTCTAGTTTCATAAGGCATTTTTTTAATTTTTTCTAGTCTTGCCTTTCTCATTTGTGATTCGTCAGAATTTAATTATTATAACTAATTATTAATTAAATTATTGTAATTAATTATAATAAGGAAACAAGAGATGGAAATAAAATCTCGAAACTAAAATCAATGAGAGCTAAAAGTCCTTAGTGTAAACGTCTAAAAGTGAAAGTCTGAATAGAAGTGGACAAACTCTAAAATCAAAAGTAGATAAACTTTTGGAATGTAAGGCAAAAGTATAAAAGTTGATCAGTATAAAATAACAATGATATGTTCTATTGTTGGTTAATGAATGGGGTCAGTTGATCTGGGGCTAAAATGTCCTCGAGGTTTTTTTTTTTTTATAATTTGAATCACAATTTCCCTGCAGGCCAATATGGCAAAGAATTGGTGTTCCTCTTCGTAGTTATTCATGTGGGTTTCACGAAGTGCATGGAATCTTGGACAGTGCTTAATTAGATGTTTACTGTCCTGTCTCGCTCCACAGTAATTGCATGAAGCTGATTTCCTGAAATATTTTTGTCGATACGCCCCGAACACTCCGTGGCCAGTAAGGAGCTGGTTTAAGTAAAATTGACCTGCAGGCGCTTTATGCTAACTTAACATAATATATATCGAAATTTGAAATTGTTATGAAACAACTCATGTGTGTTTGTTGCGTTCCACTTTGAATGGATTCCGAAATAAAAATATTTATGCACTGATTTCTAATATGAAAACAGTTTTTTTAACTGATTTTAATTCCTTGGATACAGCTTAATTTGTGCCACGTGAAACTATCACAGCATATGAAATAAATGTTACTACAGCTTTTCGAATAGGCAATGTGTATTCCTTCCGTCGTCAAGTTGAAGGATGGGATAATCATTATGGTGGGATCATTGCTCAATTTATAGAAATTGCATCAAATTAATTTAAATATTACGATAATATATTAATATAAATATTATGATAATATATTAATATAAATATTATGATAATATATTAATATAAATATTATGATAATATATTAATATAAATATTATGATAATATATTAATATAAATATTATGATAATATATTAATATAAATATTATGATAATATGTTAATATAAATATATTCAAATATTAAAATAAAGAAAACAAATTAAAAAAATTAGGTTTTCATGCGAACAAAAGAGATTAAATAATATTATTGTTGTTAAACTTGAAACAAAAAATGCAGTGGGCATCACTTTCAAAAGACATTTGAGAGAATTGTGGTGACAGAAGTCTATTATGACATTTGTGTGGCAAATCTTATTTTTTATAAAAAAAACGTAGAAAAATTGCTAAAAAAATTTGAAAATTTAATGTATTAAAACCCGTATTTTTTAAATTTTTTTTTATTATTTTTTTCTCTTTAATATTCTACTTGTTGTTTAAGATCGGAAAGCGATGGAAGTTTCAATTGTCAATAACATTAACACAAACTTTGTTTGCATTATTTAGAGAACAATTGCAACTAGTAATGGTATCAGGCATAGAGGTACAGTTGTACATAGAGCTACAGAGCACTATTTAGTTAAAAAGCAGTGGACGTAATTGCGATTGACGATAAATTCAATTTCGTGTTCAATTCTGCTTTTAGTGGTAGAAAATTGTTAAAAATTGAATTTTCAGCTGCTGCAAATGTGATTGGATCTCTCTAGCTCTTCATGGAGGGAAAGAAATTTAAAATGTCGATAAATTCTATTTTTAAATAAAGAGGCAATAAAACCTAGTTGTAGTCTAGTCTTCAAGAAACAGTTAAAGCTTCTGCTAATTTCTCCAAACTTCAATATCATACACAGCGCTCCATTTGTGTAATCAAAATTTTAATTGTTAAGCTATTCTTTTTAGGGATTGTAATAATTAATACAGCTTGTAGTGGTTAAAAAACAATTGAAACTTGAAAAGCTATTCAGCTCATAAGTCTAATTAAAGTTGAATTTGAGAGCTCAATCTAATTTGAAAGTAGGTCAGAATTTCGATTTAAGGAAATTATATTTGTCATTAATATCGCGTTAAATACAGTTTTTAGCATTCAGAAAACGATCAAAACTTTCAGGAACTGGAGATCTACCCGAAATTAAAGAGCTCGAACTCGCCCAAAACATATTTTTTATTACAACTTTGAATGCAGAATTCCTCTTTCACATAAATGAAAACAAGTTGTTGAAAGAGTAAGAAAACATTTTAAAACTTTAATGTGGTCAGAATTGCATGTTAGTAAAGAGGAAATTTAATGAAAACACTGACTTTACTTAAACTCTATTTTATTGTTTGTCAAATTACATAACTATTACATTTGTAGCCAAAAACAAATATGCATATTCAGATAAAATATACTGTTAGAATCTGCCTTTGAAAGGAAAAACGTACATCGATTTAGTATTGCATCAAAAAATATAAAGTTTTGTTTTTATTTCACACTCCCATCTTCTCGAATCGCAAACTTCTTCATCAAACTCTAAAGGAGCTTGGGAAATCCTGCAACAGGTGGTACTCCATAGCAAAAAGTCTTTGATTTTTTACAACTCATAAATGGTGTACCAACACTGGCAATATAATTTTTTTCAGTTTCATCCAGTTGTCCAGTAAGAATAATTTTATTGTCTTGATCCATTTTGTGTGGAACTTCAGAAACCACAGCCTTGTAAGTTTTATGAGCACTTTGAAACAGTACTCCGTTTGTCACAATGATTATTTTTTTGTTCTTTTTAAGTGGAAGATTTCCACCAAGTTCAATTTTTTTCTCGTCACCATCTATTGCATCACTCGACATTTCATCAGAAACACTTTTGGTGCTGTTTTCTGTTTGAATGATCTGTTCATTTAAGATCAATTTTTCTTTGTCATTACTTTCAAGTGAAGCGTCATAAGGGACTGCTTCTTCAGAACCCGATTCTATAATCGGTAAATCACAATTCATGGGTGATGATTTGCGCCCATCTTCAAATGACATCTTATCAATGACACTTTTGGCTCTGTCGTTGTTTAGAGTCAAGTTTCCATTCAGCGATGTCATCTTAATCTTATTCAATCCAAATGGTTCTCTACCATATTCCGCTTTTTTTGGTCCATCATAGTAGTGTTTGCAGAATATGCAGAACATTTTTATTGTCACGCCATTTAAGGCAGACTTTTTATCTCTATTTCTATCTCCATTGTAATAAATCTCACCATGAGCAATGCTTTTTTGTACTTCATATTCAAATTGCTCAAAGCCTTCATTTTTAAGTCCATATACATGTTTGTCACAAAATTCACAAAGCCTTTTATCCGTTACACATTTTGAAACATTTTGTGAGTTAACATCCGTTTTAAGATGAACTCTACCATTCATCTTGTAGTTGTTATTCTCAACTACATTTAGCATCCTATCAGATACCAACATTTTCTTTCCATCGCCTTGAAGCGACTTCTCAATCCAAGCAGTCTTTCTACTGCCATCAAAATACAACTTTAAAGACTCCTCTTTTTTGAAGCTGTAAAAGCAAAGGTAACTTAAATAATAAAAAAATATTTTTTTCTAGAGAATCATGTTAACTCCTATAAAAAAAATTTATCTCTTTGCTAAATTGGAGGTGAAATTTGAGTAAAACCAGTAACTAAAGTTGCAAAAAGTGAAGAATTTTTTTTTACTTATCAGCGAAATTCAGACATTTTAGCAAAGCAATTAATAAAAGGAGCAAATTTAAATGCCGCTTTTACGATACTTCACTTTTGTTTCATATTGCATAGCTGTCAAAGGGCAAATTTTTAGGAAAATTGGAAAAAGTCATTAATTTATTTAATTATATTGATTTATTTATTTAAATGTTTAGAGAGAAATTCAGGTATACTAAAAGTATTATCAGATATCTAATGGATGCAAGTTACATGAACTTCCAGAAGCTAATTAGGAACTATGTTTGTCCTATACAGCTATTATCCCTTTGGCGTAATAATATGATCCTTTCTATGGTACTTACCAACCTATCCATTTTATCATAACCCTTAAATGGCTGTTTTGGGGTTCCTGGAGATTTCGTTTTCGAGGTAGTGGCGAGATGACATAGTTCTGGTAAGATCATCCTAGGCGTTTTTGATGGCATTCAATAGTGGCGATTCGGGCTGGTCACTCCCTGCTTTTGGTATCTTTGGTTACCGACCCTGTTTGGACGCATGTTGCCTTACAGAAAAATAAACTGGGGCTCTAACGGTACCTATTAACTACTCTTAATGAAGGTCATCACAACATTTTATTCCAAAAAAGCATTTATTTTCCTTTTACCAGTGTTTTTTAAACATGTTTCTGTTGACCAGAAAAATATCGAGTTATTGGAAATTTAAAGAAGTTAAATGTTGAAGTTGAGCACAAAGTGCTGGTTCGGAAACCATTGTAAAAATTGTACGATTACTTTAAAATCTTGATTAACTCGGGTTGATTACGATCAATATCATCCAGGCAAAAGAATGCTGTGAAAGTTAAAATTTCTTCCTCTCCGTTCATTTCTTAAAATGTCTTCTAATGATTAAAGTAATGCGAAGCCTACATACTCAGTACTCAGATACTGGTTAAATACTAATTTAACAAGCACTAATAAATATAATATATTTTTTCACCTTAGATATGACATAACGCGATTTTTTTTTTTTTTACTTTTTTATAAACTACATTAAACTAAAGAGAAAAAACAAAATAATTAATATTGATCTTTTGTGGATTTTGAAATTAAGAAATATGACTATTATTTTAAAATAGTTATTTTCGAAGAAAATTAAATGTTCAATATTTTAATCCAATTTCCTTATATTTTTAACAAAACGAATGCACAGTTTTAAAAGGATGTAATATTACAAAACATAACTATCATAAAACAAGTAAAAAAATGCTTTACATAATGATAAATGCGTCCAACTTCAAAAAGATTTTTTTTCATTTCGAAAATTTTAATTAAGGGAGCACATTTATAATTTAAAATTTAATGAGAATTTAATTATAAAGGAAAATTTAACTTACAATCTTTTTCGAAAATTAATTATCGCACTCAAAATTCTTATCATTTTAGAGTTTTGAGAAAAGCTTTTTCCTTAGCATGCACTTTGGAAAATAATTCAGTAAGAATTGAACTTTCTGTTACCAGATGTGTTTGGATCATTGTAGAAAAACCTCTGTTAAAGTATTTTTTTCATTGTTGACACATAATTATTACCTGATCGCTAAATACATAACAATTGTAATTCACAACAATAAGGCGACTAAAAGTTGTCTGGAATACAAGATTATAAAACATTAAGCTTGCAACTAGTTTACAAATTTTTGTTTATTTTTTAAACGAAGATTACTACTGATTTTAAACTGTTCAGATTTGGAACAAAAAGTTATGCCGTTTCTCCCTTGTCTTCTGGATTGGGTTAAAAATTACAAGGATACGTAGTATAACATTAGTTGTTGTAATTCCAAAACTTGGGTCGGCCGTTCAATGACGGTTGTAAAAAAAATATTACATTTTACCAAAATTTATCAAACGTCATTACTGTTAATAGCAGTATGGCGATTTTTGGCATTTGTCCATGTGACCTTTGTTGATATGACCTATTGCTGATATGACCTCTCTCCTAAACTATTTATTTCCCTATTAATTTTCAGTATACAGCCTATTTTTTTTATTTAAATTAAAATTCCTATCAAATTACTTAATTATATAGATACGTGTTTTTTAGCCGACCGGCCTGTGTAGGGGGCAGGGAACTGTCCTTGCATCAGAAAGGTTCTGGGTTCGAATCCCGGGCAATGCATGGATGTTTCTTTCTCTCTGTGTGTCCTATGTATTTTCTCCTTTGTGTGTGGGAATGTGACCCGCCCTATAAACGGGTTTGTGGTAGAGTGAATGGTGTGGTATAAGTCGAATTCCTGGCCATAGATGGCGCCACTGAAAAACAGGAACAATCGCACCCCCTCTGCCTAAAATTAGGCATACGACAAACAAAAAAAAATGTGTTTTTTAAAGCATAATAGTAATAATAATATAAGAACGGTTTTTTTATTTCTCATGAAATATTAATTTTACGACGTAATAAGTCTATACTCTGACATAATGAATAAAAGAACATTAAATACCCAAGAATGTGTACAAAACTACTTTTTGATTAAGAAAATAATCAAGCAAACATCTTTGACGCTATCTTTAAAATTATTTGAAGTTTCATTTATATGAATGGCGCAAGATTTAAATCAATGAAAAAATTAGATGTCGCTGTTTAGGATGTTTAGATGTCACTCATGAAACATCTTGCTGTCATTTTTGAACGATCTTTAGGATTGAAGCAAAAATATCCCTTTTACCCAATGTCCAAATTTCAGGAAAATTGGACACATGGTTCTGAAGTTACAACATATACACACAAACTCTTCATTTTATTATTATAGATTAACCCTTTATCAAATTTCCTCAACTAAAGAAATATCTTTAATTTTAAAATTCAGCCCGTTTGTAGTCAACTGGATGAAAATTTAAAAATTTTTCTTCATAAAAGCGCGGAAGAAATTTTCTTTTGATAAAAAAAAAGTAAACTTTAATAGCAGACCTTAAATTCAATACATTATTAAGCTGAATCTAGTTGAACTAACAGCTGAAGTTAATCAGTTAAAATTAAAGGAACCAAAAATTTCTTTTCTTCGAATTCAAAAAAGGGTGAATTATTCATGAGGCTAAACGACTTATATGCTCATTTTGTCGCTTGCTTTAAGGACCTGTAGAGTTGTTCTGCATCATTAGATAATGAACGTCTTGAATAAATTTCTAATATTAACTATCTCATTAAAAGAGACATGGGCGGAAGAGCTCCCTTTCATTTATTTTGTTAGAATAGCGCAAAATATATGTTTAAATTGATAAAAAAAATTGTTTGAGAACTATGTGTTTAGCTTAGTGCAATTATATGTACACCTTAAAACACAAGCACTTAGTTGAAGAAAATAAACACGAATTGAATGATTAATTTAATCTGATCGATATTTCAGTCTAGAGTAAACTGTCAATTTTTTCCGGTAAAGAGTCAAAATTAACAAGTGCAAACGACACGTGAAGCTAAACATGTGTAACTCACATGCTTAACTTACTATAATTTTATACCTTTCAACACAAACACTTAATTAAAGAAAATGGACATCAATAAAATTTCAAATTTATTTTGCAGAAAAAAGTCAACGAAGAATTGTTATTTATTTTTCATTGATATTTGGGTCTGAATTAGATGACATGATGTGACTGAAGTGATAATTGACTGATGATGTGACTGAAGTGACATGATGTGATAATTAGTTGTGAAAAGTTTAACACCATGACAGATAATTTCGACATCTCTTTTTTTTTTCAAATATTTTCTTGAACTTTTAGAATTTAACTTCATGTAACTGCATAAAAATAAGACCATAACTGAAATGTGTGTAATTGACTTCGTTATATTTTGTTAAAAAAAATGACAGGCTAAAAAAGTTTTTTAGGATATCTTTACAAAAAAATTTTCTTCTAAATTATATTCTTATGATTTCCAGTGATGTAATTGCAATTATGTAGTTAAAAAATTATGCAGTTAAATTTTTAATCGAAATCATCTGGTCCGAAATTAAATAGAATATAAAATACTACAGCATTTCAAAACTTAAATGGTTATAAATTAATTTTTTAAGTCAAAAATATTTCATTAAAATAAATTTCATTTTTTATATTTATTTTGATTTTTCATATTTATTTTGACTTTATTTTTAGGTTTGTGCGTAGAAAAAAGTTCAATACCGAAAAGAAAATATCATACAAAATACAGATATTCCGTTTGTGAAAATATTAAAATTTCATCCAATGGGAAACTGGAAAGATCAAGCCTCATACCTTTAAACAGTCAAACACTATACATTTATTAATCACGCAACAGGGTATTTTTTTAAAAATAATCTACATTAATAGCATACGAATCGACCAAATTTCGTTGCGATACAAACCCGGGTCCTTTTCCTGTGCTTCAGGATTTCTCACTATTCAGGTCGTTAAAAATTTTGTCTGCATAGTAAAGGAAATTTATTATTCGAGTTTTATTAATTCTTCAGAAGTTTACAACATTCTCAAATTTTAAATTACATTCCGGTTAAGAAGAATTGCATATTATTTATCTCTATTTAAAAACAATGGCAATTAATATACATTGAAGGCAAAGCAAATAATGTACACCGAAGGCATAATCATTAACTTAAATACTTGAAAGAAAACATTTCAAGAAGTGATATAAGAATTTGAAGCATTTTATGCAAAGAAATGCAATAAATGAAGCAAGTGTATAAACTCAAAAAATCATTTCATAAAGAACTTGTTTAATTGTCTTTTAATTAATTTTTACAAAATAATTAAATCGCACATTTGAGACAAGAATAAGTATTTTAGAAATTTTATTGCAAATGTCTCGTTTTATGTATGAACATAAATCGAAGCACTTATAGTTGGAAGGATTTATATTTCAAGAGAAATTATTTTATAAAGGAATATATTGGGTTTTCAAAAGTCTCATTAAACTAATAAATTAAGATATCAAAATAAAATACCTTTATACATTCTCATTCTAAAAGTAAATACAAATCATATAAAATGAGATTTTCTGTAAAGTTTATCTTGTATAAACTATACATTATAAAAAATATTATAATATTTATTATTCTAATTCTTTATTGAAGAAGTGAAATCGAAGTTTAAAAAAAAAGATTGAAAACATACTTTTTAATAAAATATGTCTTGTCTGATATGTTAATAATAGTACGCCATAGTTTATTTTATGTAAAAATTTTAGTATACATAATTAATGTGTATATTAATGCGTCAGAATGTGCGCATTAACCGCAAAATATATACTTAAATTAATCCACTTATAAGCTTTTATATTATATTTTGATGTGTTTTGATTATTATTAGAATGACAGGATAACTTAACTTTGGTTCATTTTGAGATGCAAAGTTTTAATTTTAATGTTTACTTAAACTGAGAACTAAACCGCATCTTTTTAAGAGTCTTTTAAGATCTATCTTGAGATTTACATCAGAGACTTGAAATTGTGATGATACGGAGGATTTCAAGACTTTAAAGATACATTTTGCAAAATGCATTTCGGGGAGATAAGGTAAACGATCATAGAGAAGAAAAAAGAATTTAAAACTTTTCAGTATTTTTTAAATAATCTGATATGGTAAATTTCATAAAAAAAAAACAATGAATCAAATGAGTTGACCATCTAGCAAGAACGCATGAAAACCATTTTTGTACAAAAGTCTTTTTAGCAAAGCCCATGAAAAAAAAATATCGGGGAAGTCCCCCGCTTAAGGGGTTCGGCAGAGTATTCGCCAAATGTAGAGTTGCCCGGAGAAAACTTCTGGAGAAGACCTGGAAAAACCTAGGACTGTCAAGAAACTGAAAACGAAGAAAAATGTGAAATTGTAGTTGGCTCCATTTTTTTAAAACAAATTTAACAATCATTTTAATAAGACCTTCATATTTTAAAATATTCAGATATAAACTGTTGAAAAATTTCTAATCATAGAAAAATAAAGAATTTTAACTAAGGATCTCTTAATTCAAAACTTGCTTTATCAGATGAAGGCATTAAAAGATATAATTAAAAATAACTATAAATGTTATGAATTGAAGAGGTTAAGAATATTTAACATGACGAATTGTTTCTGTTAGTTTTTAATTGACACGTGTTACAGAAAACGAAACTACCAGCGCGAAAGGTCTGGTGTCAGTTTCAGGAGAGGGCTCTATAGGATTAATCGAATAGGGCTGGAATCGAATTGAGAAAAAAACAGTTATTTTAAAAATGCTATAGAGATAAAAAGATACCTTATGTCAAAAGAAGAATATTGTTATATATTTTTTTTAAAATCAATTGATATCTTCCGATTGCACATCGCACTTGAAGATTAAAAAAAAAATGACAATATTGAAATTTGTTTTTAAATTTTTTATTACAACTTAAGGCTGTACAATCAACCCCGATAGTTTTTATATGCTTATTTTATGGTTTAAAAAAGTGTAAATATTTAAAATGTCTTTATTATTCCAATGCATACCTCTTACTCAATGTGTTTAAAAACAGTAATTAAAAGAATTTTTTTACAGTAATCACTGTGGCTAATCATAATTATTTTAGAAAATCTCTGGGTGAGATAAGTCATTGTGTTTAGTTTTAACATCTTTTTTATTAAAATTTAATTATTTACTTAAAATATTATTCATTTTTTAAGTAATTAAAGGAATTTTTTAAAGTTTCCAATGTAGCTAATCAGTAGCTATGTTAGAAAAACTTGAGGTCAGCAGATATTAGGCGAAGTGTTTAGTTTTAGCTTCTTTTATGAAGTTTTCTATAGTCTTGAAAAAATTAGCTTTGACAAATATTTGCGAAGGCATCTGGAGATTTTAAATTTGTGATTTGCAGTTTGATTATATTATTTCAGTTCGATAGTTGTAACATTTAAATAAACTTCATTTGTTTATTTATTTATTTTTTTTGATTTGTAGGAATTAATTGAAATATTTTGATACCTTCAACTTTTTCAATCATAATTTCCAGAAAAAAGAAAATCTCGTTTACTCTTGTTGAAATGTTGAATCGCTTAGTAAATAGCGAAAATATTTCGGTAAAATTACCAGAACGGTACAGTTACCGTTCTGGTAACAAAAACCATAATTCTTATTAATTAAGTCAAAACATATATTATTTAAACCCTCCATTTGATAACTTCTCGTATCGCATATTAATTTTTATCCAGAAATTCTGATTTTGAAACTTATAGTTGTTATTACCACAAATATAGGGAAAATACAAAACTGAAATGTAAATTTAACCGAATTATTGGTTCTAATGAAATCCTCTATGGTTTCTTGACAAAATTACTGAACTTCGCCACATTTACCAAATTTTAACGCACATTATAAAATTATATTTTATAAATAATTCATCCAAAATCATGGTAAATTTGAACTTATTCTGGTAGTTTTGACCATACTTTTTTATCAGTGTAGTGTAGTTTATAAATTGGCTAATTTTTTGCTCTCCCCCTCAAGAGAATGTTTTTTATCAACTATGAGAGTTCATAAATATTTTGAAAATGCAGTTTTATTTTATTTTATCAGTTGCGATGAACAGCTGACTCGAATCTGAGTTTGCGACAATCAATATTCAGCTACGTAATCTACAAGTTTAACTACGCGCAATTCTTAACCTAATCCAAAAGACAATGGGACTCCTAAATCATACATTCAAACAAACTGGCCTTCCTGGAGGACTTTTTTGATGAAACTAACCCGCGTTTGTATAAAATGGAGAAAAACCACGAAAACCTTCCACGGTTATCCCGAAGGCAGGGAGATTCTAACCCATGTTCCAATTACTACTGAGGATATTTAACGTCAACACTATGGTCGGTGTGAGCAGGGAACAGAATTATTATAAACCAGCAACCTCTGGAATTCGAATCTGGATCACCTCATTGGGGGCGAACGCTCTTTACCTTGAGCCACAACGGCTCTGAAAGAGATATTAAAATTGTCAGTTGAAACAAAAGGAAAATGCATAAGTCGTACATCAGAATGTTGTAACAACAGAGAAAAAATGAAATCCTATAACGACAAAGCATCTAAAAGCCCGGACAGCCAAACTTATACATGCTTATAAAGAAAAGAATAAATCGTTTATTTATATAATTAAGTTGTGTTTCTAAATTATTGTTAAAACCTATAAACTCTTGAAATATTGTTAAAACCTATAAACTCTTGAAATATTGTTAAACTTAAAAATAAAATATATTGAATCTTTAAATTCAATATGTTTTTTTTTTTTTTTCTAAAATTATTTTATTTACCTTTCCAAAAAAAGGGATAAGATTTCAAATACCAATGGTACAAAAATTTTCTTTCTTTACCTTAAAAAAAAAAGAAGCCTAACCAACAAAAATTTTTTTAAATGATGAATATAAAAGAAGCTAATTACTTATTGAAAACATCTTAGAGAAACCAGCGCACTTTCGTTAAAAACACTTTTTTTAAAAAACCTATAACTGCTTTTGGAACGGAGTGTAAGATGAAAAAAAATCCTATTTCGAAAAAAATATATATATGTCAGTGAAATTATTTTTGCACCACAAGATTTTAATTAAAGGTTTCCATCTAACAAAAGGTAAAGGTAATGAAAGAAATGAGAAGCATTTGTAAAAAAATGTTTAGCTTTAGAAAAAATTAAAAAGTACGTGTAGTTTTAATTTGTAAAACAACAATCTGTGTAATTGTATCAAAATTAAAATGAAAGGTTTACATTTTGATTAATAATAAGTTAGTTTATTTTTAATTAAATTAAAGTTTTAAGTAATATTTTCTTGTACTGAACGGAAAATGTGTCCCACTTAGGAAAAAAAAGTTATATTATGGAAACGTAGAAGAAAAAAAACAAAGCGCAATAAGGGTGAAAAAAAATAAAATTTAAGTACAGGTTAGAGTTAATCGTAATTGCTAAGAGTTACAATCTTAGTACGAAAAATACATCTAGGCCTGTTTTGTAGCATAGAAAAATGCTACAAAAAACCTGAATTTTTTTGTTGCGACTTTGAGTTAATTTTTTTTTCAGAATTATATTGAAAGTTATTAGTCTTTTGCAGTTTTTAATACGATTTTTTTCTCAATTTTTATATGTAATGACCGCACAAGTTTTGTTGTGTCAGTTGCAGTTTCTCGATCGAGACTTTTTTTAATAAGCTTATTCATTATTTTAAAGAAGCTTATTCATTATTCATTATTTTAATTCTTTATTCATTATTATAAAAAATTTTGGTTATAATTCTTATACAAATTTCACTACTGAAACCGAAAAATGAGTTGTTTGTTTTTAAAACAAAATTTTTGATAGAAAACAAGTTCATGAAAAAAATAATCCAAGAATTTCCGACAAAAATCATATTTAACTTATTACATTGTTGAAGGAAAAAATTGGAAAAATTTCATGGTTTCCTCCTCGTTGTAATGCCGTTTATTTTCCTAGAAGTTATAACCGATGCATACTTTGACTTCATGCACAGTTTGTTCATTATAATTCAGGAAGTTTCCATTTTCAAAAATATTAATTTCTTTTCGTCATTAAATAGTTAGAGATTTTTAAATAGTATGCCACGCATAAATGCATATCTATCTATAAAGTATTTGAAAAAAAGTCCCTATTTATAAACATAAGCGAAAGAGAAATGTATTTGATAATCAAAACATAATCCGTAGAAAAAAATATTGTAATATTATATAGCAATGGTTTATATAGTAAATGTTTATCAGAAATTCTGATATTCAAAATTATAGTTCTTATTACCACACATTTAGAAAAATTACAAAACTGAAGAGCAATTTTAACCGAATAAATGGTTTTTAACGCTATGCTCTAAAGTATCAGAATTAAAATGCCACATTTTACCACATTTACGAAATTTTATCCCGCATTATGAAACAATATTTGATTATAAATTTCACAAAAATCATTAATAAAGAGCTGTCGTTAATACTACCGTGCTTTTTCATTTTCCCTTAGAGTCATAAACACGGTAAGCTTTATCATATTTTGTTAGTTTCGAAAATACTTTTATCTTATTACACCATTAAACAATAAAAAATGCTTGAATGTTTTACTAGACATTTCATAACAGCATAAGTTTCAAGTAACTGAAAAGTCCCTGTTTTAAAACGTTAGCAAAAGAGAAATATATTTGATATTAAAACAATAATCCCTAGATCAGAGATCGCCAAAGTGGTCTATATAGACCCCCAGGGGTCTATTTAACAAAAGCGGGGGTCGATCTGAGCCAGGGGGTCGAATGGGGGTCGATCCGAATCGGATGGGTCGATTGGGGTTGAAGAAAAAACAGTTCTTAATACGCATATCACACATACCTAATTGAATATGTAAAATTTGTGAATTTTTTTTCGAATTGACTTAATATCAGTTTCTTTATAGAACATAAATTAATAAACGTATATTTATTCGGGTGAAACAAGTATTTACGTACCAGCGCGCAGTGGCACGAACTCTGCATTCCTGGTTTATACGTCATATGAATATATGCTCTTGTCCAAATATGTCACGTGTGATGAGCATTGACGCTACAAGCGCAAATATCATACGCAGTTTCAGCTATCTTTGCAAACTGTGAACAGTGTTGAAAATTTTCAGTGTCATTATTAAAACTTTTATAGTTTCGGATAATTAGTTATTGTTTCGATAAAACCATTCGTTTAGTTTAGATATCAATTTTAATTATCAATACATGTAAAAAAGAAGATAAGCATTAATAATACGGATAAGTACAGCCCTCGACAAAACTATAGCACACTATGTATTTTTGAAAATACTATTACTTTAATAATTAATTAAATGTACTAATTAACTTTAATAATTAATTAATTAATAATTAATTAAATGTAGTATTACTTTAATAGATGCTTAAAATCATAAAATAAATGTACAAACACAGTATCTAATAGAGTTTACTTTAATTAACAGAAAATTACTTTCATGGGGATTTCGAAAAATTATATAGGGGTCGATGATCAAAAAAGTTTGGCGACCCCTGTTAGCTGATGGTGAAAATATTTTTCCAAACTTTTAAAAGAGTTGAATGTTCTTCTTAAATCCCTTTGAAATGTTTTGGAGGAAATGTTTCTCGCGAAAATTTTAATAACAAATAAAATCCCTAATCTTGTATATTTCTATAATATTAAAATTGAATGGCAGTATTATAATTAAAACTTTGTCAATTTAACATAATACATAAAAAAAGAATTTTTAATTGAGAAAACGATATAATTTATCGGGTGATGTACGCGTATCAGTGATGTAAAATCATGATGTACCTAGATTTTTATGACATAGTATTATTATTACCAAGTATTGGCTGTATTTCAAAAAACAACGTTCTTTGTACGTCAAAAATGTAGCTCCTTTCATCAGACTAACTTTTAACCCCAGTGCAGGTTGATTTTAAAGCGATGTTTTCATACTTACAAATCAAACTTTAAAAATATTGTTTGATGTTTGACAGTTTTATGTAATCTTCATGCAAAGTAATTAAAATAAACTAGATACGTATCCATTCATGATTTAAAAGTCCAGAAATGTCTACGATGGATATATTTGATGAATCAGAGAAAATACAAATCAAAAGTAAAAGATTCCAACCCTGTGTCTGTGATGATGAATTTTCAACGCTTGTAATGGAAATCGAACGGCTTGGGGACGATTCATCTCCGGATTAAGTTGCCATTTTCAAAATTCGCTTACCCTCCTTTTATTCCTATTTTGATAAATCAAAACAGACATGATGCATGCGTAATTTTTTTGGAATATTTCTGAAAATAAAAACTATCTCTGACTAAATTTTCTTGCGCTTTTTTTTTTAAATTAGATTCCTTGATGGGATGATATATGGCGAATTTTGTTGGATATGAATCAACTTTTTACGACAGTTCCATATTTAGAGATACTTTTTATTCCCCATTTTTTTTTATTTTCTTTTATTTAGATTTGAAAACCCAATTGCCTGTATTTCAGAAAACAAGTATTCCTGATTAAAATATATAGCTAATTCAAAATTTTAATGATAAAACTAATAGGGGGAATGTTATGAGGCCATGAAATGTTCCCAGATGATCAACTAACATCTACTACACCTGACATAAATACATAACACATATTAATTATGTATCTACTATAAATCATTATCTTACAGAGTCTGATCTACCTTGCATGGGTAATAATATATAGCCATTAGTTTTTCATGGAATCGGAAATTTTAATTTTCCTTATTATTTATTCCTTTTTTAAGAACAAAAGTAATAGAAAAGTAAAAAAGAATAAATAAAATGAAATAATATTTTTCCTCTTTAATGTTCAGTACGAATAACTAGCGTAAAGAGACCCAGAAGGGGAAAACAAAACGATTTTTATTAAAATTGATTTGAAAAAATAATTTTAAACTAAACATTTTAATCAAATATGCAATATGAAAGTCACCTTTAAAACATTCTTTTCGTAAAATGAAAAAAAAAATTTTTTTCGCTAAATACAATTTCTAAAATATACTCTTATAAATGTTCTGTGTGTTCAGAAATTTAACACTTTCACGTACTATCTTACTTACATGAAAGTATAGGGTTGGACGTAAATGCATTAAATTCATACATATTTTGTATTTTTTTAATGGTTTTTTGAAATGTGAAGATTATATTATTAACTCACTAAATTTATTTTTCTTCATTTACTGCTTATGATAAATTTATTATTAGCGCATTGTTATTTTGTTTCTAAAGGAGTATTATTTCAGTTAACTAAATTAGATAATCTAAATCAAATTTATATTCAAAGTAATTTCACCACCTATAGTTTCATAATTGATGAAGTCTACTATTGATGTATGTCAAAAGTATAAACTAGTTAACACAAATGGCATTTCACTTCAAAGGCTAGATTTCATACTTTAGTACCTACTGTTTATTTAAAGTTCATTTAACGTTAATATATAATATCAAATAAGCGTTCTTATCAAACGGCATTCAAATCGAGGAAAGCAAGTTTCTCTAAACACGAATAATTCTATAAAATGGAATGCGGTGATAATGCGATTTCTATGAAACGTTTAAACAATACTAAAATCTAATTGAATTTTGAGATGAGTTATGTTTCAGCGAAAGTTCAAATTTAAACATTTGGAATACTTAACTCTTATCAGCCGAATTTATTGAAACAAAATAGGTAGTTTTATTTTACTAAATTTCCAAAACAGTAATGCATTTAACTCACTTTTATGTACAAAGCGGTGCTAATTTAGCTGATAGAATTAAAACATTTAGTTAACAAACTATATATATATATATATATATATATATATATATATATATATATAATATATATATATAATATATATATAAATATATAATATATATATATATATATATATATATATATATATATATATATAATATATATATATAATATATATATAAATATATAATATATATATATATATATATATATAATATATATATAAATATAATATATATATATATATATATATATATATATATATATATATATATATATATATATATATAATATATATATATATATATATATTATATATATATATATACAATGAATATTTTATGTTCTAAAAAAAGTTGTTAACTTATAATAATTATTCAGCGGGTATTCAAAACTCAAATATATTAATTATATTTCATTTCTTTGAAACACAATGATCTTTCTTGTTTGAAATATTATTTCTACTAAAATAAATGGGAAAAAAACCGCATGTTTGGTTTCCTAAATATGTAAAAGACACAAAACATAAAACAAAAGGCATAGCTTTAACAAATGGACTTTTAGAAGAAGCTAAAAAACAAATAATGAGTATAAATAATGATGTTACTTTTAAAGTTCATTTGGATGAAGGCTGGAATGTATGGAATCATCTTTCATTCGAAATAAATATATATATATGAGAGTATACTTTAGAAAGATAAAACAAACAGTAAAAATAATGAATACTTTGCTTATTTCCATTAATGTTATGAGAAGCATTATAAATTGCCTTTGAGTAACAAAGCAAGTGAAGAATATTATTTCTTAACAATGTTCAAAATTTGTGTGGATAGAAATAGGATATTTAAAAAAAAAATTGAAAAACAAGTGAAAAAAAATATGTTTAGTATATACAAGATTTCGATTCAATAATTAAATTACAAGCACTTTCCAAACTTAGCAAAAACAAAATGCATCTTAAGAAATAAAACAATGTGAATCTAAGAACAGGTGATATAAGAAAATTAACGACAGTTAATAATTATATTAAATGGTGTATTGAAAAGAGTTTACAAAATAAAACTTTTCATAATTCGTATTTAATTAGTTTTTTTTTTTTTTTTTTTCATTTACTCTCTCATTTTGAAACACCCGAAGAAAAAGAATATCTCAAAAAAGGCATTTGCTGAATTAAGAAATATTGTATTTTATAACCGTCATTGAACAGCCAACCTATTTTTGAGTGTATGACTGTTCTTGTAAAACTTGAAACAAAAAATGGATGGCGCACTTTCAAAAGATATTTGAGGGAATTTTCGTGATGACAGCAGTCTATTATGACATTTGTGTAGCTTACTTTCTTATTATTTAGAAAAAAACGTAGAAAAAATTACTAAAAACATTTTAAAATTTAGTATACTGAAACCCGTATTTTTTAAAATTTATTTTATTTTTTTTTTCTTTCTAATTTTCTACTTTTTTAATAAGGTCGAAAAGCGTGGAAATTTCAATTGCCAATAACATTAACACAAACTTTGCTTGCAATATTTAAAGAATAATCGCAACTAGTAATGATATCAGGCAAAGAATTAGAGTTGTACATAGAGCTACAAAGTACTATTTAATTAAAAAAACAGTGAACATAATTGCGATTGACCATAAATTCTATTTCGTGATCAATTCTGCTTTTAGTGGTAGAAAATTATTAAAAATTGTATTTTCAGCTGCTGCAAATGTGATTTAATCTCTCTAGCTTTTCATGGAGGGAAAGAAATTTAAAATGGCGATAAATTCTATTTTTAAATAAAAAGGCAATAAAACCTAGTTGTAGTCTAGTCTTCAAGAAACAGTTAAAGCTTCTGCTAATTTCTCCAAACTCCAATATCATACACTGCGCTCCATTTGTGTAATCAAAATTTTAATTGGTAAGCTATTCTTTTTAGGGATTGTAATAGTTAATACAGCTTGTAGTGGTTAAAAAACTATTGAAACTTGAAAAGCTATTCAGTTCGTAAGTCTATTAAAAAATGAATTTGAGAGCTCAATCTAATTTGAAAGTAGGTCAGAATTTCGATTTAAGAAAATTATATTTGTCATTAATATCGCGTTAAATACTGTTTCTAGCATTCAGAAAATGATCAAAACTTTCAGGAACTGGAGATCTACCCGAAACTAAAAAGCTCAAACTCGCCCACAACAGATTTTTTTATTACAATTTTTAATGCAAGGTTCCTCTATCACATAAATGAAAACTAGTTGTTGAAAGAGTAAGAAAACATTTTAAAGCTTTAATGTAGTCAGAATTGCGTGTTAGTAATGAGGAAATTTAATGAAAACACTGACTTTACTTAAACTCTATTTTATTATCTGCCAAATTACACAATTATTACATTTGTAGCTGAAAAAAAAATTGCCCATTCAAATAAAAAATATGGTTAGAAGTAAGTCAATTGATTTTTGAAAAAAAAAATCAAAATGAACAGGAAAAATGTTGTTCATGTTTATAACAATTCCTGAAGAAGCTCAATAGTAGTGTATCAAATAATATAAAGTTTTTTTTTTCTTTTGTTTCACACTCCCAGCTACTCGAATTGAACCTTCTTCATCAAAATCTAATGGAGCGTGGGAAATCCTGCAACTGGTGGCACTCCATAACAAAAAGCCTTTGCTTTTTCACTATTCATAAATGGCTTTCCAACACAGGCATTATACGTTTTTTTAGTTTCAGCCATTCGTCCTGTAGGAATAATTTTATTTTCTAGATCCATTTTGTGTGGAACTTCAAAAGCCACAGCCTTGTAGGTTTTGTGAGCACTTTCAAACAGTACTCCGTTTGTCACAACCTTTATTTTTCTGTTCTTTTTAAATGGAAGATCTCCATTAAGTTTAACTTTTGTTTCTTCACCATTTACTACATCACTCGACATTTCAGAAGAAACATTTTTTGTGCTGTCATCTCTTTGACAGATCTGTCCATTTATAAGCAATGTTTCTTTCTCATTACTTTCAAGCGAAGCGTCATATGGGACAGCTTCTTCAGAACCAGATTCTTTATACAGTAAACCAGCATTGATGGATGGAGATTTGCTGTCGTTTTCAAAAGGCATCTCATCAATGATAGTCATGGCTCTGTCGTTGTCAAAAGCCGAGTTTTCATCCGAAGATGCCATCATAGTTTTATTCAATTCAAATGGTTCTCTGGCATATTCCACTTTTCTCGGTCCATCATAGTATTGGTTGCAGAATATGCAGAACATTTTTATACACACGCCATGAAAGGTAGACTTTTTGTCTCCATTCTCCCCATTTTTATCTCCATTATAATAAGTGTCGCCTTGAGCAATGCTTTTTTTCACTTCATTTTCAGATTGCTCATAAGCGGCGTTTTTAAGTCCATACAAATGTTTGTCACAAAATTCACGAAGTCTTTCATCCGTTACACATTTTGAAATATTTTGGGAGTTAACATCCGTTTTAAGATGAACTCTACCATTCACCTTGTAGTTGTTATTCACAACTACATTTAGCATCGTATCAGATACCAACATTTTCTTTTCATCGCTTTGAAGCGACTTCTCAATCCAAGCAGTCTTTCTACTGCCATCAAAATACAACTTTAAAGACTCCTCTTTTTTGAAGCTGCAAAAGGCAAATGTAACTTTAAATGTTAAAAAAAAGCTTTTTTATACAGAACCACGCTAACAGCTATAAAAAAATTAGTTTTTTTTATTAAATTAGAGGTAACGAAGTGTAAAAGGGAAGAAACAACTGGATATAAGAGTGAATTCCAGGCATTTTAGGAAACTCTGAATTGTTAGGAAAGAAATTAATAAGAGGAGCACATTTAAATGCCGCTTTGACGATATATCATTTTTATTTCCTATCACGGTACTGTCAATGGGCTTTGTATGTCCAATAGACTATTTAGAGTTATAGCCAGTAAAATATATATATTTTTTCCTAAAATATTTATTTATCTAATCATCAAATTGGTTATTTTATCTAATCATCAAATTGGTTATTTTATCTAATCATCGAATTTGTGCTAACAATTATCTTAAAGTTAATAAGGCTAGATCAAAAATCTCAATTAATCAGGATTTTGCTAATTTAAAATATATAATCGATCGCAAAAATGAAATTTTTATGAAGATTGAAAAGATAAATGTATTTAATTACACTGATTTATTTATTTAAGTTTTTCGAGAGAAATCCAGGTATATTTAAAGTATTATCAGATATTTCTTGGAATCAAGTTACATCAACTGAGATTTGATATAGCGCGTGTTCTTTTACTTATTTATAAACTGCATTAAACTAAAGAGAAAACACAATTTTCTAGGAAAACAATTCAAACGATCACGAGTTTTTCAAAATCATTTAATTAATTTTTATTCAAATTTTGATAGACGTTGGGCTTTAAAATTGATCTTTTGCTGACTTTAAAACTCAGAAATCTAACTACTACATAAAAAGAGTTCTTTTCCAAGTAAATGAAATGTTCAACATTTTAATCTAATATCAATAGATTTTTAACAAAATAAATTGCAGTTTTAAAAATATATAATATTACAAAACATAACTACCAAATAACAAGAAACCAAATATGCATTACATAACGATAAATGCGCCCAACTGCAAAAAAAAAAAAAAAAAAAAAAAAAAAAAAAACTTTTTTTATCTCGAGCATATATGATTTAAAATTTAACGGAAATTTTATTATAAATGATTATTTAACTTACAATCTTTTTCGGAAGTTTATTATCGCACTCAAAATTCTTATCATTTTAGAGTTTTGAGAAAAACGTTTCCTTAGCACACACTTTGGAAAATAATTCAGTAAGAATTGAAATTTCTAGTTCTGTTACCAGATGTTTTCTTGATCATTGTCAAACAACCTCTGTTAAAGTATATTTTTCATTGTTGACATAGAATTAATAGATGAGCTCAAAATACCTAACTATTTTAATTCGCAACAATAAAGAGACAACAATAGGGACATTGTTGACGTTATCTTTAAAATCATTTGCAGTTTCATTTCTATCAATGGCGCAAGCTTTAAACCAATGAAAAAATGTCACATGTCAGTATTTAGACTGTTTAGATGTCACTCATGAACTATCTTGTTGACATTTTTGAAGGATAGTAAGGAGCAAAGTTAAAAGAACCCTTTTATCTAATGTCCAAATTTCAGGATGATTGATGAAATGGTTTTGGAGTTACAAGATATACACACAAGCATTTCATTTTATTATTATGTATTATCCTTTATCAAATTTCCTCAATTATAGAAATATCTTTAATTATAAATTTCAGCCCTTTTGTAGTCAATTTGATAGAAATTTAAAAAAATTTTCTTTAGAAAAGCGCAGAAGAAAATTTCCTTTTGATAAAAAAATTGTACTTTAATAGCAGACCTTAAATTTAATACATTATTAAGATGAATCTAGTTGAACTAACAGCTGAAGTTAATCAGTTTAAATTAAAAGAAACAAAAATTTCCTTTCTTCGAAATCAAGAAAGGGTGAATTATTCATGAGGCTAAAGCACTTATATGCTCATTTTATCGCTTGATTTAAGGACCTGTAGAGTTGTTCTGCATCATTAAGATAATGACATCTTGAATAAATTTCTAATATTAACTATCTCATTAAAAAGGACATTGGCAGAGGAGCTTTCATTTATTTTGTAAGAATATAGTATAATATATGTTTAATTTGGCAGAAAAAAAAATGTTTTAGAACTATGTGTTCAGCTTAATGCAATTATATGTACACCTTTGAAAACATGCACTTATTTGAAGAAAATAAACACGAATTGAATGATGAATTTAATATGATCGATCTTTTAGTTTAGAGTAATATAATTGTCAATTCATGCAGTAAAAAGTCAAAATAAACATGTACAGAACCACATGTTAAGCTAAACACGTGGAACTACATGCTCAACTTAATATAATTTTATACCTTTCAACACAAACACTGAATTAAAGAAAATGGACATGATGACTTAGAAATTTATTGCAATAAATTTTTTAATTAAAAAGAATAGAAGAAAATAAAAGTTGTTTTTTACAGCAAAAATTTAAGGTAGAATTCTTATTTATTTTTCATTGATTTTTAGGTCTGAAATAGATGATACGATGCGACTCAAGTTAATTAACTAGTTTTGAAAAAGTTCAACACCATGACATATAATTTTGACAAATCTTTTTTTTAAAAATACTTTCCTGAACTTTAAGACTTCAAATTTAACTGCATAAAAACAATAACAAAACTAAATTGTGTGCATTTAAGTTAAAATTTTGTTAAAAAATATAGCATGAAAAAAATTGAAAAAAATGACAAAAAATGTTTTGCAGGATATTTTCACCAATAAATTTCCTTTTAAATTATATTTTTATGATTGTCAGTTATATAATTGCAATTATGTAGTTAAAAATTAACGTTTTCAATCAGCATAATCTGGTCATAAATTCTTTACTAAACACTGTCGCCTTTTAAAACGTTGATGGTAATAAATTAAATAAGTAAAAAATATTTCATGAAAATAAATTTCATTTTTTCAAATATTTATTTTGCTTTTATTTTCGAGGTTTGTACTTGAAAGAAACTAATTCAATACCGAAAAGAAAATTTCATATGAAATACAAATAATCCACTCATGAAAATATAAAAGTTTTAATCAACGTTAAACAAAAAGAATAAAAAGTAGATTTAAAATCTAAATTCATACCACCAAAAAGCCGAACACTATACATTTATTCGGAACAAATGGAATTTATTTAAAAATAATATACATTAATAGCATACACATCGATCAAATTTCATTGAGATACAAATTCGCGTCCTTTCTCTGTGCTGCAAAGCTTCTCACTATTCAGGTCGTCATAAATTTTGTCTGCATAATAAAAGAAATGTAATATTCAAGTTTTATTAATCTTTCAGGCGTTTTTTTTAATTCAGACGTTTACAACATACTCAAATTTTAATTAACATTCCGGTTAATAAGAGCTGCATATTATTTATTTCTATTTAAAAGAAAAATCAGTTAATATACATTGATTGCAAAGCAAATAATTTACAGTGAAGCCATTAACGTAAATACTTGAAATAATATATTTCAAGAAGTGATATAAGAGTTTGAAGCATTTTAAAATTTTATATCGTGCAACAAATGTATAAACTCAAGAAATCATTTTACAAAGAACTTGTTTAATTGTCTTTTAATTAGTTTTTACTAAATAATTAAATCGCACATTTTAAACTAGAAGAATTTCAGAAATTTTATCGTAAATGTCTCGTTTTATGCATGTACATAAATCGAAGCACTTATAGTTGGAAGGATTTCTATTTCAAGTGAAATTATTTTATGAAGCATTGTATTAGGATTTCAAAAGTCTCATTAAACTAATAAATCAAGATATCAAAATCAAGTACTTTTATTCATTCTCATTCTGAAAACAGTTTTAATTACATATCTTACAAAATTTATAAAATGAGTTTTTCTGTAAAGTCTATTCTGGGTAGAGTATATATTATAAAATAATATTATAATATTCTGAATAATTTATTATAATAATTAAAAACATTTAATTATATTCTAATTCTTTATTAAAAAAGTCAATTAAAAGTAAAAACAAAGCATAAAAATTTAATTTTTAAAGATACATGACTTGTCTGATATTTGAATAATAGTAAGCAGTATTTTATTTCATGTAAAACTATTAATGTACCTAATTAATGTGTATGTTAATGTGTCTCAATGTATGCATTAATCTCAAAATATTCTTAAATTAATCCATCGATAAGCTTTTATAGTATAATTTTATTGCTTTGATTATAATATTATTTGAATGGTTGGACTACTTTGAGATGAAGAGACATTAATTTAATGATTGTATTTTTTTAACCCTATTTAATAGCATAAGTAACCTGAATGTGTATTAATTTTAAAATAGTCTAGAAATGAATTGAATGAACTTGAAAGAGTTATAATAACATTCCTAAACTGAGAACTAAACTGCATCTTTAGAAGTGTCTTTTGAGATCTATCCTGAGATTTGCATCAGAGACTTGAAATTGTGATGAGACGGAGGATTTGGAGATGAATTTTGCAGAATATACTTCGGGAGTTAAGGTAAATGGTTATAGAGAAGAAAAAAAATTTAGAGTAGTAAAAAATAGTATTAGTGGAATTAGTAAAAAATAATATAAATTCATAAATTATTATTAAACTTAAAATATTCTTCGATGAAGATTTAATGTATTTTTATACCCTTCTTATTTTTTTCCTAAAATTCTTTCATTTACCTGTCCAAAAAAAGAGATAAGATTTCAAATACGAATGGTACAAAAAGTTTCTTTCTTTACCTTTAAAAAAGTAAAGCTTAACTAGCAAAGGAATTTTAAATGATGCATAAAAAAGATGCTAATTACTTATTGAAAACATCTTAGAGAAACCAGCACACTTTTTTTCAAAACACCTTTTTTTATAACATGTAACTGCTTTTGAAATGGAATGTAAGATGAAAAAAAAATTCTATTTCGAAAAATAATATATATATACATATGTAAAATTATTTTTGTACCTCAAGATTTTAATTAAAGTTTTCCATCTAACAAAATGTAAAGATAATGAAAAAACTGATAAGCATTTATAAAAAATGTTTAGCTTTAAAAAATTACGTGTAGATTTAATTTGTAAAACAACAATCTATGTAATTGTTTCCAAAATCAAAATGAAAGATTTACATTTTGATTAATAACAAGTCAGTTTATTTTTAATTAAATTAAAGTTTTAAGTAACATTTTCTTGTGCTGAACGGAAAATATGTATCACACTTAGAAAAAAATTGATATTATGGAAACAAAGAAGGAAAATAAATAAAGCGCAATAAGGGTAAATAAAATAAAATTTAACTACATGTTAGAGTTAATCTTAATTGCAAAGAATTACACTTTTAGTACGAAAAATACGTCTAAGTCTGGCCCAAAAAAATGCAGCATAAGACCTGAAGTTTTATGTTTTCAAAGAAAATATTGTTGTGACTTAGAAGTAATTTTTTTTTTCAGAATTATAACTGGTTTGAAAGTTATTCTTCTTCCATAGTTTGAATACGATTTTTTTCTCAATTTTTACCTGTAATGACCGCACAACTTTTGTTGTGTCAGTTGCAATTTTAAGCAAACGAAAATTGCTTTTGGATATAATTATCGTACAAATTGCACTACTGAAACCGAAGAAAGAGTTGTTAGTTTTTAAAACAAAATTATGGAAAAAAAAACAAGTTCCCTTTCTAAATTTTGATAATTCTACAATCCATCCATTGGTTTGTAGATTTGAAGATTGGTATCGACCATGTCAAAGGTACCCCGACATAGAGCCGAGTTAACATGTCTTATATACCAGTGAATTGTAATTTTGTAGTGGTAGATACCCTACAGTACTCCCCCCACCCCCAGAATTATATCTATGATAGAATTCGATATATGGATACCACTAGTTGCTGTATTTGTGACAGACAGCGAGAGCTGGATTAAGGTCACCGGGTTTTGAACATTGAGAGCTGGAGAGAGCTGGATCATGAGAGCTGGATCATGGTCGCAGTCGCTCCTGCGTTGTCTTTAGCAGTCGAGTGTATGTAGGCCAACGTTATGTATTAATCGAGACTAAGTAGCAACAGCGTGAGAAGATGGATAATGTCGCAGTTACAAGTAGCAAGTCAACGGTTCAATGTGGACCATCAATCGAAGTAAGCGTGTTCAGATCGAAGTGTGCGTTACTGTCAAGATAGGCGTGTTCACACCACGTCCGTAAGTCACCAGTGTGGGGAGATTGGTATCGACCATGTCATCTTCATCCATGTCATCAATATGTTTTTTATACTAGTGAATTGTAATTGTAATTTTGTAATGGTAGATACCCTACAGTACTCCCCCCACCCCCAGAATTATATCTATGATAGAATTCGATATATGGATACCACTAGTTGCTGTATTTGTGACAGACAGCGAGAGCTGGATTAAGGTCACCGGGTTTTGAACATTGAGAGCTGGAGAGAGCTGGATCATGAGAGCTGGATCATGGTCGCAGTCGCTCCTGCGTTGTCTTTAGCAGTCGAGTGTATGTAGGCCAACGTTATGTATTAATCGAGACTAAGTAGCAACAGCGTGAGAAGATGGATAATGTCGCAGTTACAAGTAGCAAGTCAACGGTTCAATGTGGACCATCAATCGAAGTAAGCGTGTTCAGATCGAAGTGTGCGTTACTGTCAAGATAGGCGTGTTCACACCACGTCCGTAAGTCACCAGTGTGGGGAGATTGGTATCGACCATGTCATCTTCATCCATGTCATCAATATGTTTTTTATACTAGTGAATTGTAATTGTAATTTTGTAATGGTAGATACCCTACAGTACTCCCCCCACCCCCAGAATTATATCTATGATAGAATTCGATATATGGATACCACTAGTTGCTGTATTTGTGACAGACAGCGAGAGCTGGATTAAGGTCACCGGGTTTTGAACATTGAGAGCTGGAGAGAGCTGGATCATGAGAGCTGGATCATGGTCGCAGTCGCTCCTGCGTTGTCTTTAGCAGTCGAGTGTATGTAGGCCAACGTTATGTATTAATCGAGACTAAGTAGCAACAGCGTGAGAAGATGGATAATGTCGCAGTTACAAGTAGCAAGTCAACGGTTCAATGTGGACCATCAATCGAAGTAAGCGTGTTCAGATCGAAGTGTGCGTTACTGTCAAGATAGGCGTGTTCACACCACGTCCGTAAGTCACCAGTGTGGGGAGATTGGTATCGACCATGTCATCTTCATCCATGTCATCAATATGTTTTTTATACTAGTGAATTGTAATTGTAATTTTGTAATGGTAGATACCCTACAGTACTCCCCCCACCCCCAGAATTATATCTATGATAGAATTCGATATATGGATACCACTAGTTGCTGTATTTGTGACAGACAGCGAGAGCTGGATTAAGGTCACCGGGTTTTGAACATTGAGAGCTGGAGAGAGCTGGATCATGAGAGCTGGATCATGGTCGCAGTCGCTCCTGCGTTGTCTTTAGCAGTCGAGTGTATGTAGGCCAACGTTATGTATTAATCGAGACTAAGTAGCAACAGCGTGAGAAGATGGATAATGTCGCAGTTACAAGTAGCAAGTCAACGGTTCAATGTGGACCATCAATCGAAGTAAGCGTGTTCAGATCGAAGTGTGCGTTACTGTCAAGATAGGCGTGTTCACACCACGTCCGTAAGTCACCAGTGTGGGGAGATTGGTATCGACCATGTCATCTTCATCCATGTCATCAATATGTTTTTTATACTAGTGAATTGTAATTGTAATTTTGTAATGGTAGATACCCTACAGTACTCCCCCCACCCCCAGAATTATATCTATGATAGAATTCGATATATGGATACCACTAGTTGCTGTATTTGTGACAGACAGCGAGAGCTGGATTAAGGTCACCGGGTTTTGAACATTGAGAGCTGGAGAGAGCTGGATCATGAGAGCTGGATCATGGTCGCAGTCGCTCCTGCGTTGTCTTTAGCAGTCGAGTGTATGTAGGCCAACGTTATGTATTAATCGAGACTAAGTAGCAACAGCGTGAGAAGATGGATAATGTCGCAGTTACAAGTAGCAAGTCAACGGTTCAATGTGGACCATCAATCGAAGTAAGCGTGTTCAGATCGAAGTGTGCGTTACTGTCAAGATAGGCGTGTTCACACCACGTCCGTAAGTCACCAGTGTGGGGAGATTGGTATCGACCATGTCATCTTCATCCATGTCATCAATATGTTTTTTATACTAGTGAATTGTAATTGTAATTTTGTAATGGTAGATACTCTACAAGTTTTATTGCGTTAGTTTTGAAGATCATTTCGTAATGTAATCACGTGATTTGAAACAAAACGTGAACTCTCAAATATATGATGAAAATGCTTTCTCAACTAGGAAGTTCCTCGCAGCGCATTGTGATAGAGCGTTAAATAGAATTATGAAACTATAATAAATAATAGATCGAAATTAGAATGACGAAATATTTTTTTACTTCTGACCAAAATCGTTTCCTAGAAGAAGTAATTTCGTCATTTCGAAGAAATTTTTGCTCGGAGTATATACTAAGAAACGGTTTGTCAAAAACGAAAATGAATTTCGGAAATTTGAATATCCTTTTCTTACAGTGCAAAACTGAAAAAATTATTACTAAAAAATATACAAAGAACAATGCAACAATTTCCTTCAAAAATCATATGTTAGCTTATTCAATTGTAGAATGAAAAATTGCATGGTTTCCGTTTATTTTCCCGGAAGTTATAACCAAAGTATAGTTTGACTTTATGCTTCATTAATAGCGAGCAATTTTCCCCGTAGGTTTTTACTATATTTCTTTAATATTTATAAAATTGTCACGTACGCGTACGTGAGCTTTATCCACAACCTGGAGTAACGAATGACTTTGGGTATATGGAGTAAAATAAAGAAATCAAAGTTTAATTTTTTTACATCCCTTATAATCATGGAATTTTCCATTTAAAAAAAAAAGTTCTTTTCGACATTAAACAGTTAAAGGTTTTTGAATAGTATACCAGACAAAACTGCATAGCTATAAAGTAATTGAAAAAAAAATCCCTATTTATAAACGTAAACGAAAGAGAAATATATTTGATATTCAGAACATAATCAAAAGATCATAGAAAAAATGGCATAACTACCGTATTACACAGACATTTCTGATGGGGGGAAATCAAAATATACTGCATTCAAATTATTCGTTTGGTAATTTTTTCCTTTATATGGTATGGCTTACCGGAAATTCTGTTTTAAAAAAAAAAATAGTTCTCATTACCATATATTTAGAAAAAAATACAAAACTGAACAGCAAGTTTAACCAAGTAGGTGGTTTTTAATGCTATGCTCTAAGGTATTAAGATTAAATTGTCAAATTTTACCACATTTACGAAATTTTATCCCGTATTATAAAACAATATTTGATTATTAGTTTCACCAAAATCATTAATAAAGTGCTGTCTCAAAGACTATCGTGCTTTTTCGTGTTCCCATGGTGCCAGAAACACGGTAAAATTTATCATATTTTTTTTAATTTCAAAAATACTTTTTTCTCTTTGCACCATGAAACAATAAAGAAATGCTTGTATGGTTTACCAGACATTTCATAACTGCATAAGTTTAAAGTAACTGAAAAGTCCCAGTTTAAAGCGTAAGTAAAAGAGAAATATATTTGATATTCAAAAAAATAATCCCTGGATGATAGTGAAAATATTTTTCTAAACTTTTGAAAGAGTTGAATATTCTTCTTAAATCCCTTTGAAATGTTACGGAGGAAACGTCGCTAGAGAAAACTTTAAGAAGAGATAAGAATCCGTGAGCTTGCATATTTCTATAATATTAAACTTCAATGATATTATTATAATTAAAACTTTGATAATTTAACATAATATTTAAATATAATTTTTGAATAAAAAATTATGTAATTTGATGATGTTACGCGATGTGGATGTACGCGTATCACTGATATAAAATTACGGTTTAACTTGATGACGTATTTTGATGATGTAGTATTATTGTTATTACTAAGTATTGGCAGTATTTCAGAAAATAATTTCCCTTTTATGCCATATATATAGCTCCTGCAATCATAATGACTTTTAACCGCAGCGCAAGTTACATTTAAAGCGATGTTTTCCTGCTTTCCACTCAGATTTTTAAAATATCGTTTTATGTATATAATATTATTATTATTACCGATCAAATTAACTTTTAACCGCAGTGCAGGTTGTTTTTAAAGTGGTGTTTCCATGCTTACAGATAAAATTTTTAAAATATCGTTTGATGTTTGATAGTTTGAACGCAGTTTTATGCAACCTTTAGGTAAAGTAATTGAGATAAATTGGATTTATATTCATTCGTTATTTAAAAACGTAGGAATGTCTACAATGAATAAATTTGTAGAGTCCGAGAGAAGGCAAATCGGTAGTAAAAGATTTCAACCCTGCATCTTTAATTATTTTGCACAGCTTGTTTGTGAAGTCCAACTATTTGGGGATGAATCTTCTCCGGAAATGGTTAATTTTCTAAAGTTGTAGGTTTCAAAAGTTGCTTACCCTTTTTTTACCCTTATTTTGATAAATTAGATCAGACACGATGCATGCGCAATTTAGTGGAAGATTTCTGAAAATCAAAACTAATTCTGACAATTTTTTTTTCCTTTTAAAAAAAAATAAGAATTTGATCTCTAGACAGGATGCCAGATAGTGAATTTCTTTGGATATGAATCAACTTCTTATAACCTTATGACTGTTACGTATTTGGAGATACTTTTTATCCCCTAATCTTGTTTTTAATTATTTTTTATATAAGTTTGAAATTCCGATTGGCTGTATTTTAGAAAACAAGTGTTCCTTATGTATAAAATATATAGCTCCGGATTCTATTTAATTTTATGCTGACGGAATTTGCGACACACAACCATTTATTTTATTCTAATTATGCAATTATTATTTTCCAATTATTCTAATTATTTTATTCAAATTATTTATTTTATTCTAATTCTGTTTATGCTATGTTTTCAAATTAATATTTTTTTCAAATATACTTTATTTTATTTTGACATATATGCACTTTTTACATGCCGTGTGTTATTAACAAGGTTGAATATTTCGCAATTGACTTAGAAAACTAAATCATAAGGGAACTGAAATAAATGTTAAAATGTTTCATATAATTAATCAAATATTTTAACTTTTACGAAAAATCAAATCCATTTCAAAATAAACAAACGTTGTAAGGAATTTAAATTACACCCTCTATTTTATTTTATATTTTAGTACTTTTGAATGTAAGAGAAAAAATTTCTCAGAACACGCCGCCATAATGCAACTTAAAATGATGTACATCCCAAAACATCCTAAAATTTTCTCGAAATGGAGTATTACAGACAAAATATGACTCAAGAAATAATATATCACTAAAGAATTCTCAGTTTTTTTTCTACTTGTATGCTGGTTGATAAAAAATATCATCGGGGTTTACAAAGAACATACTGAGTTTTTTACACCCATGATAAATAACGGTTAAGGGCAATAAAAACTAGTAAGCACATATTTTTACTACTACTTTCTCAGCTTCCCCACTGATGTCAACTCTTGCTTCCGAAAATTATAAGTTCCCGGGGGTGAAGTTATCAAAGCATTTTGACACTGTAAGATCATAAAAAGAACATTTCTGTACTTTGCTTCACTTTTTTACTCCAAAGGAAGATACATTTTGGAGTTTTTATTTCTTCATCATTTCATCTTGGGACTTAATTCCAGTTCGTGATTTATCCCGCGTAAAGATAAAAAGCCATATTTTTATAGACTCAACAAATATAGGGTAAGAATTATATTTGTAATTATTTTTATATATTTGTCTAGTATGGAAAGTAGTGTGTATTGTAAAAGTACTTTTATTCACTAGGATATAGGGTATTGGTCAGTAAGATCTATATTTTAATGATTACAGTAAGCTATTATTGTTTTGTTGCTTGCTTACTCCCATGGACATAATATATTCCTATCTTATAATACAAAATATTAATGGTTTTACCAGTTTTATAAGAATTATAAATTAAATTTCAAGCTCTGAATATTTTACAAACTTACAAAGAAATAAAAAAAAAAAATTATAAAGCATTTTTGTTCTTTATAAACACAAACTGTCAATTCGTCGAGAAAAATTATATATATATATATTATACATATATATATATAATACATATATATATATATACATATATATATATACATATATATATATATACATATATATATATACATATATATATATATATATATATATATATATATATATATATATATATATATATATAAATATATATATTATATATATATATTTATATATATATATATTTATATATATATATATTATATATATATATATATATATTATATATATATATTTATATATATATATATATATATTATATATATATATATATATATATATATATATATATATATATATATATATATATATATATATATATATATATATATATATATATATATATATATATATATATATCGAAATATGGAATCTTATATAATAAGGGTAAAAACTGAAAAAATATTTTTAATAGAATTACTAAGCATTGGAATAGATTGAAATATAATTATTATTATCGTGTAATATCATATATATATGAAAAAATAATTAATAAGAAATGCCTAAAACAAATTTATTTACCTTCCCATCAAATAAATCGATTCCACTGAAGTGTAAAATGTCAGGAAGTAAATGCCACACTTTGTCAAATTTATGGGAAGCGATGTCAAACTAAATAAAATATAAACTCAAAGTTTGACAGGCATCACAAAGTTAGAAAGACAAGGTAAGGTTCAAGTTTTATTTTAGTACGAGATTATTAATAATCTAAATATAGATATTATATAGAATATTTTTAAAAGTTCTTCCTAGAGTTCGAAATGCTTTTTTTTCGAATTTTCCGCAGAAAAAATTAATTGTATCAAATTAAAACTTTACTTGCTTGTTTTTCAACTATTAAAAGTGATTTGGCTTATTTTAAACTTCAATTTTCTTAGCTTTATTTTTGTATTGGCTGATTTTTGGCATTAGAAAAAAGTTTCTCACAAGAAACTCAACAGATTATGTTAGTCAAAGTTGAAAATTTTAAAAAAAAGTAATTTTTGTTAAGATTTTCCTCACAAAAAATTTTATCAATTCAAAACCTTACTGGATAGTTGATTGAATTTTAAGAAATGATTTGGCATATTTTAAACTTCAATTTTATTGACTCTAACACGGTACTGGATGCTTAAAATGTTAGTCAGTGAGAAAAACTGAACAAGATATATTTTTTTTATTTAAATTTGTCCACCTAGAATCGCTGCTCGAGAGTTAAATGGATATTGTTGTCATAAAACACCCGTCACGGATTTTGAAGCTCTTAATTTCATCTAACTCTTGAATCTATATTCCATCCTCCATTATGTTTTCACTGTTGTATTATACTGAAAGCTTTCAAGAATTAAAAATTTAAGGCAAAAAATTATTAAGATTGAAAAAAATTAAATCATATTCGAGTAGTAAGAAATATATTTTTTTCCCAATTATGTAATTTTTTCAAGTTTTAGACGCCGTTACAAAAATATTATTAAATGATTTTAAATGATGCCAAATGTAAAAAAAAAAATTTACTTTGCCAAAAAAAATTACAAGTTCTTTATGCATTTACATATTGATTTAAACTAAGATTAAACACTAATTAAAGCATGGTTTATACAAAAATAATAACATAATTCTAATTTAATTTGTTGGGCTAGGCTACCGACAATGTCAACCATCATCTATCTAAAGGTACTACAAGATAAAATCGAGTTAACATGTCCTATATAGAAGTAAATTGGAATTGAATAATAGTAGTGGTATCTAAGCTACAATACTGCCCCACCGGAATTTTATTTAGGATAGAATTCCAGGAATGGATATCACAACTTTATTCATTGCTGTTGACTCCAGGAAAGCTACATTAATATCATGATTGTGGGCGTGGTCATTCCTTGTGTAGCTAATAGCAGTCAAGTGTGTATAGGTTCCCGTTGTCTGTGATCGAGACTGAGTACCAACAGCGTGAGAAGGACAATGTAGCAGTCACAAGTAGCAAATCAATTTTGATGTGTCCCATTCATCTAAGTAGGCGCGTTCATATCACATCCGAAAGTCACCAATGTGAGTGTAGACTACCAACAATGTCAACTATCATCGATCTAAAGGTACATCAATATAGAATCGAGTTAATATGTCTTAGAATTGAAATTAAATAATTGTAATGGTAGATACGCTACAAATTATACTCAATCAATTTTTTCTAAAAAAAAATAACAATAATAATTTAAATTAATATAAAAATATAATTGTATTGCTCTGCATATGATAATTTTATAAAAGGTTATTTAATAATTTTACTTTTGAATAAGCAAAATAATGAACATTCTGATGGTAGTTTATATGCGTAAGTCACATTATATCCCATGACTCCAGAAAGAAAAACTAAATAAATCATGAAATTGGAATGAAAATCCTCTAATTAGACATTCTTTGAGAATCTTTTTTTTGGAAGAAAATCTAAGAGAGAAACATGATTTCAAGAGGCTTAAATGGGGACATTTTGTTTGCCTGGCTTAAAGCTTTTGTCGTCGAAATTCTTTTAATTTAATCTTTTATCAGAGAGAGGATTTTAGTTAAGTTCAATAGTTCGTGAAGATTTTTTTTCTTAGGTAAAATTTTATTAAAAGTTGAAAATTTGTGTAAAATATAGCATAGTACATTATTTATTGCTAAATTAGGAAATGCGATTAATAGTAGCATCTTTGAATCAGTTTTAATGAAAAACAACAACTTTACAATTTTGACTTAACACATTTTAAATTAAAATTAACAGAATTAATTTACTCAAAGTTTAAAATTTTGGTTCCGTGGTTAAGCAGAAATTAACAAGTACAAAACTAACATTTAGAATCTCGACTGTTCGATTAGTTTCCTCATTTGAATATTTGAGTTACATTTTCAAGAAGAAAAAAATATCCATTTTAATTAATTATATGTGCAATAGAATTCATCAGAAAGTATATGTTCATTCAGTTAGTGTATGATTTTGTAACTAACTTAATTATCACATTAATGGTGCTCTAAGAAAAAACATATGGTCGAAACTACCAGAATACGGTAAAATTTACCGCATTTCTGACTCACAAAAATAATTATAAAATTTAACAAATGATAGAATAACCTTGAGAACGACTGTGCTTGCTTTTAAAATATTAATGTAAAGTGATCATACGTTAACCATTTTACTGCGAATCATGAAAAAGGAATAAAACACGAAAAATAAGTGAACTGAGAAAAAAAGTATGGAGGACATGAAAGCTCGGAATAATTTTTGCGAAGCACTAATAATTTTGGTAAAATTAACAACGAAATATAATTTCATAATATGTGGTAAAATTTCGTAAATGCGGTAAAATTTCGCGATTTTATAATACCTCGGAGCAAGGTATAAAAACCATTCATTCGGTTAAATGTAGCAATAAAGGAAACGAAGGAAATAAAAATAAATATATAACCACCGAAGCCGACGTCTTCAGGGGGTACCGGCCCCGGTAGCCATAAAACAAAACATTTTCTATTGAAAGAGATGGCAAATGCCTAAATTAACTCCCTTAGTACCCCGAAGGTTTTGTATAGAAGACCAGGAAAAAAACATGAAATATAAAGAACCAATTCAGAAAAGAAACTTAAACAAAATCATCAGAAAATAAAAACTCACATTAACCAGGTCAAACAGCGATTTCACAAGCGAACCAAATGAAAAGGAAATACTTAAAACAAAAGAAAACCACTCCCTCTATTAAAATGCGCAGATTGAAAAAAAAGAAGAAGTCAAAGAAAAGATTACGTAACATATTATTAGAATGCTTTTCTGGGGCTGCTCAGTTAAGACTTAAATTGCGCCCTGTTAAAAGAAATAAAAAACTAGTATTCTTCAATAATTTTCTTAATTAAAAAATTTACATTACAAAAATCAAAAGGAAAATCAGTATTACTCAAATTATTCAAAAAATTATTCACAGCTTCCCGAAAACTTTCAACATTATTGCAAATATTTTTAATCCTAACCAATTGTGAAAAAACTAAATTTTAAAAAATTTTATTACACAAATTAGTATTAAAGTTGCAGAAAAAAATTATTTAAAATTTAAAAGCTTTCTTTAAAAGCTTTTTCAGATTTAAAAGCAGCAAAAAGCACTTTAAATCTGTCATAAATGCAGTATGGAAGTTCAGAAAAAGGGATGCAGCTCAGTTACTGCCCAAGTCATCAAACGGGGTCAAATTTACCTGGCATTCCTACCATAGACGTTAAAAGATAGGGCCTTAGAAAGCGGAGTTATAGGTTTTTTCCATGGTTGATGTGATGTGTCCATAGTGAAAACTGCTTGAATCACTATTTTCAGAAAAGACCTCAGTCCTTTTTTGTACTTTGCAAAGATGAAATAACATTTGTTGGAAGAGGTCAAAATAGTTTACATTCTTGTAGCTGTTTAGATTTTTTTGCAAAGAAAGTGATTTGGATGAAGTTCATTCTGCATACAGAAATTAAAGTATCATTGAATTCAGTAATGGTCGATTAAGCACCATGGTCCTCAATGATATTGTCGTGGAACAGTTAGAAATAAACGCATGATCTTTTTTTTGCTCTGCGAGGGATTCAAAAGAATGGACAATTGGTTAATATTTTTAATTCTCTACAACCGCAGTTGTAATAAGTCAAAAACACCAACTACTTATTCCTGAGAAGTCAGGTGTTTCTTTTCAGTTAATTTGAAAGTGGTAAATTCATTGCAGTATCTAGCAATCTACTGGTTCGGAAATATCGATTTATAAAATACTGTGTACTTCTGTATAATTGACGATTCAGGGAATTAGATAAATCTTTCCTTTTTTTGCATAGCAGGACACAATTTCTTAAGACTTTTTATAATATATTTTTACAGATCGATGTATGTACTAAATGTGATTTTCATGTGGCTTTGTGCCCAGAAAATGCAGCTGCAGATACACAGACTAAAATCAATTTTTGTTGAAGGATAAAAAAGTTTGAAGTAAAGTGAAAAATGACCTGGAAGCAGAAATTGCGTTTCAATATGTGATTTATATCCTTTCTACTAGTCCAGTGAAAGGAAACTAAAAGTAGGAGGTTATTGGTTGTCAGCTTCTATTTTTTTAAGGCTGGGTGCAAGTGAAAAGTTTTTCTTTTTAATTTAAAAAAAAAATTACTAACTACCTACAATGTAATAATATGTATTACTTCCTTAACTTGTTATTACCACTTAATATATTATTTGTTACTACTACAATGATATACAAAGGTAGCTTTTCCCACTGTGGGACATATTTTTTAATAAGTTTACATTAATGAGAAGTTAAAAGTTAACAGATTATATATATATATATATATATATATATATATGTCACCGACAAAGTATGCCCAGGCATTCTATAGAATGCCGGATGCTATTTAGGCAAAGTATGAAATAAACGTCTTGATGAGGTTGTTATGTAAATGATGTGCATGTTAATGTGAATGAAACTGGGCAAATGTATACCGGGCAATGGCACTTGATTTTGAAAAAACATCAGTGTAGGATATACCGGGCAAATGTATACCGGGCAGTGGCACTGAACCTTAAAAAATAGAATATACCAGACAAATGTATACCGGGCACTGGCACTGAACCTTAAAAAAACATCAGTGTAGGATATACCGGGCAAATGTATACCGGGTAATGGCACTTGACCTTAAAAAAACATAAGTGTAGGATATACCGGGCAAATATATACCGGACAATGGCACTTGACCTTAAAAAACATCAGTGTAGGGTATACCGGGTAAATGTGAGTGAGTAAGTGTTGTAAATTTTTGGCGCAAGAGCCATAGTTTGGCTATACCACGCCTAAAACTAGATTAAAAGGTCATATAACATAGTTAAAATTAAAACGCTAGGTTAAAATCTATGTAACTTAGTTCAAATCCAAACACGAGGTTAAATTTGAAGAATCTTGGTTGCAAACAAAGCAGCTGAAGTAATTGGATAAAACTGGTAAATTTATTAAAATTTGAACTAAATCGATTTATAAAATCCGATGTCTTTAAGGTAAAGCGTTAAGTTAGGATGAGGTGGGTCTCCAAGTAAATATAATAAAGTTGGAAAGTAGCAGTTAAAGTACTGGCGTCTTTTCAATTTAAATTTTAAACACTGTGTCAAGAAATGTTTCACTGTAAGAGGCTTGCGACCAAAATTACATGTTGGAGCAGTTTCATTTAAAATTAAATGTGTTTTTTGCAATGTGTGAATAAAATGTAATATTACTGTTTTTTAAATAATAAAAAAAATCATATGATTAAAAAGGTTTTTATTTTCAGAATGATTTGTATTCTTCAAAACATTGTAGAATATTCGTTCGCTATATTTTTATAAAAGTATTATAACACAAAATTCCTCCAATACAAAATTCCTTTAACCAATCACGCATACTTTCGTAACAACATTATTCAGATAGAAAATTCCTGTCTTGTTCGTTTCCTGGAAAGTTAAGAAATCACGCGCAGAACAGGATCGCAATCCTTTTTTTTTCCCCTTCTTTTTTCGATGTGGAGTTTTGTTTTACCATATGTCAGGTGAAGAAAAAATACGTTGAATTTTGAAAAAAAGATTTTTAAAGTAAAGAAAATAAGGATTGAAAAAGTCCTGGCTGAGAAATAGTTTGTTCTTGTTAAATCTCAGAGTGAGGAGTAAGATTTGTTTGATGGACTGAGGAAAGGTAAATCATAAATCCATCAAAATTTCGTAAAGAAATTCTGTAGCATTAAATTTGAAGTAATATTTTTAGTTTAGTAGTATATACAAAATAATTTGGTTTATATAAAAAAAAATTCTACGTTGCTAATATAGAGGAATATTGTTTTGCAAGTTTCTGGAAAACAGCACGTTTCCGAAATCTTGACGAATGTTATATATATGAAATAGTTTTTTAAAAAAAAACTTGTTTTTCACGTAAGCTAAACAAGAAGTTGTTTTTCACGTAAGCTAAACAAGAAGTTTTACATTAAAAATTGATTTTGCAGTGAAAAGTACCGTTACATTGAGTGTTGGAACTTTTTAATAGTAGATTTTTTTTAAACCAGAAATGCCATTGATATGCAGTACGGTAATTTTAATAGTACTTTTTTATCAACGTAGCAATGAGGAAATGCCTATGACAAAAATAGCAGTAGTTATTACAGAAGCAGGAGAAAAATATTTAACAAATTGAGAAGAAAAAAAAATCTCAATACTTCATATTTTTGCACGTTATTTTTTTAAATAATTATTTCATAAGCAAAATACTTTAATTATTCTTAAGAATTTGTTAAAGGGTATTGTAAATTACTAAAATTTCAGATTTTTCATTCTGAAGTTCAAATAATTTACGAAGTAAATTAATCCTTTTCATGACTTTTTTGAAAAATTACATGGAATTTCTTGTACAATTACCGTATTGTAAGGTAATGAGAATTCTAGTAAAAAAAATCAAAATATAAGTATTTGAAACATTAATTTCATAACTTTACTGTTTGTTTTTTTTTTCTTTTTAAATTATTGTTCTTAGGTATACACATTTAGTAATATATGCATAATAACAAACATTTTACCGAATAAATGGTTTTAATACTATGCTGTAAGGTATAATAAAGAAATTACCACATGTTATCACATTTAACAAATTTCATCATGCATTATAAAACAATATTTTATTGTTATTTTACCAAAATCATTATGAAAGCGCTTTTGGTAAATATTACCAAAATTTCATTCCCATAGAGCCAAATACACGGTAAATGTTACCATATTCTAGTAATTTTGATGATAATTTTTTCCTTAGTTAACCATTTAAATTAATTAATCACCAACAGAGAGTATTCTAACCAAATAATATGATAACTTTTCTAAACCCCTTCCTTCTCGCTCCCGTGAAAATGACAGGGTGAGGTTTCGCCCTCTTTTTCTCGCTCCCGTGATATTGACGGGCCGGAAAGTTCAGTAGTAACGCGCCAATAGTCATAAAACTTATTCATTTCTTTTGCCCGGAAAACATTTTATTTCTCATTTTACACACCAGATGGCAGTACCAGGATATTTTTAAGGTAATTTTAGATAGTTAGTTTATTTTAGATGTACCAGCACTAATCAAATACGTAATACAAATACAATAGCCAAAAAAATAGGCACTTTTATGACCCTTTTCTTGAAAATCAACGGATCGTTAAAGGGTTAAAGCAATGATAATCAGCTACATTGTGCTGCCTCAAAATAAAAGATTCGATACTATTCTTGATATAAGCAGTCAGTCTCAATACACAGTACAGGAAAAGTTTCTAGCATGTAAAAATTCACTAATATAGCCTATTGGTCATCCCTGTTGCAGCCGAAAGGAAATGGTCGATTGAACTAATAATCTAAAACACATTTGATTGTTATATTAAAAATGCAGTGAGAAAATAGCTTTCTATAATCTGCAGTGCGAAGTATGGGTGGTGTTTGTGAAATACCGCAGTTCTTGTTGGCGTAACTACCACTGCGAAAATTAAACATCAATTCACTGGTATATAAGGCAAGCTAACTTGATTCGATCATGAGGTACCTTTTGATCGATGACGGTTGGCATGGTCGATAACTCTGCCCCTACATTGGTGACCTCCGGACGTGATTTGATCACGCAGTAACGTCCACTTCGATCTGGTAACGCCTACTTCGATGGATAGTCCACATTGAACAGTTGGTTTGCTAGTTGTGACTGTATTGTCCACCTCCTCACGCTGTTGCTACTCAGTCTCGTCTCGATTAAACACAACGTCTGCAACACAGGAGCGACTACTTCTGTGAAGTTAATACACCTCTCACATTCAGCACTCAAAATTCCGGTTACCTTAATTCCAGCTCTCCCGGTACTGTATTGTGGCGTAACTACCACTACGAAACATAAACATCAATTCACTGGTATATAAGACATGCTAACTTGAATCAATCATGAGGTACCTTTTGATAGATGACGGTTGGCATGGTCGATAACTCCGCCTCCCACAAGTTTCCCAACTGTGGTGCGTTTCAGGTTTGCAAATTTGGCAAATACTTAATGGTTTTCATTGAAACGGAAACATTGAACTTACATTGTTTCGGAAACATGCCTATTAATTTCGCAGAAAAACATTTCTGATATTCATTCATTTGTTTATTTTTGAATAATAAATTATTTTTCACACTATAATAGAAATGTTACATTTATAAATAATGCAGTATGGAACAGGGTATGATAATGTAATTAAAATAACACAAATCAATTTTCTTTGTTATAATTATATAACTAAATATTTTTTTTATGAAATGCCCGATTAAAATTTTATACTTATGAAGAAAATAGATGTTTTTAAAATATTTTCATTATTAACAAAACTTTTAAAATCTCATTTTAATTTATAAGATATTCAACTTAGTGGTAAAGAATTAATTTCCCATCTGTATTTCATTATTTTAAGAAATCGAATTTCAAAGAAATTTTTAATCAGGTGAGTTTTTAATATCTTTATTTATTTCATCGTCTATAAAATAGGTATCAATTATGCTTAAAAATATTAACAAATACCAAAAAACATTTAAAACTCAAACTTTAATAATTATGAAGATGAAATCTTGGAAGAGACAAAAGAATATTTGTTTCTTTTTAATTTTTTTAAAAATGTTCATAATTATAATAAATTTAAAATACAAATTTTGAAGCTTAATATAAACAGAATTTCATATATATCAGAAGAATATTTTCGATTTAAAGATTTTTTTAAGATTTTTAGAAATATTTCAATTCAAATAATTATTTTTTTAATTAATCCTTTGAGTTGTTAAGGTATCAAAAATATGTAATTACACTTGAATAATTAAATAAATGGCTGTCTTATGCTCAATATCTAATAAATTAATAAGTTTATTGAATAAAAAGTCGTTTTGAAAACTTCAAGTATTGAATTGTACATTAAAATTTATACTTTTTTCGTAAAAAATTACTTAAATTTTTTCTGTAAAAAATGTAACTACAACTAATCTATTTATATTTTTAATGTATTATACATAGATTTTTAGCCCTTTTTTTAAAAATAAATTTTGTCAGTGACTTAGGTAAGATTAATTGATATTTTTATATGCCTAAATTTATAAAAAAAAAAAAAGTAATTTTATGTCAATATTTTATAAGATACTAAACTTATCGGTGTTTAAAAAAAGTTAAATTGTTAGTAATATTAAAATTCATCAGTTCAACAGTTTTATATCATAACGTTATACCATTTCGTAGACGCAAAACACACTCTTTATTGTAATCTGCAACACATCAAGCAGATATGATAAGCCATCAAAATTTTAGTTAATTGTAAAAGTAGCTTTTTAAGAACACTAAATGCAGTTAAATGATTCGAAATTTTCATGTGTTTTCAATTATAATGTATTAGTTAAAAGTGAGTTGACGGTGCATTGTTAATTTTTTTTCGATGCAAACATAAGATTGGTTTCACATGTACTATATACTTAGAAAAAATTCCTGGTAAAATGATCACACTGCATAGTTATGAAACTTTTGGGTAAAAAAAAAATTCTAATAATTTTGGTTAATAAACCAAAAATCATACCTATTTAAACCATTTATTTAGTAGTTGTTCCATTCATATAGTAACAGTTTACCAGAAATTCTGATTTTCGAAATTATAATTTTACGATACATTTAGTAAATACATATAATACTGAAGAGTAAATTTAATTGAATGAATGGATTTTATGCCATTATCTAAGGTATCATGATAAAATTAACAAACTTTTATTACATTTTCCAAATTTTGTCACTATTATATCCATATTTTATTGTTAATTTTACCAAAATCATTATCAAAGATTTTCTGTAAAAAATTACCTGGCTAGTTGGTAATTCCACAGAACTGAACACGGCAAATTTTACCATATACTGCTAGATTTGACTATGCCTTTTTTTTCAGTGTAGCTTTACACACTTATTTTTCTATATATTTTGATTTAAAATCCATTAATTGAACCGAATAACAAAAGCTTGAGTTTATCGTCAATTAGATTATATTTCTGGTATGCAACTAAAAACCATTTTTCTCTCTATCTATAAAAATTTTATCTATCCTTAGATTCAGCAATGAATCTTAGCTATCAATCTTACCTAGCAATAAATTTTATCTATATAGCTTTAGCATTAATTACAATAATAGTGAAATTCGTGAAATAAAATGAAATAAATAGACGTTCAATTTTATCGAGATTTTTTCCTTTTCTTTACTTCGTATACTTTCTATTATGCAAGCATTACAAAATAATGTAAAGCATACACGCTAGCAAGAAAGCAATATCCTTCTCATCTAAGGAAGTATAATGTGTGTACAGTGGAAAATCGAAATTCCTGACGTTTCTGTTGGGAACACTACTTTGCGTTTGCAGAGGTGAGAAGAATATACGCATATTAGCCACACGAGGAAGTCATCAGAATAGACGTGAAGGCGATTGAAAGAGCCGTATCTAAGAAATAGATTGTTCTCCTCTTGATCTTACACATGGGCTCTTTGTGATAGAAAACATGTCAAGGTTACAGGAAATAGATATATTTTTTATTATACATTGCTATATAAATAATATTCACTCCAAAACATACTTGACAAAATGCTGGTCTATTCCATGAGGTATTACTTTTGATTAGCTTATATAATTATCTGGGGATAATTATCTGTTTGAAAAAATAAATAAATTATTGGTTTGTAACGTTTCGTTCAACAAATAGGAATTATTAGTATAAAATTATGTCAGGAGTTATTGGAATATCTTATTTTTCTTCACGATGATGCAAAACTTCATTTGTCAAATATCACTCAAAGAACTGAATAAATTATATTAAAATATGTTCTAAAACTAAACTCAGCGTCTCGACAGCCCATAGAGGGCCAAGGCCTACTGTGCCCATCTCAGTTTTCTTGACCTTGAGCTCTGGGGTGCAGGAGCAGATGTTCCGGTCAGGTGGTTAGCCGAACGCGGAACCCCCAGTGTTTAGTTCCCAAGCATGCTTGGTACTTATTTATCGACCCACTGAAGGGATGAAAGGCTGAGTCAACCTTGCCCGGCCCGAGGATCGAACCGGGGACCTGTGGCACGATAGCGCGAAGCGCTACCGCTCAGCCACCGGGCGTCAAAATATGTTCTATATACCCATAAATCCTAGACTTTTCTTTGTTTACTATCGCTTATAAATTATTGGAAATGTGTTCTTTAAAGAAAAAAAAATGTTTTACTAAACAAAGGTATGTTAAGAATGCTTTTCTTAAAAAAAATTATCAGAATTTTTTACTCCGCGTATAGAGTACCGCGTATATTGTGCAAAGTGTTCTTAATGCATTATTAAAACTGTTTTAAGAAAGTTTATATGATAGGTATTCTTAAGAGGTTTTTTACTTCACAATCATACCTCAATCATCCGAACTGGGGAAGACGGAAAGTGGAAAAGCTGAAGATGCTTTTAATCAAATATTATTTAATAATTAGATATAAATTTATAATTAGTAGTTGCTTTCTTAAACAGTATTTTACGAAATAGGTGATATATAAGGTTATCGCCTTATCAAAATTATTAAAATATCACACGCAGTATTTAGTAAATATAAACATTTTTTTGCCAACAAAACTATACCAATACAGTTCTGCAATCAGCATTTTTAGAAAGGTAATTTTGTGTTACATCTTTTTATGGTTTTTAATTTATAAATAATACCCTGACTTTCGTATATTGTAAATTCAATCAATAATTTATGAACTCATTCAAATCAGTTTTTGTCTGCTTAAATAAAATCAAAGTAAATTTTCAAATGTCGAAAAGACAAATAGATGTCCAGTATTAAATAATAAAAAATTACTCGCAGCATTACGTTTTGAAATTTTTTGAGAAAAATTAAGCAAAGTTCTAAAAGTTTTCAAGCGCTATTTTCCCAATCCAATAAAGCAAATTCTTTTACTTCTAACTATTTTTGAACGATATGGTGATATGGAAAGTTACTCTTTCCATTAAACGTTCCAATCCATAAAAAGCAAAAAGGAAATCAAAAATAAAAACTATATGACGAAAGAAAATTACGTTAAACAATCAATAATTTTGACGAAGTATGATGCACTTTTTAACTATATTACTTTTCTGAATACATTCATCATTACGTCAAATTATATTAATTTTATTTTCTGTTGTGAAACATTGGACCAACATTTGTTTCACATTGATTTACCATTCGCCAAGAAACAGTCCATTCTGTTTAGGATTCATATGCCTTTCATGTCGATTTAAAATCAAGAATTTTTTGTTTTAGAAGTTATGTCGAAATTATCGAGACAAATTATTATAAAATTTCATAAATCACTCCAAATATAAGGTATGCGATGTTTCATTAATCATTTTTTGTTCCTTTAGTGTCATTATTTGTGGAGAGAAAAATCTAGGAAAGTAAGCTAACAAGCTTCCTTTTTTTTTTTTTTAACAAAAAAGCTACATTCTATCCTTTTTTAGTGAATTCCTCGTCCGCAAATAAATTAGTTTACTTTTTTTCGGCTGTAAAAAACTGGTTGTAAAGAACAACAAAGAATGTATTTTTAATAAATTTCCAAAAGTACACAGATATTAAATAAAATTTATAAACTTCTTAAAATGTAAAAAATAATAAAAATTCCCAGCATTAATATTTATATTTAACTAAAAGTGAAAATCCATAACATTTTTGTTGGAAATATAAAAAAAATTCTGTTCACAGTTTTTTTTCATCATGCTATTAATGTCCTAAAAAAGATTCTTAAATATAAAAGCTATATTTAACATGTTTCGTAAGATTTTCTTTAAAACAAATGTTGGTACTTCAATAACAAAAACGGTTAATGTATTGAAAATTGCGTGATCCTTAAAATTAAGCTTAAAAAGTTCGAGACATATTAAGTATATATAGTTTTTCTTTGAATGTAAAAATCAGAACAACTCAACACGTTAATTGGTATGCAAAGCAGAAACTGATATCATATAGCATAAACAAAACATAGTTTTGAGATTTTCTATTCGTAAAACAAACAAAAATAGAAAAAAAAAAATGGTACAATTTGAAAGTAGTTGTTGAGGAAACAAGGGGTAATCAAGAATGAACTGAGATAAAAGGTAACTTTTTCAAATGGAGAGTTATTATCGTAATTTTTTAAATTCTTTTTTTAACGCGCTTTACTGTCGATAAAAGGGTAATAATTTTGCAAGGAAAAAAATTGCAGTCTCAAATAGCGTTGTGTGAACTGTGTTATTTCAGATTCTGTTCAAACGAGAATTTTGACCAATGGAAAGCAATTTCTATCTTTTGAAGAGCATATATTTAAAGATTTTTTTTTCCTCTTAACTAATTTATCATTCAAACTTTTCAAAATTGTTGTAATTAAAAATTGTAAAAATAAGTTTCCAAACTCTGTAAAATTTTTAAAAAGTGAAATATTTTAAAATATTCATTTTTTAAATATATATTTTTTTTTAAATCTGTGTTTATTCATACTTATTATTTTCTTCTATACTTGTTTTCAGGTAGCTTTATAAGATATTTCAAGAAAAAGTTTTTGACTTTAAAATCGTATTTCGATTCTCTTTGAAGAGAAATCCGAAAGATTTTACTCTTTGCATAGTAAAGTTCTGTCAACGCGGGTGAAAATTGAAATTTTGGAAAGGGTTGCATTTTTCCTTTTCTGAATATTTCTTTCTTACTTTATCCCTTTTTTTAGTAACTTTTCATGGCGAGTAAGATTTTTATGTATTATAATTCAACACTAAAGTTTCATTAATCAAACTGTTCAAATATATTTTCATAAGTATATTACGGTAAATGAGGCTATTACATTGCAGTAAACGTAGATTTCTAAGCCCTTATCTGCTCATTTAAAGTGTATTGAATAAAATAATTCATAAGAAAAACCTAATATATATCACAAAATTCCATACAGAAAATATAATTTTATTCTGAAAACCAAATTTTGCACTTGGAAACACTGCATAATAATGAAAGAGAGTTAAAATTATTCAATTATGAAAACATTTTAAATCAAACATCGGGCTATCAATTAGATTAACATACAAAAAACATATTTAAATTAAATAAATCTTTGTATTAAAATGAAAATTTTTAATTCACTGATTTAATTTAAAATTATAAGTAAATTAAAGATGATAATTATTTTGATATTAAGATGGAATTTTTAAAATTTATTACCAAAATAAATATTTACATTTTCTTAAAATACTCTCTTTTATTTAGTAAGTAAATAAATGTCAGTAAATAATAAATGTTGTGAATTACATATTTAACGGTCACAAATAACAAACCATAAAACTTTTTTTTAAATAAATAGTGAAAATAATTCGAACAAGGAAAGAAAATGTTTGAAACTTAAACTTTCAACATATTGCCGTAAAATATTTTAAGTATTACCAAATTTAACTTGTACGTTTTCACACTCTATTTGAAAACTTTGCTGATAAACAAAAGAATACAGGATACACAGATTAAAAGATGTTTTAATATATTTATTGAAAAAATACATAAATTAATAAAAACATTTTTAGCTATGCTAAAAAGTGTTTGTTTGCACTTTAATTACCTAATTAAATGCCTTTATATAAAGAGAAAATATTTCTTTGAAACATGTGAGTCGGTTAATGTAAATTTTGTTCTAACTGTTCCCTAATTTCATAAGTGAATATATAATGCGTTTTACTTAAAATATTGCAGAGAATGCAGGCATTCGTTTTGATTGGAGAAGAATAAACAGTCTTTTAAGACTCCATATTTTATTAGCAGAAATTTCCAGAAAATATAAATATTTATAGAACTCAATTACAACTGAATTAAGCAGCGTAATACAGCCAAAGTACAGGCTTTCTAACCTCAGAGGGGTCAGAACAGTACTGCCATCACAAGTAGAAGATAACTTCTTGCGACGCTCACTCCCATTTTTATGGGTTTGGCGACGAAACCCTGTAACTTTCGACATGAATCTATACGATTATCAAACAACTCTTGAATTATTCTTTCTATGAATTTGAAACTCGCAGTTCCCAAAACAATCATTTTGTCGCCAAAACGGTCACCAAGTCAAAAAAATGTCACCTAAATGAATTTTTTGTAAGAAATACACTAAGCGTTATTTTTTCTCTACGCGGCTTTTATAGACGACTTTTACTACTTTCTGATGAAACTACTTATTTGGGGTCCGTCTGAGATATTCAGTTCATAAAAAAAGAATATTCACAAAATTGAACAGATATTTACAAATTTTTCACAATGTATTATTTGAGAGTATGTGATAAGTTATTTCACATGTAATTTCTAATTAGCGAATCATTTGTCTAGTCTGTATAAAACCTGACTTAATATCCATTTTTTCGTTAAATTGTACTGGAAATATTGCTGTATTTCGCTTAGACTTTTGTTCACACTTTTTAAATCAGATAGCATATTGTTTTTCAAAAATGTTTGCAACTTAATTATTCTTTGTAATATTTTCTTTAGCTTGTGCTTCTTATGAGTTCTATAAAGATCGTTATACTATTACATGATTTAAATGATACAATTGTATCATTTGTAATATTGTATCATTTGTAATTATTTTGAGTGTAAATGGCCTAAAATCTAAAAAACATTCTTTGATTAAATAATTCAAAAATTATTTTCGAATTAATATTCGGAAAGTTAAATTTGAAATTTCACTCAATTTGACTTACAGTTTTGACTGTATTTAACATAAGAAATAACCAGATTATAATTAAGAAATTGAGTCTTATTTACAGTTGATGGCATTTTAGTGCAATATTAAATGGCAACACTAATAATTGACCGTATTTATTGCCATCGATTGAAAATCGTCTCTATAATTAGTATTTGCTTTTGTTTTAATAGTGAATTTAATCCTCTTAATGAAATTTCTATCTGTTGTTTTATTTATGTTCAAATTTGTTTTTTTTTTTATATGACTAATGCATCTTTAGTTTTTGTATAATATCCAGCAAAAAGTAACCTTTAAATTACAGAACTTATGTAATATAGAAAAAAAACTCAAGTTAAAACAATTTAGAAATTAGGTACTTTTGCCGAACGTCAAGCAATTTATAACTAAACAACTTATTTTAGGACGCCTTCATTATTAAAACAATAGTAAACACCATGTATCTTTAAAAAATTTTTTCATTAGATGTTCGTAAATTAGAAGTAATTCCATAAACTCAGTTTGTCAATGTTTATTATTCATGTTTAATACAGATTATCATATATTTTATTGAAATCCCAAGGTGGTTGTAGGTCAAAATTTAAATATTTGTAACAATAATACAAGTCTTGCAAAAGTTAATCCCAAACTTGTCGAGGCATTACAGATGATATATGTTTGGATCACGAACTCTTGTAACATATTCTTCTAATCTTTGACATTAGAATAATTTACTCTTCATCTCATGTTGAGTAAAATTAAGGTAATTCATCATTCCCACGTGGAATGCTGTCATTTTTAGGTCGTTCATCTCTTTAATATTTTCAGTTGTGGGCATCAATGTAAGTCTAAATAAAACATACACGTTGGTGTTAAGTAATCATTATTACTTTAAGTGTAACATAAATAATATTATTAATTTTATTGCTCGAAATATAGCTTTTTTTTTAAACTAATAACAATTTCAGAATAGTGTTTTTTATTTTATTGCAAATTTTTGTTTTTTAGACTATATTAGTATTTATTTTATTATAAAACCCGAAATTCCAAAAAAAAATTTTGCGTTTAAAATTTGATTTCTTGGAAACTATTAAACCAATTTCATTTGAATTTTGTCTTTTTGTTATATAAAATTATCATCTTTAAAATAACATTGTATTTCTTACAATTCAAAATTTTTTTGTTTCATTATTGAATAAAATGATAAAAATAATAAATAGTTAATGAATATTAATAAAAATATTGTCAAAAAATAAATATTTTCTAAAAAAAATATTTATAGGATTGTCTGTGAGTAAACAAAATTCATAGTCGTGTAAAAATTTATCTAGATTTGCTTAAAAAATTCTAATATTTGATAAAATACATAAAAAAAATAAAATTAGCGTAATAATTCAAACATTCAACCAATTTCCTGACCGAACTATTGGGACTTTATTTTCCAGATTGCGCCCCCCCCCCCACACACACTCACTATTTTAAAAATCAAGAATCAGAATTTGACGGATAAAAGTAATACTCAATTCGAGAAAATATTTTTTTTATTGTGCTTCATTTTGAAATTTATATTAACTTATTCCATTAAAATCTGATTATTAGGGATAAAAAATAATTCAGGGTATTTCCTTTTCTATTTTATTTTGCACCTCATACATGAAAAGGAATTCTACGCTGATTTGCCATTTTTTATTCGGCAACCACGGTTCCATATTGCGGGTTCTTTTCTATATTCCGTTTTTCTTTCGCATAAATATCTAAACTTTAAAAAAAAAAACTTGTTTAGTTTTCACGATTCACATCATGTCATCTTGACAAAGGGTGTCGTGTCTCATTGCTTAAACCATATTCTTGTTTATCAACTATGTAACGAATTATTACAACAAGAAAACATAAACCATTTTTTCACTAAATGCCTTTACGGTAATCGAAATTGATCAAAAATAAAATTTTTCAATTTAAATTAACACTGTCATAGTAAAGTCATCAAACAGTATGAGAAAATAAATTTTAAAAAAAATCACTTTTTAACCCTATTTTCTGGATATTTTACCTCAACATTACTTTTAAATTCGTATTCATCGTTTAATCGATGAATTAGTATAGAAAATGATTTTTTTAACTATAAAATGTATTTTTATTAAAAGAACTTTCATTACCTTATAATTGTAAAATGACACACACTGCATTATTTTGTGTGATAAAATTAATCAACTTTAATTTGTATTATGTAACTAATCATACAACGCACTAATTTGTTTTACTTACAAATTCCCAGGTTGATTAAAACAATAAATAACTAATTATTTTATATCGGTTTAGCGTCTCCAATTACATGAAAAGGTTTTTTTCTCATACGCTAAAAACAAATTTACAAATTTAATTATCTATTTTATAGTTGCGTACTTGAAACATAAAGTTGCCTAGTACACAATTTCAACGTAAAAAAAAAATTTGCCTTTCAGTTAATATCGATCCAAAATTATAACTACTTTATTTTCCATGAAAAATAATTATTATATTTACCTTCAAATGAAGTGTACTGCAATAGAGATTGAAACATATTTATTTCCTTTTACGAAGTTGTTTTATTTTAAATTTCCATGCTTTAATGTAGTGCATTCAAAGGTTTACCGTCCAGTTTCTACATCTCATTCCCTCATTCCATGCACTTCATAATGAGAATTCTCTTTACAACTCTAAATCTTAAGGAATAAACATAAGTTAAGAAACCTTTTAGGAAAGGGATCATGCAGTTCCTGAAGTTTGTGATTTCCTTTGAACTCCTTTCAAACGGTCAAATGTTAAAGTAAATATTGGTCAAGTGATTATTCAAGGCTAATTTAATGTTTTTCGTAAAAATAAAAATATTATTTTAATTCAAATCTCAGAAAATGTAGCGAAATTTGTATTTTGATTCGTATGAACTTTAAATATTTTTCTCATTTTCTTGGTATTTAAGTTGTTTTTGAAATCAATGTCAGCTTTTATTTATTTTTCTATTTTATAGCTAATGAAAGTACTTTTGACTTCAAATATGATTGAGTTACTAGCACTAACAGAGAATTTCTGGGATTAATAATAGAAATTTGTTAACCAAAAATTGGTCTTTGTAATTTCAAACAAAGAATTTTCAGAAAGAAACTATTATATATTTTGAAATATTGTTTTTAAATTTTTTTCTCTCATAAAAACATAATCAATGTCGTAGGCAAGAATTATATAAATAACACAATTTAATATACTTTATTCCAAATGAACCATAAACATATTGAATAGCAATACGGAATCGGAAAAATTAAAAACGATTTCAATATTCAGTTAAAGAAAAATTAAATAGGAATGTGCGATTTGCTGCATTTTGGTTAGAAAAGTTGATGTTAGGAAACTAGGACTTCAAATTTAAATAACAGATGATGAGAAAATATAATTTAATGTTTTAAACTGGGGTGCAAGATTGTGATAAAAATAAAAGAACTGTGGTGAAATATTTAATTCGGAAAAGTGCAACATGTATCGAAAAAGCAGGTTCCTAGTTTTTTCTTTTATCAGTGTCATCTATTGATAAATTGCTTTATTAATTTGTAAATTTGTTGAGAATAAATTATCGAGTTTTCAAATATTATATTAACTGGCACACCTTATATTTTTCTCTCATTCCATTTTTGAGTTGATATTTCAAAACGTCTATCATTTTTGGGTCATGCTTGTTGATGAAATTTTTGTAAATAAAAATTATATCTAAATCTATAACTAAGTAAATTCGACAAACATATTAATGATAAGAATGTATAATTATATATATAATTTAGATATATAATAGATATATAATTTAATATATATATAATATATATTATATTATATAATATATTAATAATATAATATAATTTAATAAATACTTCTTTCGTGATAAAATTGCAAACTAAACATCGTTATTTTTTAAGTGTGCTTTATACAATAGTTAATCAATAATTCCTACAATAAATAATTATTTTGCAAATTATTTCGCTCAACATAAGCAAATATTATATAAATATTTTTCATGGTATTAAAGATGCTAAACTATTGTAGAAAAATTAAAAACGTGTAACAAGTCTGCCAACAATTCGAAAGAAAAGTAATTAAAATGATGGATTCAGTTGTTTTCAATAAGAATACTTCTACAACCATGACAAAAAAAAAGAGAAAGACAGATTTAAGGCAGAACAATAACTCTGGTAACTTTTACTATAATATCGTTTAAATTGTTGCTATCTTATTGATGTGACAGAACGAATTAAATTATCGTGCAAATAATTCCAAATAAAATAAATTGCACATAGCCTTGGTTCAAGTTTAAAATTTATTGAGATTGAAAAAGAATAATTAATAAATTTACGTAAATCGATGTTTTCTTTTACTAAGTTTTTTTGTTGTGATGCTGTATGGTTTAATTTGATCATGTTTTTATACTACTAGAGAAAACAAAATCAATACCATTTGAGTGTAATAGCTATTGTTCAAATATTATGTTATTATTAAGAAAATAATAATTAAGGTACTTAGGTCCTTACTCGTTAGGAAACACGTTAAGAAATTGCTTAATAATTATTAATACTGCTAGTGAGCTAATTGGTGTTTTAATAGGTACTAAGTATAACAGTCTTAGTTCCAGGATGTCTATTATGGGTACTGTGGAATTAGTGTTTTTACGGTCTATTATGTCAAATAATGTTGACTATAAGAAATCTTTATTTTGAATGAACTTCTATAAACCAGCTTGCCAGGAGATACACCGAAAGGAGCAATAAATAACAACAAAACATAAAAAAATAGCATTGACCTACTGCTTTTTTCTGGCACGATGTCCTGTTGACCTGAGAATAATTGCTTAAGTTTGTTATGTACAAAAATTATATTTTCATAATCATTTAAAACTTTCCCTTGTTTAATCAATATAAATGGTAATTAAAGTACAAAAGTAAGTAAAAAATTGAAATTATTTAATGCTGTGTGTTTTTTAAAGCTGTAAGTCTAACTTACAGTTAATTTTAAGCACCTAGTCAACAACTAGAAAACTGATTGGTCCGAAAATTATCCCAAATATGTGGCACTAGTCCTCCTTCTGATTTATTAAGGAGGCAATACTCTGCTAACCTGCTAATAAATACTTAAATTTTTTATTAAGTATAAAAATAAAATATACTTCACTCTAAACTGCTCATCTCTAATCGATAAGCTTCATATAAACTATATTTTATCATTCATAAACAAGATAAGTAATGTATTTACAATAATACAATGATGGGAAGTTCTTATAAATTTAAATTTAGCCAGCATTACATTCTACGCAAATGGTTTATTGCATGAAACTAATTGACTGGAAATATAAATATTAAATACTAATTTTCTTTTCTTCTTTATTGAAAGTGGATTTGTGTATAAATATATATAAACATGGTATTTCTGACAAAAAAAGCCCTACTTCAGGTTTAAAATATATATATAGATAGTGTGTTTAAGTCATTCATTTGATAATTTTTCCGTTCATCTGGCAACAGTTTATCGGAAATTCTAGTTTTCAAAATAATAGTTCTTATTTGACACACATTTCATTAAAAAAAACTAAATTTTACCGAATAAATGATTTTTATACCATGCTAAGGATTTTTAGCATATTAATACAATTAGAAAATTTTACTACATTCATCAAATTTTATAATATGTTATAAAACCATATTTTATTGCTAATTAAACCAAATACAAAATATGGAAATACGATACATTTTAGATTACAATATACGATATGCGCCAAAAATTCGATACATTTTACCATATTATAGTAGTTCTGACCGTAACTTTTTTCTTGCTGCACTATTTGGTGGCAAAATTAAAGAGTGCAGAAAGGGAAGTAAACAATTATATTACGGAAGGATCCAAAACACTATCTTCATAAGAATTTAAATAAGATACATTGAGTAAAGAGATGAAATTCTTGGAATCTTTTGGATACAAAGAAATCTTTCTATAATTTTTCGAAAAACAAAACATCTTTCTATAATTTTTCCACGGAATGAAAAGATTGAAAATTCGAGTAGGACTGATTTTGCAAAATTGGCAATAGGTGCTTTATTTTAATGCATCAAAATATTGAATAAAGTATTTCAAATCGCATGCCATACAATTAATTTTTTTTCTGTTTCAAAATCACTCGTAACCAAATGGAGATAATAACAGTACAGTAATGTATTAAATATGAAGTGAATTTTATTAATTTTACTAAATTAAAAATAAGTTTTACAACAGCAGGAATTTGCATTAGTTACATTACATATTGATAAATTTATTAATAAAGTAAATTTACTATCCTTGAATATTTACTATATTTTGTTCTTCATCAAAGTGAAATAAGGTTCAACGGAAATTATTGCTTATAGTAAAATATCAATATCAGGATTGATGCTTTAGTACCGTAATTGCTGGGTATTAATTTCCTGCACTATATTTTTTATACTACCTTCTTAAAAAAATTTAAGTGTTTTAAAATTAAATAGCCTTAAATAAAGATTAGGAGACTGTTTAAGAAAATAGTTACAAGATTTTAAATACTAAGCTCATGAACTGCTTTAAACATATGGTCTTAAATTTAAGATTGTAAATTTATACAGTTTTTTTAAGAAAGTTCACAATCTTAAAATCTAGTTTAGATCTTTAAAAATCATGAGATCTAAACTTATTTTATAAACTTGAAGGGAGACAGCAATGGAATATTTAATTCAAATCCTATAAGAAAAAGTCAAATATCAAAGAGGACATCTCCCTATTTTTCATGCTTGAGCGCATTTTAACCGGTAATTAAATTATTTTTTTATGATAATTTTAGTTTTTTCAGTAATTATTACCAAAATAACATTTAAAAGGGGTCATCGTCACAATCTGATTATTCCATCACAAGCCCTGTTTCATCACAATTTGATTATTTAGGGTTTCAAGTTTGTAAAATCAGTTGACAGATTGTAAATTTCGATAGCACAGCTATTTTTGGTGATATTTAAATGTGATTTTTAACACTTATTATTAAACAAATATAAAATTAAAATAATTCAGAAAAATAAAAACGCCAGATCAAATGGTCTCAAACAGTCAGACCACAATATAAAAACTCATTATCAGAATTTTAATACCTTATTTTTACCATGCACTCTTACCGTCAATGTGCCGATACTTTTTATCATAAAACCTGTTCATAGAACGATCTATTCAAAATACCTTATCCAAGTAAAGCATCATATTATTTGATTTGTTAATAATAACGAATCTTTAAGAAACAGATGACTCCGACTTCATATTTTTAAACTAAGTCAACTTTATTGAATATGAAAAACGAAATATTATCCTCTGGAACATTTTTACCTATCCAAATTATTTATTTTAAAAATATGCTTTCTCATAAGAAACACTATTGCAGATGAAAATTTTCTACCATCAAAAACTTGAAACTGGATTCGTAGTTGGACCATTACGCAGCTCATAAATACACAAATATACGAGAAATATGTAAAAGGAAAGGGTAGTAAATTCTAAATTCTAAAAACGAACGCGGTAAAGAAATAAATTTTACTATCAAAAAATAATCTCTCGGTGATGTGGAAAATATGTCTTCAAACTCTAAAAATAAGCAGGAATTTCTCGAAAATTCTCTTTGAAATATGGTGGAAGTAATGTTAAAAATGAAAAGTTATTATGGGAAAGACTCAAGACTTAACAATTTGTTTATGCATTCTCTAACGGTTTATTTTTTTTCGGACTAAAACCATGAATTGTAGTTTTGGAGTGTTAGGATGGAATTAAATAGAGGAAACAAGGAAAGTTTCTGTCTATTTTTTTTTTTTAAAGGCATTATTTAATTTAAGTTTATATTATTTGCTAGCATATATATCATAAATCTAAACTACCTTTTTTTGTTAATGATATTTCAGAGGCGTAAAAAATTGATCGCACTTTGACCTTTAAACTTGAAGGCTGTTGGTCCGACAATGAGGGAGATTTGACTAATTGCATCTGAAAGATTTATTAAAACGTATGCTGAAATACTTAAATGTGTAAAGAAATGTTACATGCAAACAATAAATGTGTATAAAATATTTCATAATTAATTAAGTACTGATGAAAAAAATTCAAACTAAAATTTTTAAATGAATAGCTTTAAAACAATTAACTTTTTTTGTTTATTTTCTGTGAATCTTAAAATTTTACGAAGTATCTTCTTGACTACTTTTTAATTGAAAGGGAATAAAAGAAACTTTTTGAAATATTTGCTCTCGTATAACAGTTAAAATGTTCCATAACAGCTATTTTGAAACATATAACAATGAAAATAATAATAATGAAAACAATAATAATATATATATATAGTAATAATTACCGTAAATTGACTTAATCACTTTAATTAAATACATATTACTGTAACATTCACGATATTATATTTTACAGTAAAAATTTATTATTTTATAGTGAAAAGGATTTTAACGAATGATATGAACCCAAGTAGAGTACCTTATACCGTAGTTTGATCCCGAATTTTTACAGTGCAGATGACAAAAGAGAAAACTTTGCAGCAAAAAGTGAATACTTTTTTGAATTAAAATCATATCACATGAAATATTCTCTTTTACTTGCACGTAGCTGATGGATTTGCAGTTCTGATTGATGCAATGATAAGTTTTCTCGTTTATTATGATTGTTGAAAAAAAATTTATTTTTCTATTTCATCGAGAGCTTATTGTCAGAAAAGGTTTTTGTTTTTCTAACTGTTTAAAATGATGAACTATTTCTTTACTATGGTTTCATTTTTGTATTTGTTACTAAACGTTTGTATTTCTTATGTTTGTTGTTAGAATTTCTGGTGAACTACAAAAATGACTGGAAAAATTAAGTGGACGGAACAAGTGAACGGTTTAAATACCTCATTTTTTGTTTTATTAACAGAATTATGGTTTTTTTTTTATATCGAAATGTCTTTTCAAGAAAGCTATAATTTTATCAGAATTTTTTTTTCTCCTTGCAACAGTTAAAAACATTCGCACGAGTTTGTGTCTTTTAATACAGTATATCGTTAAATGTTTTACAGTAAAAGTGATCATGAACTTTTATATATATTTTAAAAATGTCACATTTTAACTATGACACCTAGTTAATATTTATTTACATGAAATGTTTAGTACTCTGAAAAAATTTCTTAATTAAAAAAGCACAAGGATCTCATCGTATCTTATAGAGAAATGTATTTCCTCGACAATGTAGGGTACGTGTCCTCACTGGTTAATATTGCTTCAATGAAAGTTACACAATATTAAAAATTCGGGCCTTTCGGGTTTTAGAAAATTCGGGCCTATTTAGAAATATATTTTCACATAGATTAATTTTATTTGCAAGTGCAAATTTATTGTCGTGAAACGACCCATCGAAAACACTTTACCTCTTCATCGTAATATTTGTATTGTTCATATCCCCCTATCTTTAAGAGAGATACATTTTCATGGCTTTAAACTAAGTAAATTTTATTGTAGATGAAAAATAAAATGTAAAAGTCATCTTGAAAAGGAAAGGGTAGTAAATTTGAGACACTAAAAACGTATGCGGTAAAGAAATAAATTTTACTACCAAAGAATAATCCTACGGTGATGTGAAAAATATTGCTTCAAAATCAAGAAATAAGTAGGAAATTCTTGGAAATTCACTTTGACGAATGGCGACGAAACGTTGAAAATGAAAAGTTATTATGAAAAAGACGCAAGCCTTAAAAATTTGTTTATGCATTTTCTAATATTTTATTTATTTATTTATTTTTTTTTTTTTGCAAGCAGAATCTCGAATTGTAATTTTGGAGTTTTAGAAATTAAATGCCAGAGAATTATAGAAATTAAAGCATTTTAGAAATTAAATGCCAGAAACATGAAATATTTAACGCATTTTTTTAAAAAAACTTTTAAAAAGATAATAAAAATTTCTAAATTCATATTGTTTAATGGCTTATAAAGCTTCAAAATTTGTTCACATTATTATTTTTCTTTTAAATTATAAACTACTCTTTTAATTGATGATTTTTAAAGAGTTTTAAAACTAGATCAAGCTTTGATATTTGTGAATTTGAAATAGTGGGAAAGAAAATTTATTCACGAGAAATAAAGAAATTATTAAAAATTATGAAGAAAATGTTGCTAGAGAAATGTTGCCCTCTGAAAAAAAAAACTATGGTCAAAACTACCAAAATAGGGTTTACCGTATTTCTTGCTATATGAAAGCACCGAAAACAATTTGAAACCAAAACCAAAATTAATTATAAAAATACCCCTATGAGTGGTTTGAATACCGTATATTTTGATTTTTACTACCAGAAATTTTTTTAACAGAAATTATCATACAGTAATGTAATTTTACTAGTTTTTTTTCTCCGTAGAGGTTCATAAATGTGACTAAGAATATCCAATACTTTTAGTTACTGAGGAAAAATAAGAAATTCTAACCGTAATTGTTAAATAAATACAGTTTTATCCAACAATTTTAAAAATCTGAATTCAATTAACATTTGTGTTTACTTCATGAACTTCTAAATATTTTATGAAGTTTCATTGTTATCTCTTTTCATTTAATCTTTAAGTAGCGTAAATATCGATATTTTTGATTTTATACCACGAGTAAATTTTTTCTCTATAGTTATTTTTTAAAAAAAAGTAATAAATTAAAAAAAAATACTTTAAAATAGTAAATAATAAAACAATGAATGATTTGTTTTTATATTTATTTAAGAATAAAGATAATTTATTAACTTTTTTCTTTATACGTTAACGATAGATGACCCAAAGGAAAACTTTTGAAAAAATTACCTCTCTGAATACGGGCAGCACATGGTATAGCTTATCTGAAGAAAAGACTTAGCTTGCAATGAAATCTAAGGTCATCATCTGCTATGTAAACATAGAATAGTGTATTTCAAAGAGGAGAGCTTCCCCTGATTCCTATTCTCTTACTAACCCGATCTATGGCATGTCCTAAATACTGACTCAACAACCCTGCTTGAAAGAATTATTATCCACGTAAACATAGTCACCACCTCTGTTAAAGACTAATGATTCGGGAGTTCTTTCCATAGACAGAGTGTAACCAAAATATGCCACAATCAAGCAATTATCCGATTGATTTGTACTTAGTGGACAACTTCAATCTTTCACATTGTATTAATCGAAATACATTTCAAAAGCTAAACAAAATAAATACGTAGTTGGAAGTACTGATTACATTTTACTAGTCCTTGCAGTTTCAAACTATTTGCTCAATGACGTTGTTTAACGTTTCATCCACTTTGAATTTTATTATTGCTTGCATGGCATAAAAAACAAACGTATATGTATTCTTTCAGAAGCTCCTAAGCTTCTATTGAAACTTAGTTTTTAAGTATATAGAGCTAGCTGACCAAAAAATACTTCATGGAAGAATCAATTCGATACAAGTAGAGAATCAAACGCAGCAAAAATAACGGAAAAATTATTTAAATACATTGTATTTCATTATTAACTTAATTATCTCTATGGTATTTGAGGATAATAGTTTTCGAATTCCATAATTAATTTATATCAAAGCAACCTTGAACTATATCTTAACTGATTAAATTAATTAGTCATCGTCATCAAAGGCTAAAATATATTTCAAAGATATTAAAATAGAGTTTTAAATATTTTTAGTTTATATGTATATACTACGCATAAAACAATTGAAAATTTGAAAAAAATCAATTAATCAATAAAACTAATGTTATTTTTATGATTTTGTAGTTCAAAAAACAAATAAACTTTATTTATACTTATTAAGTTCCTGAGCAAAAACAAAAACTCTAAAATAGAAGATAGTTTGACAGTACTTTTTTTAAGGTTTCTGCAAAAATAAATAAATAAAATAAAAGGAGGCAAAAGAAAACTTAAGTGCTGCACTATTATTTTAAGAGTTTACTGGGCTTTTCCTTCGGCGTATATTTCGATCGAAGAAAGATATGATTTCGTCTGAGAAGATTTAGTTCTTAAATGGTGTTATATAGATCCGTAAGGCATCTAAAATTCTTCTGTTTGATAACAACAAAAGGAAATCCTAAACCTTTTATTCCCTTATGGTTTTTAGAGATTTAAAACTTTTATCCAGACTGATCATTGGAGTTTAAAGGAATTAAAAGGAAACTATAATTATTACTGTTAATTAGATAAAGCTTCAATTGTCTTTTGACAGATTTGTAACTTCGAAATTCTTTTTTAAAAAACATTCTTAAAATTTCATAGTTGTCTTCGAATTTAAACTTATCCTTATAATTCCAACATTTGTTTATTTATTGATTTACAAAAAATTATAAAATAGATATTTCTGGTAAATAAAAAACATAATTCTGGTATTAAAAACAAAATATACTGTGTTTGTTTAGTAATTTTTCCATTCATATTGTAATCTTTTGCAGAAAATTATAGCTTTCAAAATTATAGTTCTTATTACCACACCTTTAGTAGAAATAAAGAAGCAAAAAATAAATTTAAGTAAATGAATAGTTTTTATGCAATGGTCAAAAATATCAGGATAAAAGTTCCATATTTTTCTTCAAATATTATAGTTCCATATTTTACTCTTAATTTTACCAAAATCATTACAAGAGAGCTTCGGCAAAAATTACCAAGCTTGTAGAACCCTTAGAGCCAGAAACATGGTAAATTCTATCATATTCTGGTATTTTTAACTACACTTGTTTTTCCTTCGATAATGTAAAAATAAATTCAAATTTTAAGCTTCGAATTAAACTATTTTTAACAGTTTATGAAACATTAAATAAGTTTCTGAAAAAAGGTTTTAATGGAAAAGCACTTCGTTTAGCTAAAATAATTTTGAAACAAAAAAAAAATAAAAAATTATTATTAAAAAATTATTAAATTAAGGAATAATTTTAAAACAAAATATTATATTCATTCTTTCTTTGATGTATATATATTATATTGATGAACTCTATTATTCCATCAAAGCGAATTTTTTGTAGGAAAAAAACGCTTTGAATAAAAATTTGAATTAAATTATGGTAAAAGTACCAGGGTGTCGTAACTTTTTCAAAAATACAGTAATTCCGTTTTTACAAATCCATTTTTACCGAAACATGCTGAGGAACGAATAAAATTTGAAATACAGTAAAATTTTTACAGTATTAATTGCCGTAAAATCACTGAATCGGCAAAATTAATTTACTGCAGATCCATCTAAAGTTCCGGTACCTTATACCATAATTTGATCCGTACTTTTTTATGCTGCATGAGATTTTTCAAGAAGAGCTTATATTATATTCTTAATTAACTGTATAAGAATAGTGAATTTTTAGAATTCTTTAAATTTTGTTAAAAGGGAACTAGCACATTTATCTATACATTTTTACCAAAGTTCAAAGACGAAAATAGACAAGTGGATAAATGCTGAACAGGTAGCAGAAATAAATAAAATTTCATAATTTAATAAACTCACACTAAAATAATTAAATTGGGTGCTTATTTAAATTTCAAAATAAATTGAGTCTAAGCCTTTATATAGAACCCATTCTGTAGAAAATTTGATTAAATTTATACTTTTGACTGAGGACGATAGAAACTTAATTATATTTACTCTCAGTTATTAAAATTATTCATCAGTGGAATTGTGAGATATTAATTCAAATATGAGTAAGTTAAATATCTCGTATCAAATAATTACATTTGGGAATACAAATATTACTCGTTTTAAGTATATAATTATTAATTATATTAAATGCAAAAAGTCTTTCACATTATAACGTTTTCAAGAGTATTTTTTTTCCATATAAATATGAATTAATAATTTAATTTATAGAAATTATTTTTTAATGCATGGTGATTTTTTTTTTCTTTAACATCTAGCAAAAGAAAAAAATGCACTACAAGTACTCTTTGAGAATAACTGTATGATCAAAACTGGCAGAATACAATAAAATTTACTGTGTTTCTGGCTCTATGCGAACACCAAAAAAAGCTCGGTACTTTTCTTATATTTGAGATTAGTTTTGTATATCCAAAAACAATATCTAAGATTTAAAAGGGATTTAGATATAAAACTTAAAATTTAAAAAAAAATCGGTTCATTTAGGTAAATTAAGAGGCATTATGACATTGCTAAATCATAGCATTGCTTAAAAAGCATTTTCACAATTATCAATTTGATTCATTTGAAAAGAAAAGAAAAACATTCGAATCAAATAATGCTTTATATTTACTTCTGGCATAATATTTTCAAATTACATAACAAGATAACAAGAGTTGCGGTGGCTCAGAGGAAGAAGCATTCTCTTCCCAATGCGATGATCCAGGTTCGAATCCCAGGGGTCAATGGTTGATATGAATTCTACTTCCGGGTTGCATCAAACACAGTGCTGACACAAAACATCATCAGAGGTAGGCGGTCTGATCTTGCCATTGGACAAACCGTGGGAGGTTCTAGTGGTTTTCCTCTCCATGTAACGCAAATGAAAGCTATTAAAAAAATCTTCAATGAAGGCTAATTTGTCCCAATGCTTCATCCAGAAGTTTTTTGCATTCTAGGCTAGGTTCAAAATTACAAGGGTATAGATTTGAACATTGGGAGTCGTAAACTCAGAATTGGGTTAACTGTTCAACGCTGGTTATAAAGTAGCATAAAATAAAATTACATAAAAAGTTAAACTCAAAAAAACGTGTTCTTACTTCTGATTTAACTTGTCCTTTAATTATTCTTCTAATAATAAATATCTGTTTTCAACTTCACTGATTTGTTACAATTAAATAAAATAACGGAAATCATTAAATGCTCTCTCTACATTTATCTAAATTTGATCAGAATCCTTTATTAGAATGTTTTTATTGATATTTTAAAAAAAAAAATAATAAAGACTTCGAATTCCAAATGAAATGCGTCAAACGCATTTTTGATACCAGAACAAAAATTTTCTTTTTTGGCTGAAAACATCTCCTTGCCAGATGATTTTTCAAAAAGGAATGAAAAATCCGATACCAAAGAATCTCACAGAAACCAAGAAACTATCTACTTATGGAAATCGAAGTTCGATTTTCTTTTGTCCTCAGCCAATCTATTTTTCTTCTATTACTTTCATCAACTGAACTAAGAAAAGTAACAGTAATAGTAGTTGTCGTGGCAGAAGATTAGTGTTCTTCAAATGTTTCGATATCATAAAGAGTGTTCCGCTTGACTGAATTAAAGTAAAATATAGAAAAATATCTAAAAGTCTTGGAATGGATAAAAGCGATCAATAGAAAGGAATCTGTTGAAAGAAGTCAATAACCAATTTATGTCAAACATATCGCAAAAAATGACTTCTTTCTGCTCTTTTTCCGACGTTGTTATTTCGTACAGTTATTATTTTTTGACCAAAAGCGTAACAAGCATTTAAAGAAATCTTACGTGGCATTCTTTTTAATGGCGTTGATTTCAACTTTGAGATCTGTCATCAAATGAAATAGCCACGTAACAATATGTGCTGAATTAAGTTTTTGGTAATGAATAAACGTAGCTGTCATAATTGGCGCATTTTATAAATTCTATAGCTTTAAATAATCTTGTAAAAACCAAAAACCAAATTATGTCAAATATATGATTCACCCTTTTCTGCTCTTTTTTCCAACGTTGTTATTTTGTAGAGATTATTATATAATGATTAAAAGCATAACAAGCATTTAAAGAAATCTTATGTAGTGTATTTGACATCTGTTATAAAAGAAATATTTTCCTAACAATATGTGTTGAATTAACTTTTTTATTATGAATGAAAGAAGTTATCATGTTTAGTGCATTTTATTACTTACATCTTATTTCTTTGTGACAAAGCGTATTCGAATTTTTCATTTTTAAAAATAAATAAATTATTAATTAACATATTTAAAACTATCTTTGAATCATAATCTAATATTCCATTTTCGTAAGAGACAATCAATGCAATTGAGTAGAGGTTATTAAGATGCATTTTTTTTATTAATTACATTAACTTCAAAATTTTTATAAATGAAACAACTTGTTTCTACTGCGAAATATGAATGTATGCAAAATTAACAAATTTCTAAAGAAATCAGAAGATTTAATCTACTGTTGAATAATTAAACTAAAACAGTTTTAAGTTTTCCAACTTGAAATCCCATTTGTCTTATCCGACAGATTCGGTTCTATAATTTAAATTGAACGTAGCACTTTTAAATACCTGAAACTCTTAAGTAAGCTGAGTCGTTCATGTGTGAAATTGACTTGAGTTTATGCTTAGTTAAGTTTCAGCTTTTTCTTTGCATTAGACTTTTAAACGTTTTATTTTAAAGTTCTTTTAGTAAGCATAAATTTTGTATTTTATGAACGAGCTTTGAATCCTTTAGAATATATCTTCTTTTTACAGCTTGAGAGTACTTTTTTTTTCAAGAAAAATTAATTTCTGAGATCCCTTTTTTATTTGAATTTCTTATTAATTCAATATCAAAAATTTATAATGAAGATATATTTAAGATATCCACTTACAAGTAATATACTCTCAGAAATATCGATTAAACAGTTATTTAGCATAACTTTTTTGTAACTTTTTTACAACTTTTTTGTCGTTAAATTAAAAACCATGTTTTACGTTGTCCCTTAATAAATTTCAAGAAGTAAGATTAGGCAGTTGAATTTATCACCATATTAAAGTTGCTGGAAATTTGAACACTGTTAGTTATAACAACTTTAATATGTTATTAAATTGAGCAGCTTTTTGCTTTATCATTTAATTATTTCCGAAGAAAAAGTTAAAGTAGCTTAAGTTTGCACTATATTAAGATACAGGAAATTTGAATAAAAGTATAAATATGCTGCTTCAAAATTTTTAACATTAAAACATATTAAGAGTTATTTTGCTTTTGTGTTCTAAAATGATATGTTCAGTTGCAAAAAAGTCTATAATTGTTTAAAAATGAAATTTTAACTTGTAAAGTATTACAAATAAGTTTAAAAAATCGAAAAGTAAATTTGCTTTTAGCATTTAATTTTACTACTTTAATCTAATTACTACACATTTTTTTCTTTACAGGTTAACACGAGTGAAGAAATCGAAAAGAAAATTAGATGAAAATTATTTGATTTGATCTTAATTCTACTTACTAATGGAGGATAGACTAAACAACGAATGATTTTATTATTACCGTATGCCGTAATCTGGTCCTGATTAGCTAATTTAGTGTTTAAATATGAAAACATAGTATCAGTCAAACTTCAAACAACTTTAGTGTTTAAAAATTAAAAAAAAATATATAGAATTAGTCAAGCTTCAAAAAATTTTTTTAAAAAATAATTCTATTCATTTTTTACGGTATAATTTTTGGGTTTAGTTCTCAAAAGATGTAATATAATTTTAATTTTTTTAAAATACTTTTTGAAGTTAACGGCCCTAATACAAATTTAAAAAAAAAAAAAAAACATTTTGTTCTATTCTATGATATAAACGAAAGACATCTGTAGAATTAATTCTTGAAATTTATTTGAGAAGAGTTTGGTTTCAATTATTCTTTCGTTTTAGAAGATTTGCATTTTTATTGTTGCTTTGAAATTTTCTTTCTTCTGCTCTTAATTCAAGTTCTACTTTTAGTAATCCTATACTCGACGTTGAAACCTTCGAAAATTCAAAACCAGAATAACTTTTGGTATTACTCTTATTAGTTTAGACCAGAAGATTCGATTCCTAGCGAAAAAGGTTTTTTTTTCAAAGCTAGCAAATAGATTGGACTTTGATTTCCATAATAGGAATAAAATGATAGGACTTTGATTTCCATAAATGATAGCCTTTTGGCTGGCTTACATAGCATCTTGGAATTTATTAAAAACTTTTTTTCTTCATTTTTTTTTCCTTACATGAAATGTTAGACTGTGTATTTTTTGAATAAATGATTTTCTGGTTAGAAACTATGCCTTAATATTATTGAAATCAAAACTTTATTTTGACTTACCGCAAAGTATTTCAACCCTTATTTTGACCTTACAAGTACACTATAAAAACTTTTGTGGTAAAGTAACCACATTTTTTGATGTTGAGGTAAACGGAATTTATTTTAAAATACAGAACTATAGTTTTAGACAACAATTGTTAAATTAATTATAAAATTGTGCCTGTTTTTTTTAAATTAATTAAGCGAAAATGTATAAATAAATAAATAAAACTGTAACAATGAAAAAGTTTTTTAAAAAATGTGACGACATGTTTTGTAAAACAATTCGTTTATTTGAAGACCAAAAATGGCGGCAACACTAACTAAGAGGCTCAGGAATCGAGCACCCCCCGAATAAAGTGATTCAGGTTAGAATTTCAGCGATAGCTGGTCGAATGAATTTTACTTCCAACTCGCACTGTCCACAGTTAGGCAGATTTCGGGTTAGTATAATTTTGCGGTTGAACTAACTGTGGGGGGATTTTCTGGTTTACTTTTTCAATCTAGTCTTCTTGTGGGGTCTTTATTTGATGGAACTAACACAAAATATTAGTTAGTTCCATCAAATAAAGACCCCCACGAAAACTAGCTTGTACCCTTGGCTTAATCCAAGAGTTTCGAAATTCTGGGTGGGATTCAAAATTGCAAAGCTACGGAATTGACCATTGATAGCGGTAAATCCAAAAACGGGTAAACTTTACAACGCAGGTTACAAAATAAAATATCATTAACAGATTACAAAATAACAAAAGTAAATAATTTAAGATTAAATAAGCGCTCTAAGCTTTTCTGTCATAAATAGCTAAATTCCAATCCCTTTAAGAGTGAAAATAATTATTTTTCCATTGTTGTTTACTTAAAAGCAAAATATAATACTTTAAAAAAAAAGACTTTAACCTGAAATAAATTCCATTTCAATTTCTGTTTGTGAATCTTACGAAGAAAATATATTTAACCTTTTAGAATAATATATGTAGTGTTTTGAAAGAATAAGCACTCGCATTTGCAAATGGAAAAATTCTGTCAATATTATGAATCATCTCTATTTATTTTAAACATTTTTCTTCCATTTTTAACAGAACTTGATATTTTATAAATGAATTTAAATAAATCATTGGTATATTTTATTTGTTATCAGTGAATAAGATTATGGATTTGAAAAAAATACTTATGCGTGCCCTATTTCTCTAATCAGTTTAAATGCTACTGACAACAGAAACTTTTTTAAAAATATAATTATTTGAAAAAGAACTTTTCTGTAAATATTCAAACGGAAAAATCGGCTTATCACTCTAAATATATTTAAAAAAAATGTTTTCTTTTCTAGTTAATAGGCTATAATTTGTTATATGCAGTGAAGCGAAGAGAGGCAATTAAATCATGAAAATCTTCAAGAATTCAAGAAAATACTTTTTTAAAGAAATATACTGCAATGATTGGCTATTTTAGGAAATAATAAATATAAAATATTTTTAAAATTCAGATTACATCATTTCTGTAAAATATTTTTCATCTTAATTTTCTTTAAAACAAAATGATTTTTTTTGTTTGAAAAAATTAGCGTTAAATATATCCGTTCGAAAAGGAAATTAATAAAATTTCTATTGTAGCTAAATGTTATTTTTCTCTATAGCCTTTTTTTTAAAAGAAATTAATGACCTGTTATTTAAAAAATATTTATTCATTTTTATAAATGCGTATCGCTTTAGTTTCCATTTTATTTAGATTTTAACACAAGTACAATATTTATAGTTTGAATAAAAAAAACGAATTTTGTAGAAAATATTATTTTTGCTTATTTGTAGACAAAAATTATTTCTTTTAAAAAGTTAAATTGCTCTGGAAAAACTTAAAAATTTTTTATTCACTTCCTGAAAGTATATCAAAAGAGCTAATCCTTGAAACAATTTCTGAGAACTAACTTGTTTTCGTTCATTTAAGCAAAGTAGAAAACATGTAAAATTGCTGGTAACTAAAACTTTCTTTGTTCTATGATTTGTTTATTTATTTAAGTTTTCTTTCTGAAAATGTAATTTTAAATGATTATCAGATAAGGTAATAACATTCTTGAAAAATATTTATAAAATATTCTGTAGCATTTGGAATAAAAAGAAATTTTCAAAATTTTTGAACTCAAAATTATAAATTTCTGAAAGGTATCACAAAAACAGGTTTTGAATTTTAGTTATTTAATTTCGAGTTTTCGAATATGATAATTGTTACATTGCTATAAATAACATTAATCGAAATTCTTCGCATCAATTAAAATTTGAGTGATTAGTTGGAGTTGCAATTTTCAAAAATTTTCAGAAAAACTTTTTTTTCGTGAAGGAACTTTCGTTATCTTTTTTTTCTTCTTTCTCATACGTTCAGAAAGTATGTTTCTTCTGATTATAAAGAAATCTTTGTTAAGATTTTTTTTATTACTATAAATAATGAAAAAATTACATAACCTATTCATACTATTGTTGAAATAGTTTTAAAGTTTAAAATAAATTTAAAAGCAGACTAAATTTTTCATAAAATTTTCAAAAACCTATTATTGAAATAATTTGAAAAATTAATTTAAAAAAATGACGATACTATTGTTGATATATGTTTATTTATAATATTTTTTTTATTTTATTATATCATTTTGTATTTGTCATTATTAATAGGATTATTTATTTTCATAAAAATTTAAAACAGTTTTATTTTTCTGTTTCAAAAAAGCAGATAGTAATTTTTTTCTGTTTATATCCAAATCTTTATTAAAATAATTTAAATTTATTTACATCACCCAGAATTTACAAACCATTATGTTACACTTTCAAAAGACTATTAAATATCTTTGAAGTTATAAACAATTTTAACTTTTCATGGAATTTTCAAGAATAATTCAATTATAATAGTTTGTGTGAAAATGTTAGTATATTAAATAAAAAATAGTTCAACGTATAACATCTCTAAGCAACCAACTATTCTTAACCAAACTAACTATCTAATGTTTAAAAAGTTTCAAAGTTTTAAAATGGATAAATTGTTTTTAGTAATTAGCTCATATTTTAAGCAAATTATTCTATTTATTAGGTTATAAAATAAGTTAGTAAAAAAATATCGCATCAATATTGTAAAAAGACATTTTTCGACTAAACTACTATTATTTTATCCTTATCATAAACTATTTTTGCTCATTTATTTAAGAACTTGTATTTTAATGTAAATTATTACTTCTATTTTAATCTGCATATTGAATTTAGAAAATTGTCTAAATATTTCTAAATTAAATATGCAGATTGAAATGTGACGTATTCGTCATTCCTTCTCATATATAATTTACAACCATCATGAAAGAGCAACAAAAATATATTAATTGAAATTTCAAATTTATTTCCTAATTATTTAGTGAAGCTAGTACACATTGCTTCTGAGCAAACATTAAATTAGATAAAATGAAAGAAAGGAAAAAAAAAAAAAAGGCAAATTAAACACTGCAAACGCAAAATACATATCTCGAACACATATCTCCCTCCACATGACTTTTAAAACTATAAATTTGTTTAAAAATGAATATATGCTGGTTTAATTTTGAATACATTGAGTTTTCTATTTCGATTATTATTTGTTTCGGAGCTAATTTGACAAGTTTTTGATAAATTTTGAGAAATATTTTTTAACTGTGATTGATCTGTTAAAAGAGATAATTTTAACATTTACTAGTACCAAACCAATTAACTACCAAATACCTGTGGTTTTATGAAAATTATATATTATTACACATCTCTATACAATTTTTCAAAAATTTTATCCTTTTTATGATGTTGATAAAAAAGCTTCCGATACTGCTGAATATATTATCTAATATATTTTAAATATATAGCTAACTAGTACTATAGGACAACTTAGAAAAAGATTTTACTTCAAAAGTTTCACGTAATAAAATTAAGATAACGTTTGTTTACGTGTCAGCAGATGAACTTCAAATTATTTAAATTTTATGCTAAAAAATCACAAAAATGTTGATAGGAATTGCTTCTTAATATTTCTTTTTGTTTTCCTTAAGAATATTATTGTTTTAAAACGTTATAATTTTAAAAAAATATTTTATTATTAGAGCTACATTTTCGCAATTCTTTATTGCTTAAAAAAAGAATGAAACACATTTTCACATTAGATACTTACAATTCAACTTAAATAACTACATATTACTCAGAGAATAGTATTTTTAAAAACAAATTTATTCCATACCAATTGGATAACTGTTCTTCGTTCGGGGTGAATGAAAAAATCAATTAGTGCTGAACAACACTACGAAATCATGAACAAAACTGAAAGGTATATATACCCAACGCAATTGAAGAGTTTAGTGGAAGAACCAGGTAGGTGACATTTTAGGGATATTTATCAATGAAATTAGCATGAAGGGGTTGCATTAATATAGGTATATTTGATGCCATAATATAGTTTTTGCTTTCGCTTTAATCATAACGTAACTAGCGTAATCAGCTGGCACTGAGGTCATATGTCTGGGTATCAATGACCTTCTTCTTGAAGTGCAAGTACCTATTTGAATGAATCTGTCATTGCAAATAAAATTATATATTAAAGTGTGTGCAATAAACTTTTTTTGAACAAATAGAGCTATGAGCTAGAAAATTACATTGATGATGATGATGTGATGTTAATATTTGAGAAAATTTAATCGTATATAGTTAAGCTTAAAGCAATTGGCTAACGATTAACCAATCATTTCTATTTTATTTTTTACTAATCCCTCCCGAACGGTTCGCCGTAGAATGTTCTTATGTCGACATTGACCTTCCTCGAGTTTCGAACTATCTGTGTGCCTATTTTCATTGCTTTCGGTAGAATGGTTTAGGAGACTATAAAGGATACAGACAGACATTTATTTTTATATACATAGATAATGAAATAGTATTAAATTTAAATATTTATTTCCCTCTTTAACAAAATATTTCCTGTTAGTTTGCTTTCCCATTTTATACATTTGATCTTTTGCTTTACTAATATTTGTTGATGGCATAGAAACGATACGTTTACTTACAAAGCTTTCGAATTACCAAAATTCTAAGGCTTCTTTAAACAAAATTAGTACATTTTCTTTTAAGAAAACATTTACTTCATTTTCTCTGGTGACAATAAATCAGAAACATTTTAAATTGCTTTCCATTTGGTCCAACTAAAACAAGCATAAGCTAACGACAATTCGTGAACAATCAACTCAGTGTTCCATTAGTTTCTTCCATTGGGAAATTTCTTTGCAAGTGTTTGGCATCTCCCTTTCTGTTAGATTACTATTCTCGTCTAAATTACTCATTTACAATGTTTTGTGCTGTTTGTATAATTGTGTATTTTCTGAAGATATTTTCGACACTTAAATAGTTTGCTTTAATTTCCACTTAAATGTTCAAGAACTTAAAACTAGAATTACGACGTGTGTTTCAAAGAGATCAGAAGTATTAAAACAAATATTTTTCTTACGATCCTCTACTTAACAGTTACTAAAAATGCAGAAATATCCTTTTAAGGAAAAATAAGTAACAAAAGTGTTGTTTCTTTAATATTTATATAAAGGAAAATAGAGTACAGTGAAAATTTAAATATTAATAATTTTTCTTCTCGTTTTTAGATTACTATGCATAAATAGAATGAATAACTCTCACATATTCGCAATATGAATGCAGTGAATTCATACATAGAACAAATAAGTTTAGCAAATGTATATATATATATATATATATATATATATATATATATATATATATATATATATATATATATATATATATATATATATATATATATATATATGCAATTAAATACTATATATGCTGAACAAAAGCCAATTTAGATGGAAAGTGTATATATTATAAATAATAATATTTAAAAAATAAGAACAACAAAATATCTTTACTTACCAAGAAGTAAAATAGCGTCGTCTTCAGAAATACCACTTTTGATTAGATGATCTTCTAATTCCTAAACGAGAACATAACATTTTTATTTAGACATGTTGTTCCATCTTATCATTGCAACCTGTAATCCACAACGGTTTCTTTTTAATATAAAACGATACAAATTATAGCTTATAGCTCACAGACGATTAAATACTAAATAAAAAGAATCTACCTTTAGTATGTTGCTTCTCACCAAATCATGCTTGAGTTTAAAGAACTCAAATACCGCTTAAATATAAGCAAGTTCGATTTAACGAAAAGCAAGTATGTAACTCAAACATAGGTGTATTCAACTCAAGTTGAACTTATAAAATTTCACTCGTTTTTGAGAAGGAAAATTAATTTATTTATTTTATTGAGTACGCATTATAGCATACATGTTTTAATATGTGGAAGTTCCAACATTAGTTAAACATTAGCTTTAGAAACAGAGTATATACGTGTGACAAAAATAAAACATCGACAAATTGGTTTCTAACATATTTCATAGCTATGAGAAGTTGTATTATCTCCCTTTTAATCTTAAAGGGTGATTTCCTTTTATTTCAGGGACTGAATTTTATCAATTAGAGTTGATCTGCAGCTCAAAACACTACTTCGTAATTCTTGCAAGAATTCTTGTAAGCACAAGAATGTAATCGCAATATGTTATGAGGATGGCAAACGATTTGTTGAAAACTATCAAAGCATTGAGAACATCAAAATCACAAACGTTCTAAAACAATTAGCTAGCCTCCTGCAAGTTTCATATCGTGTCAAATAATTCCTTAGCACTTAGAGAGATAATATATTTGTTCGATGGTAGTAAGTAATAATGTTTGATTTCTAATCTATGCTATCGTCTCAAAGAACATTCACATGAGCGCTGCTCTGAAATATACATTACTCTTTTTTTTTTCATCTATACATTGAGTATTTTGTGTCTATTTTTCTGTGCAAAAAAAGGTTAATATCACGATGAAGAAGTGACACTGTAAAAGGACGAAACTTTCTATTTAGACGTACAACCCTAATTATGTGTGTATTTCTTTTAACGAAAAAAAATTATCTCCAAGCTTTAGAGAGGTTAAACGAATTAGTATATGTAGTCCCGCTGTAATCGGAGCTTAGGTGTGGTTCCATATTTAGAGCAATATAGTTTCTCAGCAGTTGTAATCCAATTGGTCATTTTCAATTCGCATTAATAAAAATAAAAAACTAATATATATATATATATATATATATATATATATATATATATATATATATATATATATATATATATATATATATATATATATATATATATCAGAGTGGTTGTCATTGGAAAACATTTGGCTACTTCGCCATGCGATAGATGTGGCTTGTTCATTATGCGATAAATCTGTATTTTGGTTTACATAGCAATGACGATTTACAAACAGTTCTTTTTTGTCCAGGATTATAGCAAAAATAAGTCTTTATAATCAAGAAATATGTTTGTTTTTTCAAAAGCAATACCTGATATGTAATTCAATAAAAACTCAACTAATCTACTTCGAACACTGAATCTAAGATAGCATATAATTTAACGGAAATTATTGTGCGAACACAGTTAACTTCAATTTGTGTTCTAAAAATAATCTTTACAAGGTTTGTAGTGTTGCAAAATCAAAAACAGGTATAAAACTTTAAAGAGGAACATTTTTCTTACGAGGGTCAAAATGAACCCTTTTGTTTTAGGTATTTCTATGATTATTTATTTCAGTAATCAACACAGACGCATGAAATTTTGATATAATATAGTTATAAATAGTTTAGCAAAAGTAAAAAAAAAAAAACTTTAGCTTCGAAGCTCACGTTCATCTTCAAAAATGAAACAAGAAAAGGTAAAAAATCAATATGGCGCTTCTAGTGTTAATAACAAATGTTTTCTTAATGTCATAGAGAGAATTATATTTCTAAAATTACAATTAAACATAAGGTTTGTAAATCTGGAAATCGCCAGACTTATTTCAGATTGTTTAATATCTCGAAGATAAGACTAAATAAAGTTTTCTAATGAAATTAGGAAAGCACAGATTAAATTGTCTGTAAAAGTTTGATAAAACAGTTTTAACAAGCAGTGAATTAATAATGATTGATGGTATTTTAAATATTGGTTAGATTACAAAAAGTTACCAATTCATTGCGAATTTTACTCTAAACTGGTAAAAATTTCCAAAATAATTTTTATTAGCTTGCTAAGCTGAAAATTTGAAATTTAAATCGAATGAAATTTCAAAAAAAGAAAAGAAATAAAGAAAGGAAAAGAAAAATAGAAAAAAGCAAAGGGGTAAGAAAAAAAATGAAAATAGCGGTGAATTGTTTTATGATAATGTCTTAAAATAACATTAAGACATAAAATGAATATTAAGGATATAAAATATCTAAACATGGATAACATTATTTCTAGAACAAATAATTTTACGCAATCAAAATATTTTATTTAAAACAGATAACTGGATAAAAAAAAAATGTTTGTTGGTAAAATTTTTTCTTAGAAATATTTTACTCGCGAAATATTTGACATAAATGAAAGTACAGTTCCAATAATTTATCTTTTGAAAAGCTAGTTGTTAAACCATAATTACATTATATAACTACAAAGCGGAATTGGTTTTCTGTCAGAAGTCCGTTTTTATTAGTATAATTAATGGAGGATGTTTAGTTTACCGCAAACGGAAAGACATGGGGAAAATGTTATAAGTAGGTTTATAAACAGTGCTGTGTTTTAAATGGAAATATTCGCAAGGAAATGAAACGGTAAACATAAATCACACAGCTCGGAGAACTTTCATTGAAGCTCTGCAGAGCATGTTTAGTATATTATTTTTTTGTAATGAAAATGAAAGGAAATGCTCAGCTTTTTTCTTTCATTGTGGTATAAGGCATTAAAAAACTGACTTTAGTTTTTGTGTAAAAAGTATTATTAATTACTGCTTTTTTTTATTTAAAAGTGCATATTTGTATCCATGAAATAAAAGAATACTAAAATATGTTAAGGAAATTCTAAACAGTTTATCATCGTTTTTATTCTTTTTGTTAAAAATGACACTTTATATTAGCATATTAGTTAAGTTTACTTTAAATAATATCTAAAGCAATGAATAATAAGTGTTTTCTATCTGCCTTTCAGTCAACTATTCAGCTTTTGTCTGTCAAAAGTTTTCAAACATTTTCTTTGTTTATTTAGTTATGAATTAAAAATAGTTTGGTTCCGTGTTTCCTTATTATCTCAACCTTTTTTTGCTTACTCTTTCAATTTTTGTTTCTTTTTAATAATAAGTGATGCTTTGCAAAAATAAGCGTATTACCGTTCATTTTTTATTTTTTCTACCAACCACTTTATCACTTTCATTTCAATTACTTATTTTTTTATTCCTTTGTACATCCATTCCTCTTTTGTTATCAAGTATTCTCATAATACAATAAAATTTTTACGTAGTGACGCATATTATTTGATTTACTAAGGTTTCATTCTTTTGCATTTAAATTTTTCTTATTCAATCATTAATTCATAACAATGAAAAATGCATTTTGTATGTGTTGTCCTCGATGAATATATAACAAGTTATTCATCTTACAATTTTTCTTTCCGTATTATAAATGATACAATATTATAAAATAAAAAAAAGTAATGTATAATAACTTTTTAAAAAACCGTGAATTTGCACAAATGAAGAAGTTAAGAAGTCAAGACAGATGATCATTTAGTTCCCCATGTGATTAGTTCGATATGTGACGTCATAAACGAGACACAGAATAACTGTTTAGCTAAAATGGCAAAAAATGATATTCATCTGTTTGCATGCATTTCAGGATTCAGTCCACGTTCCAAAGACCGCTAATGTTTTGATTATCAATGCTTTCAGTATTTATTATTTTCTTAACAAACGGGAATATCTTTCCATTGAATTCTCGTTATTTCATTCTCAGTTTGCTTTAATCTTTGCACTTTTTTATTCTACCAACCTTTTATCTTTTCCCCACCACCTTACTTCTTACGGGATGTATTACAGGAAGTATCACAGGTTAACTTAAAATTACAACATGTTGAGGCACATGAAAATAGATTTACAGTAAATCTAGCAAAGTTTATAATATTCTATTACTTGCCACCTTCTGCACCCAGTTCTTTTATTTTTCAAAATTATATGGGTGAAAAGAGCTGTCACTTTTCTAGAGTGTTTACTCTATTATGCCTTACAATCTACTAACTGGTAAGTATGCTAATTATAACATTAGAATAAATTAATAGAAATGGACACTGCTATTTTATCGTGACTACTCCTCATTCCTAGAATACTCTTCTGTTGTGAAATTTGTAAAGTCTAATTTAGAATGTACAAAAAATGCTCTGCTACATCGTATGGGAAATTGAGGCTTAATCTTTCCAACACAATAAAGTGTAACCTTTCCAAGACCATCTACTCACCCGATCTAGAATAAATTGCTCTATTTATAATGTATAGCTAGAAGATATTCCTGTACTTAGAAATTTTATTTTGTTTTATAACCGTCGTTGAACAACCGACCCTATTTTTTGGGTTTACGACTACTACTGTTCAACTCCGTAGCCTTGTAATTTTAAACCCAATCCAAAATGTTAAGGAACTCTTGAATGAAGTATTGAGTGAAATTTGCCTTCGTAGAAGACTTTTTGATCAAACAAATTCGCAAAATTCGTATCCAAAATCCATCGCTGGGATTCGAACCCGATTCACCTCATTGGAAGGTGAACACTTTCCACTGAGCCACCATAGCTCGAATTTAGATATTGCTGTATCACTGTTATTTGAACAACTGAATTATATATTATCGTTTTTAAGCATTTAAAAATAAAAAGAAGAGTATTTAAACTCCATCCATAAAGTTATTTCCGTGGAAAAATTAAACAACCAAAAAAAAATATCCTTAAAAATTTCATTTTAAATCTTAAATGCTGGGTTTTAAAATGTATTATTTTTTCTTAGAACCCATCCCTATATGTTAAATTACTAGCTCTTTTGCTTACAAATTTTCACTACAAACATATTCATTATCTAACTTGGCTGATTAGTAGATTTTAGTATTTTATGCCAGCAGTTCATTACATAAAGAACAGCCTTACATTGTTGAATAAATAATTCCAAGAATCTGTGGTAAGATTTTACTTGATTAAAAAAATCTCCATTGTCTTCAGAAGTATGCGCAGTTCGAAATAAAATTCTATGTGTCTCAACATTTCCACCTCGGTCACATCCGTTCATCTTGTTGCTCTGAAATCTGGTTACATTCACATGAATACAGATTCCTTCGTAAACGATATTAGTAACATTATACCCCTCTATAGCGGGTGGAAATGCATTTTTCCCTGCTTACCTTTCTCAGCCACGATAATTTTTCTTGTTTTGTTTTTCACATTTTTCTCTCTCAGCTATGGTACTAGAAAAATAGTTTTGTTTCTCACCATTATTTTCCTATTTTTCATTGACAACTTTGCATATTTGCTTATTTGCATATTTTGCTTATTTAAAATCACATTGCTTTCTTCACATTACCATCTGCAACCGCTTGAAACATGTCGACTTTTATTTCTAATTCGCACATTTTTGAAGCAAATGAAGTTTTTTTTTAATAACGTAAAACCATGCATTGTATTCATGACTTTTTATATAAAATTCAATTAAACTAGAAAAAAAATAGCTATATTTTGATTCCAAATTTTCTGCATGGGGAATTTGTAGTTTAAAAACACTACACTTTATTCAGAAAAATTACACAAAGACTTTAAACATCTTTCTATATGCCCATTAATTAATTATAAACTTCTAAGTCTGAAATTTCTACAGTAGATTGCGCAAAGAGTATGTCTCGTTAATCTCTGCGAGCTTAAAGCACGAATTTGTGTAAGCACAAATGGGAAATATCTAACGAATGCTCTTAAGTAACAAAGGCTTTTCATTAATCTCTTTATAAGATCATAGAATCGTTCTATTTAAGGACATTAATCAGGATGAACATGAACATGGCACAATTTATCACTATGTGCCAAATTAAATTAGATTACTTTCAATAATCTCAATAAAAGTTAATGTCTAGTAGAAACGAAGTTTCAATTTCTACCTAAAAGGAATACATAGCATTTGTTTAAACCTATTTTAAATTCATTGTTAAAACGTTAATTGTCCTTTAATTTAGTTATACAGTATTAAATATTATTTTGTTGAAAGCGTGCTTATATTTTAAAGAATAATTTTTATTATAAAATAAGCTTTACCGAATAAAATCTTTTTCTACGATTTGTCTTTCCTAATTCCTAATAAAATTCCTAATAAAAATTCCTGATTAAAATTCGTATATTTTCAAAATGTTTATCTCAGAAACTAGTTTTGTAAATTAACTTATGTTGAAACTTGTGATGCAAATAAGTTTGTTTAAACTAAACCAATTTCATTAACTTCAAATTCAAATTTCTAAAAAAAATAGAAAATACTTCCAAAATAAACTAACATAATTAAATTAAAAATACATTAGGTACTGTATTGAACGAGTGATTCAAATGATTAAAACTATTTTTATTAATCAATGTCAAATATGTATATATATATATAATCAGTATAATCAATGTCATATGAAGAAGAATTGATTAGTATGCTTAAAAATTCAAATACGAAAAATTTATGCTATATTTAAAGTATTTATGTATGAAACACATTGCTACATTGGTCCGCTTTTTATTTTTAAATATATACCAAAGAAACTGATAATTATTCGTCAACTATTGAAGCTCACAAAAGAATGCTTTTAAAGCATGTATTTTATTCGCTTTTTGTTTTTCTGGCTCCGTCATGCCAATTTGTGCCACCTGCACTGCAATCAACAATATTATAAACTACATCAATTACATAACAATTGTCTGTAGACACATAACTTTTTCATTTAATATTTTTCGAAAACATCATGAAGCTTATATATTCATTTTAAAAATAATCATTCTAACAATATTTGCTAATTTCAAACTTTATTCCATTTACGAATTTATTAAATACATAAAGTTACTATATATAAAAACATATATATATGAACTAAATCAAATTTATTTGATGGAGTAATTTTATAATAGTTCATAATTTGTGTATTTATTAATGGTAGTTTAGATGCTTTCATATAAACTTTTTTACATAAGATTCAATGTTTTTCATTATTTTATGCCTCATATTTTTATAAACAAGTAACTTAACAAATCTATTACGACTATTTCTAAGAAAGAACATTTTCTATTTTGTAACTGGCAACAAACAACAAAACCTCGACTGAATGGCACAATTAGTTCTAATACTATTTTAATTTTTGCTTGAACTATGCATTGTTATATTTTGCATATAACTTATTTCATGCTTATAAGCCGAGTCGAGCGTTAAAAGTGAAACTAAAAATCTAAATTTCTCTGCATATACCATAGAAAATTATTACATATACTAATTTGTTGCGTATTTTTAATTGCTTAAAACTAATTAGTAATAAACTAATGTAATGGTCATTTCCATTTAATTCATTTCAATTCAAAATAGAGCATTTAGCTATTATTTGAGGGTAGAAGCATAAAGAATTTTATCAAATCAAAATACAAACGGTTGTTTTTATCATTGAAGATAAATTTTAATAATGTTTCAAATAAATGTTAAAGAAAAAAAAAACTATAGAAAGTCTGATTATGCATTTTTTTATTAAGAAAGGATATTAAGAAAGGATATAGCTGAACTAGCAGAATGAATTAACAATTAATTTTCACTTAAATTTTCAATACAAATTCCATAACATTCATCAGTACAAAAATTTTGCATCATCTAATTTACATTAGACTTTGTTATTTAGTTTGACTTGGCTCATGATAGTTAAGGCATTTAACTGAAATTTTGGAGAATCGGAGTTTTATGTTCAATGGTGGCTTGAAGCTTACTTAGATCACTGAATACCAGTTAATAGGAAGTAATGGTAACCATATACACGTATTTATTGGGAAAAAGTAAACAATAGGTATAACCAAACAGTGCTAAAAACTATGTATGGCAAAAAACAAATGTAAAAAATATAAGAGGAAGAAATTAGAAAAAAATGGTCACTAAGGAGCATCAAAATCAAAAGGTTTATGCTTATCTGAACAATATAGATAAATCAGAAGGTTGGTTTTAATGAAAGCTGCACCATTTATCACCAAGACCAACAAGGTTTATAAATCATTAGCAAATAAACCCTGCATACCTAAAACATTGTTAAATTTAACTATGCTTGTTTACCAGCTATGAAGTTCACATTAAGCTTGAATAAACAATCATTTTATATCGAGACCGAATCTACCTTCACAAAACAAGGCTAGAAATACCTTCTAAAATCGAAAATGAATCATCATTCACAAATTCGCTATCATCTTTCGTTCTCAGACCGAGAATAATATCACTTTCTTGAGGTTTATTTCAGATTTTATGGGCATCAGTGATACAATATTTATTTCCACAGGCTTTTATATAATTTTAACACTTTGAAAATAAAGGTTGACCTGATCATAACGTTTTCAACACAAACAAATCATTGCTTTTAAGAGCCTGGACAAACCTAGAATGAAAAAAAAGGCAAAAACAAAGTTTACAATAAAAGCTAAAGTAGGAGAATTTTTTGTAAAGTATTCAGCATACTTTTTATTCAATCGTTACGGAAACAAGTTTGGCATACTTATATATATACTTAAATTAAAAAATACAATTAGTCAAATTTTCTATGCCAACCAAACAAAACTGAAAATACAACGTTAGCCGCAAGGTTTGCCTGCTATCAGGAAATATTTCAACTATAACATTTTAATAAAAAATATTTTTATCATTTCTTCGGATAAAATAATGCATGATAATGTACATCTTGTTCAGTTATATATTATTTCCCCATTTTAGAAATAATAAAATTTTTCGAACACATGTTAGGATATTTAAAATCTACATTAATATAAAAGAAACATTTACTTCAATGTGTAAGGTAGCCTTTCACTTCTTAAAGTTCCACCTATGATATATATCATGCCATGTATCATGATGGCTTATGAAACATGTTTCATATCCTTTAATACTTCAAGGCATCATAGAATGTTCTAAAAGCGAAGAAAAATGATAAAATTCTTGGATTTTATTCCTTTCGAAATAACGACATGGTATTTTGCTCGAACTCATAAATCCCAGTTGGCGAAGGCATCGTTACTGTTAGTTCGGGGGGATGTGAAAGATATTTCCTAAAGAATATTATTATTATTATTTTTGTAATAATATATTTAAAACATATATTAGCTGCATATTGAACTATATATTTAACTATTTCTATAAAAACTATTTTCCTTAACAAAATTAAGTATTATTAATTATTTGATACATATTTGGAAAAGTTAAAATTTTGTAGTAATTCTATTCAATTACTTTGCTTTCATTAATTTGCTATTAAAATAATGTTATCTTATATTTGCTTTTATAATGTCTAGTAAGAGCTGTTAGGTGTGAATTGCTTATACAGTATTTTTAAATTTAAATATAGAGCTGATATTATTAAGCGTTCAATATCAATTTTATAATGATGAGAAAAGTTTTACTCGAGTTCGATTTGTTCAATTGAAATTAATATATCAAGAAGTGTTTACTTTTATAAATAATTTATGAAATTACTTAATTGATCACCGGTTATAAATGAGATCTGAAATAATTATGACAATTGAATTTATATGATTAAAATTGTATTCGTATAGGAAAGACTATTAAATGTTAAAAAAACAGTAAACATCGCCAAATGAAAAACAACTATGTTATACATTATTTTGATTTTATGAATAGAGTTTGCATCGTAATTCGCATTAAATATTGAATATTTAATAGAAAATAAGCATAACTGAAATTAAATTCTCGTTAAAAAAAACTATTTGAAAACAACTTATCTATATTAAAGAAAAAGATATTTTATCTCAAAAATATTTTATAACAAACTCGGTATTTTTAATTTGGAAAATAATTTTTAATCCTATATATTGATAATATACTTTACTTTTAATAAAAAGGTACATACGCAGTACAGTTTTCTAAATGAAAAATAATAAAACTAAAGCATGACGCAATTAAACTAATGCGTGAAACTATTTCCTTATTTCTAAAGCTCATTTAATAATTAAGGTGCAAAACAAAAATGTGTTATGGTATAATAAATATATATGATATAATAAATGATATAATAATATAATGATATAATATAATAAATATATAAGTTCATAACAAATGATACATATAATACATATAAATGATATAATAAATATATAAGTACATAACAAAGCTGTGTTATGTACTTATATATTTATTTCTCTAAATAGAGAGCATAATAATTGAAAAACGTAAAATTTCACATGAGTTATTTTCAAATTAAAATATTCAGATTTGTTATTTAACATAATTATTAAATTTTTAAATTTCAAAAATTTAATTTTTCAATTTTGTGTATTTAATTACCAAAAATAAGAAGGAATATTTTTAAAAGATAAAGATAAAAATACACAGGAGTAAATTCGTATTTATGTATTTAATTGAATCATAAAGTTCTGAACATTTACTTCCCGAATAAAAAATTATTCGAACAAACATAAAACATTTATTTTCCAATTAAATCTTAAAAACGTAATTTAAAATTCCATGTATAACAGGCTTTAATTACAATCCAAATTTCTAGTAAATAAAAAATCAATACGTATTTATATTTTTTTTAATTGTAAATTATTGCATTCTCTTCCGTAATTCTTTCATGGTTTTTTCTTTAATTAAATAATCTTAATTCATTAATCTCTTTTGATCATTAAAATTTTGTTTTTAAGTTATTTTGAAATTAGTTTTTGAAAGGTGATGATGAGTGTTTCAGAACATACAAAAACAAGGAAAAATATTTTGCAAAATATTTACTTGATGGGAAAAAAATTAATATACCCCGCATTTTTTGCAAAACCTATGTATATATTGCATCAGATTTCACTTGCGGAATACCTTTACATAAGTGAAAGTTGACATTGTCGATAACTCACTCCCCGCATTGGTGACCCAGACGTGATGTGAACACGCCTACCTTGGCAGAAACGCCCTCTTCCATATGAACACGCCTACCATGACAGTAACGCCCACTTCGATGGATGGTCCACATTGAACAGTTGACTTGCTACTTGTGATTGCGACATTATCAAACTCCTCACGCTGTTGCTACTCAGTCTCGATTAATACACAACGTCGACCTGCATACACTCGACTGCTAAAAGCAACACAGGAGCGACTACGACCATGATATTAATACAGCTCTCATGACTAATGTTCAAAACCCGGTGACCTTAATCCAGCTCGTAACCATGAATCGAATTCTATCACAGATATAATTCTGGTGGGGGAGTATTGTGGGGTACCTTTTCATAGATGAAGGTTGACATTATCGATAACTCACTCCCCACACACTTAAACGTTTCATGAAGAAAATTTCAAGCTGAGTAAAAATATTAGTATTCATAAAAATCCATCAAACTTAAATTCGTGATATTTTACTTAGAGTAAAAACTTTTCCATCATAAAACATAATGTTTTCTCAATTTTTTTATTTATTTTCTGAAAACGTTTTTTTTTTTTTTTAAAGATTCTAAAAAAATTATAAATACTGGGCCGCAAGTCCCGTATTGGCATACAAAATGTTGTCATTGCAAACATGTAAACATAGAATTCATCGTATAAAAAATTATTCTACGCTAGTCCCTGGCAGCTTGTGTGGTAAGGCGTTGGGTTCATGTCGAAGATGTCGTGAGTTCTATCCTTACCGGCCGAAGACTTCCCGTGTAGTAAATGGTGACTGGTTCACGTTAAATCTGTCGGGTCACAAGTTATTCCATTATCCCATAAAAATTCAATACCTGTGAGGGTACTTAATTGGAGACTTATCGTTTACTGGTTGAGGTAAAAATTATGATCTGTTGATGAATAAATGGATAGATAAATGGGCCCACTCTATAAACGGGATGTGACGTGCGTGTGGCTGGAGTCGCATTCCTGGCCATAGATGGAGCCACTTAAAGACAAGAAATGTACCCTCTACTTTAAATTCGCTTGGTATCGCCAAGAAGGCTTGCTGGTGTTTGGCAAGTGGTATTAAAAACAACAACAACATTATTATTTTACGCTAATATGTATATTACATGTAATATTTGTACATTTTCTTCGAGACATTTTTTATAATACTAGGAGGCTCCGTTCCCTACTTGTCAGCTCATTTCACTCACCAGTCCCCTTTGTGGCCTCTCATTCGTTTTTGTGTTTATAAAATACTCTGTTTACAAAATATTTCATTATTAAAATTATATGTAAGAATATTTTGTTACTAAGTTCATTATAGCAAAATAAACGATTACTAGGATTGAAGAAATAAATAACTGTACTTTAAATGGCCCTATAAAGAATTTAAAAAAAATCTGGTTAATATTTTAATTATAATAAGGTTATATTTTTATTCTTTTAAAAAATAGAAAAATTAGTACGATCACGAACTGGTTTAACTTGTTTTTATTGTTAATAACACCCTATTGCATCATATAAAACTGTGAATCGTATTTTTGAACAAAGAATTTTTAAAAAATCTTACATATAAAAATCAATATGAAAATAAAAGAATAAATAATTTTAGACTAAATGGTTAACTAGTAAATAAGATGAAGACACATTTATTTTGCCTCTAAGATTACAGATGCATATTAAATTAAACCATCATATTTTGTTAAAATTACAATTTTTTCAAAATTAAACTACCGTTTCTATAAAGTAAATGGTTTAGTCTTATCTGGAATTTTATCTTATCTGGAATCTTATCTGGAAGAAATCTTATCTGGAATTTTTTTTTTTTACATTTTAATCATAAAATTCAAATTTATTTTTCTAAATTTTTTTTTACACCAAATTTTATTTCATATTAGAATTTTCCATTAAAACAATTAAAGGTATTGAAAAATCAGATCAACGGCTTTTTAAAAAAATTTAAAATTTTGTTTAAACATTTTAAAACTGATAGAAAATGTTTTAATCACTAATGATATTAGATTAACTTTTCATTTAGTAAAAAAAAATATTTCTTATAGACCTAGTTCGTATTTTAAAAAGACTTAAGGGTAATTTGTTAATCTCAAAAATTCAAACTTAATTATCTTTTATATTATTTTCTCTGATAATAGTGAGGTTTTTAGGCTATTTTATAATCGCTTTTTTTTTTTTTTTTTTAAATTATTCACTTATTTTGCCTTTAGCAAATTTCGAGAAACAAAAGCTATTTGGATGCATAAATATCTTAAAAGGCCGTTTGTTCATAGTAAATGTTCAACAAATTTTCTATCTTTCATATTCTAAAACATTATCTTAAATATAAAGCACATTAAGGAGTCGAAAGTTTTTATTTTATGCCAAACGGTTTACTGATTTTTCTCGCTTAATTTTTTTTATGGGGGATCATTAAATAGAAGATTTATATTTCTTGCTTTAGATTTGAAGAAATTTTATATTTTAAATAGAACCCTGAAGGAACAGAAAATTTTCCTTTTCACCCCATAGAATGTAGTTTTATCATTAATAAATGTTTTACAAAATTTTTCACATTGCATTTATAAAAAATGTAAGTTGTTATTCAATAAAAACCAAATTTCGTTTCAAATGCTTCGGAATTTATTTTTTATGAATGCTTCAAAATGTAATGTTTGTCGGCTTTTGTTCAATAATAATAATAACGGTTTCTCTTTCAATACACTTTTAAAAAAAACAAAAAACATAAAAAACCCAGTATGTGGGCTTTAATTGAACGTGAATATGTATAAAAAAAGCGCAATATATTTTTTTTCTGAGACCATTAAAACATATTATGTAGAATAATATTAAATCAGGCATTTGTGTACATTTTCGACTACATCACTTTAATTTCATCACCATAATAATAATGAGAGACAATTTTCTTTTTACATTTATACAAATTTTTGATCTTTCTTGATTCGGGTGTGGGGATTTCAAATAAGAAATTAGTTTGGCTTCGAAAACTAAAGATTTTTTTAAATGACATTTTTTGCCGAAATGCAGAAATTTTACAATGTTATGTGTAACAGGGGTCTTGTAAATGTTGCTACATATTTTCCTAGGAGTTAAAACGATATCATCAGCATTAATTTTGTATAGGAACCCATGCCCGGAAACGTCGTTGTACGCAGCTAGAGATGTTTTTTTTATTTCTATTATGACCTGTTTAAAAGCACACAAAAAACCATTTTGTAATAGGGAAGCGCATCTAGCGGTGCATGATGATATTTCCGGACATGGGTACCGACGTAATTTTAATCCCAATGAGGTGCTCTATTTCTCCTAGTAGTCTGTAGTAACATTTTTCTGACCCGCTTTATGTACGTTTTCAGACTTGTTTATTTTCAACAAAAAACAGACTGAAAATGACATTAAAAAAACTTAGGCTTAAAGAGATAAGCTGATTGCAGATTTTAAATCCACGACGTGAAAGTATCTAACATCGTGTAACAGAAAACAAATAATTGTTCTAAAGTGTGATCATATTGTTGGATAAAATTATCGCGAAACTTAATTGGACTCAAATGTTTTGACATGAAGTCATCTTTTACAGCTTGTTGAAAATAACAAAAAAATCATTTTGAAAGAAGAAAAATTACTACGAGTTATTTAATCTGTCTAGTTTAAGAAGCATTGTAAGCTATGGTACGCTGGAAAAAATTTATTTCTTTTTTTCTGAAAAAAATCAGACTAAAAGAAGGATTCAAATGTACGAATCGAGACTAACTACTACTTTATCTCCTTTTATTATAAAAAAAAGAAATGATCAATGACTTAAAAAATAAATTTTCATATATCATATATCGATTTACATCTATTCAAAAATACTCACTTTTTTAAATATAAAAATATCAAAAGAAAACGATAGTGGCGATCTACTTCATGAAAAAACATTAAAATCATTTTCTGTAAAAAAAAAAAGCTATGCTTCTTAGGACTTATTCAAATTCAAAATTTTTAAAATGCATCATTTGAAACAGAAAGAAAAAATTCTTAGAACTGCAAGACTTATTTAATTTTTGTGCAATCATGAATTTAATTTTCATACATTCTTAGAATTTTTTCAAACAAAAAATTTAAAAAAAAAACATTGTTTGGCACAGATAAAAAATTTATTAATTGGGATTGATAGATTTATTTAGTTTTTTTAGCAGTTTTTAAAACGAATGCAGTTTCTTTTCACAGATTTTCTTGCAAAATAATTCATTAATATTTTTTAGAATTGCATCGAAAAAAATGCATAGAAAATTTAATCAATAATAAGTCACAAAACTATATTTTTTACTCTCTTTTAATACAAATTTGTTTTTCGTCTTCACTGAATATTCAATTCTCATCCGAAAAGCAAGTGCCTGTAAGATTTGTCTTTCTCAGTAAAAATGAATAAATTTTTTTAACTCAATGTATTCATCCATTTTCTGAGTACTCTCGATCTTAAATTTAAATGAACTTCCTTGCAAAAAATTTCATTTTCTTAATATAAAACAAAAACGCAAAGACATGCAAATACGTTTTTTTTAATTAAAAAAGTAAAGAAAATTGAATGACAGAAATTGCTTTATTTTTCCATAAATCAAACGATCCTTCATAATTGATTTACCAATGATAAAAGCTTTTTTTTTTTTTAGTTTTTGATTTCTTTAAGAAAATATATTTATGGTTGTTGAACAGATTCAATTACCAAAGTACTTTAAGTTAGTGGTACACAATAGCCTCCAGAAAGAAATGAGTTGTCATGGTAAAATAAGTATGCTATTTCAAAACCAACTCCTTTTATATATCTTGAATAAAAACAGCATAATGAGTTGGTGTTATGAAAGGGCAGAAATAAACAGCCAGTAGCATTTTATTAGTAGTAAAAAAAAGTATTAGATATTGATGGATACGTCAGCAAATGCATTTTAAAATCAATTAAGTTCGCGTAACAGTATATATTTCATTTCTATAGAATTATTTTTTGTTTTTTAGCGATTAATTTTATTTCTTTTTATGATGAATTGAAAATTAAATTAGCCATAATGGACTATAATTCAGGTTTTGTTATCATTTAATTTTGTTATCAAAATATTTTATTAGATTGTAGAATAATTTAACATTTTCAAGAAATATACACTAATTTCAATATCAATTTTTTTGTGAGTACAATTATTGAAAATATTAAAATTGATACTTCCTTCAGGAGCGGAAGATTTTCAGAAACGAAAGCACTCTAATAAACTCCGGATCAAATTACGGTTACTTCCGGTGCGTCATCTGTAAAATCCATTTCCTATTATAATAAATTTTTACTGTAAAATCAGTTTTTACCTTAAAATATTTTTCCGTAATTTTTTCAGTAATATTCCTTTAATAAGATTAAATCAGAGATTTTAAGGGTATTTATTTTTCGGAAAATATCATTACACCAGATTATTTGTTCCGGAAAATGGATCTTACGTTAAATAGTATTGGCACCCTGAGTACCAAAATGTTTGACCGTAATTTGATCAGGAATTTTTTTAGATTGCACAAGTATTTAAAAATACATTTCTAAAAAAATATCTTATGCGTATTCATAGGCATTAAATGACATTAAATCCTGCATAAAATAAATTTATGGAATTCTGTTAATTGTGGAATGGTCATAAAGATGAATATTAAGTAAAGAAGATTTTATCAATTATTCAACTACAAAATCTCAAAATTTATGAAATATTATATATTAATATCTATTTATGTGAGATAACCATTTGATACAATATTTATTTACGCGAAATTTTTGTTTTACACGGGGAAAAAGTTTGGTAAAAATTACCGCACTCTTTGGTAATAGCATTTCTAGCTAAAAAAAAAAAAACCATCTGAAATATATAGTATGTAAACCAATATTTTTGGTAATTTTTCCATATATATGGTAGCCGTTTAACGGAAATTCTAGTTTTTAAAATTATAGTTCTTATCACACATTTAGTAAAAAATTTAAAATTTAAAAATAAATTTAAACGAATAAATAATTTTTATGCCACGTTCTAAGGTATCATGATAAAGTTACTACATTTTCTTTCATTTACCAAATTCTATAACATTTAAAACCACCTTTTAAAGTTAATTTTTCCAAAATCATTACCAAACCATGCTTTTTGGTGTTCCCATCGAGCCAGAAATATTATAAATTTTACCATATTCTGGTAGTTTTGATCATACATTTTTTTTTCAGTGTTGAAAGTATTTATCTATAAAATATTAACTTTTGTGATATATCATGTAAATACCCACTACTAAAATAGGGATCAAGTACATTTATAAATACCACTATCATGAAATTACAAATACGAAATAATTAAAATGCAATAAAAAGTGTTGTCATATGTCTGTTCAGAGTCACATCATTAATTAAAATGAAGAGCATAAATCTTATGCAATATCGGTACTGCCTGGCTATCAGGAGATAAACTCTCACTCGCGTTGCTCAAGGCCAAGGGGTTAGTTGCTAGACAGTACTTAATGTACTTTTGAAACCAATTCGTTTTATGAAACTGTAATACCGATTACATAATATACTAAGAATAATAATAACAGCATCTAGTACAGATTTTAGTTTTTAACAATATTGTAATAAAGAATTTCACTATTGTTTCTATAATGAAAAACGTAAAATAACAATATTAAAACTTTTATGGGGAATACTTACTTGAATCGAATATATGAAACGTTAAATAAACCTTTCATGTCAGAGACTACAAACTACTCCTCTTAATGTTCTTCTAATTGTTAAGACATATTCAGAGGAATTGGGAGATAATAGCAATGCATGGAGATGGACAAACATAGCCACAATCATCGGCATTTGCTTCTACAAAATAGATCCAAGAGAATATTAATAATCTCTAGATCTTTAGTCCTCCCATACTATATGGGTCATTCCGATTGTCCGTATGAACAATGCTTATTTACTCTATTCTTAATGTTAGCTATACATTTTCGATATGTATGACAAGCGGATATTGGCGGAAAATGTAGTAATACTTTTTTTTAATGAAGAAAAATATTTTAGAGTTATTTTAAATTTAGGGAAACTCAGTTTTAGAATTAAAAAAAAAACAGTAAAATTTTGAAAATTTTAATTATTTAAATTATGAACATTTTTGGTGATGATTATAGAAAATTACATTTTCTCTTGTTAATGCACAAAATATTTTTAATGACTTAAAATACGAAATGCAGCATTCCGAACTAAAAAAAACAAATTTTTGTTTTTAAATCGGAAGATTATTATTAACAGCAATAACGTGCAAAACCATAACTTTCACAGAAAAAAATTAATAATTTTTATAATTTTTTTTTCCTTATCTTAGAGAATTCTAGATACAAAACAGCATCAAAATTAATAAAACTCCTAGACAGTACCAAATTTTATTCCTTTTCTTGTATCGTAATAAATAAAAAAAATTCTTGTGACTTGTCATTTTTCACAGTCATTTTTTTTTATATCATAAACCTTCCCATAAGTTACCGTATTCGTCATACTCACAGAAAGTTATCAGCAGTATTAATTCGAGACTCTCGTATAGATATTACCAATACCTATAGATATCTCTCCCATACAATAGCCTCATATAATTTGACATACATTGTAAAATTTTCCGGTTGAATTTAGGGTGTGCATCGGAGTTCAGCATCCTTAAAATCCCTTTCATCGTAAAGTTTTTCCCCAGCATTTTCCACAGTAATATTTATTTAATTACAGTGGTTTGGTGATTTTACTGTAAAACGTATGCTACATCATATACTTTGTTGCTTAAAGTTTCACGATAGAAACGGATTTTACTGTAAAAATTATTGGTAGCGAGGGGGCCAGTACTTCTTACCGTAATTTGACACGTAATTTTCTTTAAAGTAAACATCGAATTAATCAGAATGACAGTTTTTTTACTTAAAAACATTTACAATATTTTGATCATTGATTCACAGTTAGAATCATATCTGCCGAATCAATTTTTCTCCCCAAATAGGGAATCTTTCAATCTACTGAAAGTACAAAAAGTACAAAATAAATCTATGCTCACCCCTGTTTAGCTTTCCCTTATAAAAATTTCTCATATCTTTAGCTTCAAAAAAAAAAAAAAAAAAAATCAATGAATTTTTCATCCAAAAAAGAAACTTTTAACGATATTTTACCTCCAGTCCGATCCTTGCATCATCAAGGTTTATTTAAGTTTCTGAAAGTATCCTCCAGGTTTAAGTAATAAATTAATAATTGCGATTTTTTTCTTGCACGTGCATTTTATGAATATTTCATTGAACCAAAATTATACCATAAAAATTTAGAAAGTCTTTATAAGAATTGCAACCTAAATATTAACTAGTCTGGAATTTCAAAAAAATAATAATAATAATTATAATAATAAATAAATTGTAAAAATATTTTAATCTGTTTTCATCGCGTTTAATCAATAAATAAATAATTGCGTTTTTTTTTCTTCACATGATTACACCATAATATAATTTTATATAATATAATTTTATGAATCTTTCATAAAACAAAAATTTACGATAAAAATTGAGTAAATATGTCTTAATAAGAATCACACCATAAATATTCACTGGTCTTGAATTTGAAAAAAATAGTAATAAATAATAAAAAATAAATTTTTTAATCATTGTTATTTAGGAAAATTTTAGTTTTATTACCAAATTTACAATAGCGTTTTTTTTTTATCAACACGTAAATTTCATGAATATTTCTTACAATAAAAAATGTACCATAAAAAATTGAGAAAATATTTCTTTCTAAGAATTACAAATAAATAATAACTGGTCTTGAATTTGAAAAAAAGAATACGAAAAGTAAAAATCTTTGAATCATTCTTATTTATCCGAGCCCATCTATACGAAACTAATAAAATAAAATCATAACATTTAACCAAGAGGTATTTTCCAATTCAATGTATTGTGTTAAAATGAAACTTTAGTGTCATAGCACAAGCTCCAATTTCGTTCAAAGAAGTTTAATTTGACGATGGATGAGAAGATTGACTTTTATAAAGAATTGAATCCCCAAAATGCAATTTATTTGTTCGTAATTCTAACTTCCAAAAAGTGATAGTTCCATTTGCAGTTGCTTTTTTTCTAGGAAATAAATGGGATTTCTGAGAAATAAGAGTGTCTTTTTAAACCGTAATTTTCTATCAAAACAACAAATCCTTAACCATAAGTATTACTTCGCCTACAGAATTATTATTAGAAATGTCCCTTTTTTATATTTGCAGAGTTCATAAAAGAAAAAGTGATGATTTCACTTAAATTTTTTTTAAAAGTTTAAAAACAGAAATTATATTGATATGATTCAATGTAATCCAATTATAACCTATATTATATTTTAAATCGGTTTGTAACGTAATAAAGTTTTTTTAATGATTTTTTAAATTAACTACGCTAGTAAATAAATGCTTCACCTTTTCGTATTTTAACGTCATTTAGAACAATGAAGATACTGGAAAAAGTTATTAGTGATAAAATTTGTTTTCACTAAATACAACAGAACATTCAAAATTGAGTAATTTTAGTTCAGGTTTCTAAAAAAAAGTATTTAATTTCAAGCATCTAATGAAAAGATTAAAGGAAATAAAAAAAAAACAATAAAAGAAAATGGATTATGCTAGAAAGTAGCAGCTGGTTAATGTACGAAATCTATGAAGTTAATTTAATTGTATTTCATGTTTTTATTTATTCTGCAACTAAAACAGACGTAGAAACATCTGCCTTTTCGACGAGATACTTCATTTTCTAGAACATTTTATTTTCATTAGTAACGTAGGTAACAAAGAAGTTGTTCAATTTATTTGAATTTAACAAAAACATCATTGTGGTAATAGAGTAATGTGTCTTTGTTGAAATTCAATCAACTAATTATGTTATCTCGCATAACAACAATCATTGTATGCTTTTCAATTTGATTAAGATATCAAGAAATCTGTTTTACAGATGTCGATTGAAAAATTTTCAATTCCAGTTTCTCTGGCGGTTACACTGTAAAAACTGGATGCTCACATCTCACGAAACGTTCTTCGTTTTTGACGAAGCCCTTTCCTAGTATACGCTCCGGGTGAACATTTTGTCAAAATAGCTATCGTCGCTTATTCGAGGAAATGGATTTCACCAAGAGTAAGGATGTGGTGGCTCAAAAGATGGATGTGGTGGTTAAAGATGGGGTGGCTCAGTGGACATAGCAATCGCCTTCTAATGAAGTGAAGCAGTCTAGAATGTCTCCGATGGCTAGTTGATTCAAATTCCACACCCGGCTTGCACCGACTACAATACTGACGTAAAATTTCCTCAGAGGTAGACGGATCATGGGTTAGCGTCCCCTTACCGTCAGGCTAACCATGGGAGGTTCTCGTGGTTTTCCTCTCCATGTAACTCAAATGCAAGTTAAGTTAATCAAAAGGCCCTTCACGAGGGCAAAGTTTTCCTAATACTTGATCCAGAAGTTCCCTTGTCTTCTGAATTGGGTTCAAAATTACAAGGTTAAGGAGTTGAACATAAGTAGTTGTAACCCCAAAATTGGGTCGGCTGTTCAACGATGGTTATAAAATTATACCATTATGAAAAAAAACTAAAGAAATATTTCATCATTCTACTTTATTTTCCAAATAATAATAAAAATAAAGAAATATAAATCCAATGAGGTACTGGTAGCGCCTCATGGTATCTGAAGAGTGACATTGTTGATCATTTTCATGGGGACCAGGTAGAGGGATCATCGTCACCCTAACACAAAAAAGGGTAACACATAAGGACAGATAAAAAATAAGGTAATACATAAGGACATATAAAGGACAGAGAGATAAATTACATCCTCACCCAAAGCGAGATTCATACCCGAGGTCTTCCTAACACGAAGCAAACTCCTTGACCACCATACACGCAGGTTAGCTTATTTCGTCACTTTATTTTCGACTGTCTAGTCTTCATTCTAATTTCGTCATTCTAGTTAACAATCTCCCACAATGCATCACAATGAGGTTTCTAGTAAACATTTTAGTTATATATTTGAGAGTTCGCATTTTATTACAAATCACGTGATTTTATGACGAAATGATCCTCAAAATTAACGAAGTACAGCTAAAGGAGTGCTGAATCGTCAATAGTTTTATTCCTGAGAGTTTTGAGATTCAATCAACTAATTTTTTTTTAACATTTAGCCATATTATCTCACATCATAAAAACATTTTATGTCTTTCACCTAATTAAAATATCAAGGAATTTGTCTAACACATATTAATTGGGTAACTGGACTTCTGTTTCTCAGTTTGTTATTAAGTGCCGTTTGTGAACTCCAACCTACTTGTCTTTGTAATTTTTTTTTCTCTAGAAGGTCACTTATGAGAATTTTTTCTTATCAAATATACTTTTTTCTAGATAAAAGAGTTGCATTTATAATAACACATGTTATTTTTCTTGATTTCGTTCGTTTTTTATTTTTATTTTACATAGTTTTGAGCCCATTTAGTTTTGAGTCAATATAGTTGCGATTTTTTTTTTAAAAGGGAAGAAACTTGAAATTGATGCTGTACCGCTTCATTTATCGTTTCTGCTATTGAACTCTACATTAAATTAATCAAATATATTTTTTTACAACTTACAACGCAGATTAAATAAACTAACTGATTATTCGCGCAAGAATAAAAATCGCAAAGTATGGTTCGTTTAAAAACATAAAACACCATTTCATAACGAAAAAAATATTATCCTTTAGAGACATTTGAAATCCTTTGATGATGTGAGAATTTAAAGCAAACATATTTTTTTGCAAAACAAGATTGATTTAAAAAATATTTATTTTGTGTAATGATTTTCCAAAATACAGTAAACATCCTTAAGTAAGTGGTGAAAAAAATATCTACTAATTCAAAAATTTGCAGTTCCGATACACATCAAAGTCTGTTAACTTAATACAAGCTTCTAAGTTTATTCAATTTTTTATTACTAGTTCATAAAAAAATTAAACCTGAAAAATGGAAGATTTTATTTTAAATTTTTTCTCGTTTGGCTGTACGTGATTTTACTTGCAATGCGAATAATTTAGAAAACTTAATTTTAGAACAAAAATTCTTATGAATATTAGGCAAAATACTATATTAAATGAAATTAAGAATTTATTAAAAATTAAGTTAAGCATAAGAATCTGGCTTTATTTTTATACTGTGCATGCTAAATAAATGCTTTTAATTATTTTATATTAAAAAAAAATTGTACTTTGTAGTTGTTTCACTGTTTAAACTTATCTTTTTCTTCCATAACTTCGTAAATAAACTTTTTGAAACATATTTTTTTTAAAAATGAAAGAGTTAGTTTAAAAAATTTAATAATTCCTCACATTAGAACTTTAAAAAGAATTTTAATTGTAAATATACATCATTTGAAATAAATTTACTCAATTACAATTATTATTAGTAGTAGTTTTACTTCATAATCTAGAATTTATCTATTCAATAAAAATCTATTTATTATATATTATTATACATATTATTTATTATTTCTGACTTTTAAATAAACAGATCCCGGATTAGATTAAATTACAAGTGAATAAAGCACAAATCAAAGAATATGAATAGACATACTATAGTTTCAGTTCTGTAATCATTAACCTTCCTCAGTATCTGAGACACCAAATGATTATGAAGTAAAAATAATAATTATGTTCATCATTTGATGTTTAGACGACACTCAGGAATGTTTTTGTTTATAAAACTGAAATTATATGCATCCATTAACGCCCAAAAAATGGACCACTCTGAATAACTTTTTGATCTTCAAGTTCTAGGACTCCATCTTAATCGAGAGAGTGACCTCGATTTTTTAATTAATTAACACACACGATATTTTAAGTTACGAAATAAGATACAAAAACGAAATTTCTCTGAATACACATTTCTTTTTTTCGACGGATTCGGATTTCTGATCATCAAAATATGGGGAGTAGCCGCGAACTAGGAAATATGGTCCTAATAGTGTGGTCAGGCGAGCGATCCAAAGTTTGGACCTTCAAAAGATAATTTTATTTATTTGCGTATTTCGCCATATATCGAGAACTTTTTCAGAGATTTGAAAAATTTTGCCCTAAAAAATAAAATTTGTTTATACAAAGATAATCCATGCAAAAAATAAATTTTGGTAAATATTTTAATTTTATTTAAAACTATCCAAAAAAAAATTTTTTTAATCGTAAGGTAAACAATTTTTTTACATTATTTTTAAGTTTTTGATTTTACATGGCAAAATGCAAAATTTGAGCGAAACCAGGTGAATAGTTCCTTAAAAATCGAGTTTTGGATTTACGATTTTTTTAAACGTGACTTCTCAGGCACAATTCTCAGGCAATTTTATATTTTACCATGTCCAATTAAATACTTGATTAAAATGATGTAAAAACTGTAGATTTTATTCAAAAGTTTTTCGAGAATTTTTAACTAAAATAATAAAAAATAATATATGTTTACAAATGTTTTTTTCATCACGAAAATATCTTTGGATAAAAGGAATTTCATAATTGCGAGCAACAAACTTTTCCATTCGCTTAAAAAGTTCTCTAGATGTGGCGAAATGCGCAAAAAGTAAAATTAACATTGAGGGGTCAAATCTTTGGACCACTCTCCTGACCAAACTATTAGAACCCTGTTTCCCAGATTGTGACTATATTTCAGGAGACAGAAATCTGAATCCGTCGAAAAAAAGGCATGTTTATTTAGAGAAAGTACGTTTTGATGTTTGATTACGTAACTTAAAATATCGTCTGCACTAAATAGTTAGCATGTTTGAAGTCACCCCTTCGAAGCGTTAAGATTGAGTAAGTCTTAGAATGAGAAGATCAGATCTTTCGATCAAAAGTTATTCAAAGTGGCCATTTTTTTTCTCATTGTACTTTCATTTGTCCTTCACTCACGTTCTTTTTTACTTTACGTAAGTATGTCTACCACAGCACAAAGTATGCCTTAACCTTTGGTGGAGATCTCAGATTATCTGAAAAAATATACACTCCTCAAAAGTGAAATTGCAACACCAAGAAATAATGTAAGTAGCGTCATGCAAATTTCAGGAGCGATAGTAGTGAGATGGATATGCAAATGTTTTTTGCTTTGATGGGATGCTGTTTTTTTAATCATTTGCATATCCATCTCACTACTATCGCTCCTGAAATTTGCATGACGCTACGTGCATTATTTCTTGGTGTTGCAATTTCACTTTTGAGGAGTGTATGTATTAGATAGATGGATATTTGCAATAACAAAACTTCGTTCCCTAACCAGCTTTAGCAAATTCTATTTGCCATATGCAATATCCCTCTAAAGTAATGGATGCTATATATCAATCAAAATATAGATAAATTCCAATTTCTTGGACAATTTAACTATCGTAAACACAATATATGATTGTTCGGCAAAATGTTATTTTTAAATAAAATTATTAAAACTTTATTAATAATTTGATGAAATATAAGAGTCAGACCTCATAATTTTGTACTGTCATAATTTTGTACTTGGGAATGTTTTTTATTTATTCGTTTATTATTTTACGTTAAAAAAATTCTTTATTTCTCTATTGCTTTATTTTTTTTCTCTTCACTAATTTTGATGTTAAACTTTTTTATCATGCTTTAAAATAGAGATCATTTTTAAAAACAATTATAAATAAACCCTCACAGTTGTATGAAATAGCAATTTTAACTGTAAGCATTTATCAGACGAAATAATTTTACGTTATGGCATAAATTATTGTTACTCTATAACTTAGAATTTATCAATTTATTAAAAATATTTTTAATATAGACAGATCCTGGATAATCTGAATAAAATATATGTATTAGATTAGTTAAAGCCATTTGCAATAACAAAGCGTTTGTTTTTTAAACCGACTTTTGCAAATCCTATTTGTTTTATGCTACATCCTTCTAAAGTAATGGATGCTATCTCATTCAAAAAATACATAAATCCAAATTTTTTGGAGTCTAAAACGTTTTTGCATTCAAATACGAAAGAAAATCTTTGCAAAATGCAAGTTAAGCTATCTTGTTTGATATCAAAGCCTGAAAGCAAGTATTATATAAAAAACGCATTCATAGTAGAAGATAAAGAAAGAGCAAGATAAATGCATTGTTTTATCCCACATATCATCGGAAAAAAAGTGTGTTGAATAAAGTTTAAATAATGTCAGAGAAAGGCTATTTACATATTTGCTTAGAATTGGTTTTCCCCAGATAAGAGCTTTTACTTTATAAAATAAGCATATTTGATTTTACATATTCTTCGTCTTTATTGATAAAATATGTTTTCCATTTCAAATTCTTTACATTTATATGCAATTTGTTTTTCCGACAAGAATGATCTGGAAAAGATTTGGTTTCTTATGCATTTGAAAGTATTAATGGTTATTTTATATATATTACGTATAAGCAAGTTTTAACATGATAAGCCTTAAAAATTTTATAAATTATACTTTTAACCAGTAAAAGTTTCGTTAGAGAATTTATATTACAGAGTTTGTTTTTTCTATGCGAAAAAGGAGATCGTAGATTTTGGTTCTAAATTTTAATTTATTGTGTATTTTTTCTTTTCTTTCCTTTTTTTCAGGAAAACAATAGATTTTTGTTAGAATTTTTATTCTAAAATCGCGACAAAATAACCGGCAGCAGTCTATCCATTCAATTAACCGTAAAGTTTAAGGTAAAAAACATTTTTTACACCTACGGTTAAAACTATTTACAACTAATGTGGTTAAAAAAACATGAATTCAAATCATATAGTTCCTAAACTATTTACAACTAGCATGGTTTCAAAACCGTAGAAAAGATATTCAACAGGACATAGAAGCTAGGCGTTTTTTTAGGTAATTGGTATTGGTGTTAGGTTAGATTAAAAATGAGAGAGTATAGGACACCTGGAAATACTTCATGTGTTGAAAGGAATCGAAGGAAATATTGTGGTCTCAACGCTTGGACACGAACACCCATTCATTGGAAATTGACAAATTAGCCCTCTCGACTATAATATATACCCAGCTGCAATGATTTAAGTGGCTTCATTGCTGGACCTATTTGGTGCAATAAAATTCTGGCTGTTTAACCGTATTGGGTGAAAGTAGTTAATAAACGAGTTTTTTTACACTTAATATTTTAAATACCCTCTTAAATACCCTCATATTTATGGTTATTTGACTGTTTTATTTGAATAAGCCAAAAACAACTATTAAATTAACTGTTATTCCACAATTTTTTCCGAGAAATTTCTAACCGTGTAAATGCTGGCTCTAAATTTTATTCTGTTGCGCTTTTATCCTGTACAAAGAAGGAGATTTTCAATTTTTGAATCTATGATATTTTAAAATCAATTTTAACAAAATTCTTATCAAATTGCAATTAATAAAAATGTAAGGGGGAAGGTTGCTATTGTTGGGTCACTCATTTTTGGCAAATGATTTTGGAATTAAATTTGCAAATGCATAGTATTGTACGTATTATTGCAACTATTACCTTCTATAATACGCAGCATATGGACGTCAAATGTTAAGTAAATATTGGACAGATAAAATAAGAGCCATTAACCCAATGAAGGAATCGTTCAATGGGATAAAGATTTTGTATGAATAAAAAGGAAACTACTTCATTTTTCTTGCATTCTATATTAATAAACTGTAACATTAGTACAAGTTAGTAGTAAAATATTTAAAACTATTACAAGACTGTGGAGTGAGAGAATAATTTTACCATTTTTTCGAAAAATTTCTAAAGCTTTGCGATTCCTAATGTGGTGGTCTATAATAAGTAAATGAGTTTAATATCTAGTTAAAATTCAAATACTCCTGCTGTGCTTTTATTGCATCAGATACAACGCTGTTATTTTAACCACACTTGAAATATTAACAAGGCTAAAGTTTTAACGGTGGAGTCATCAGCCCATTTGAAGGTATTTTATTGAAGGTAACTTCAAATCAATTCGTTAATTAGGTTATAACATATCGCATTCGTAAATTTGGTTATAACGAAGTGAAAATCCTTATAACGTGTACAAATGCTTTTAAGCCCCCAATCATTTCTATAGCATTTACTTTAAAAAATAAAAAATTATTACAAGACTAATGCCTACAATTATATTCCAAATTAACATGTATGAAAGCATTCGAAAACAAACTTAATTCACTTAAAAAGTATGTTGTTTTAAGGAACCCCACTAGCTGAGGTAACTCAAGCAAACTCTGAATTAAAAAGTCATAATTCGTCAAAACAAACAACTACAGATAGAAAGTTTGATTTTGTGCTTGATATTGTATCTATTTTCAATTTTGTTTGAGTTTTTAATGTTGCATCCTTCTTTCATAAGTGAAAATTTGATTAGACAAAAAAACTATTCAAGTTTTTTTTTGTGCCCGGTACAACCGGTAAAAGTCTTTTCGTTATAATCGTCGCAAGTTATAATCAATAATATTTGAATATCTCGTCTTCTTCGTAATAATTTCAAGATTTTGATGTAGCTTAGAAATTTATTTAAAAATAAGCATAACGTGGCTGCTAAACTTCTATTTAACTTACGCAAAAAAGGCAAATTTTGCACCAGTTACTGGTTGACAATCAAATGGACATCAAAATAATTTTTCTGCGTAAATAATTTTAAAATTTTGATATAACTTTAAAATTTATTTAAAAGTTAGCAAATTATAGCAGTTAATCACATACAAATTATAATGAATCTATTTAAGTTTTCTGAAGAAAAAAAATAGAGGAAGAATCTCTATTTGATTTCTCGAACAATACCACTTTCTTAAATGCTTAGTTTTATAAATCGTTGAGAAAGATCCTTATGAAGCAAGTTTTCCAAGTTCATGTAATGTTATTGACTGGAGTAAAACACAAACTAAGACAGCATGGGATTTTCTATTTCTTGAGGTCACATTTTTGTGGACAAAATCGTCTCTTTTAATGACCGGTTGTTTCATTGGACTATCTTTTTATGTCAATTCCTCCTGTTCTTTGATAAGTTATAACCTTCTTTTATAGCCTTTTTTATTCTCGCTATTTACGTGATTGTTTTCTACACTGTCGTATACAATGATATATTTTCCAAACTAAGAAAAATCTAGAGAATGAATTTTATTTCGGGATCTGTTTGTGGATGAAATGGAATAAAAACTTCGAAAAGTATTTGATTTTGTGAAAGTATTTATCAAGAGCTATTGTATTAAAGTATATCCCAGACATACTTAGATCACCAAAGCAAAAAGACAATGTGAGCACAAATGAAAACACATAAATCATTTTATGTAATACTCCTCTACATTTAATTTAAATTATGCCTCACCGCTCCTTGTTACAAAATAAAATTCTGGTTTGTTTGTTTTTAAACAATTTGTTCTAATATTCAAAATATAATTTTTAATTGCGCACTCACGGAACAAAAAGAATCCCTTTTTTGACGATTCAACAATCCTTGATCAGTAATTCCCTAATTTTGAGAATCATTTCGTCATGAAACCATGTTATTTGTGACGAAACGTGAACTCTCAAATATATGATGAAAATATTTCCTCAATATGAAACCACATCGTAGTGCATTGTTGGAGAATATGAACTAGAATGATGAAACTAGAATGAAGATTATACAATCGAAAATTAAAGAGATGAGTTAAGCCGACCGGCTCTTAAGGTGGTCAAACAGTTGACCTCGTACCAAGAAGATCCGGAGTTTAATCCCACTTTGGACGTGAGCTTAATTTATCTCGCTGTTCTATTTGTCTTGTTTCGTTGTTTGACCTATATGGTGTCCATGTTAAAATGATTATTGGGAAAGTAAAACATTTGCACACCATTTTTTTTTCTTTTTTGAAAAAAAAAATAAAATGGTGAAATATCTCTAAAATTTTGACGAAATTCGTTTTTTCGAAGGAGTGACAATTCGTCAGTTTGACGAAATATTTGCTCAGAGCATATAACAGGAAATGATTTCATCAAAAACGAAGAAGTCTTCGTAATATTTGAGTATCCCTTTCTTGCTGTACGTCATTACCCAGAACCACAAACAGAGTTACTACAATACTATTCGGCATTAATATACTAAGCCAATTTTTAAGGCAAATTATAACGTCGCCGTATGTTTCTTTTTTTTTTTTTTGAAAATACCATTCTTAATATTAATCAAATTACTACTTTTTTTTCAACTTTCTTGAATAGAATGGTTAGTTTTAAATTTTCCGCCATCAAATAAATACGGAATACTAATGATACGGAAAAAATTATTACATTTATCATCTTGTTGTGATTAAAAGTCATGCTTTATTGTTTATATATATATATATATATAGATATATATATATATATATATATATAAGCTCAAAAAACACAAGATCAACTTCTTTCAGTCTGGAATAGTCTATCTTAAGCGTTTCTCAAAAAAGGAAAAATTAACGCTAATCATAATTTATAAAAAATGCAATGAATGTTTAATTAACATCGGTTAATGAATATTCCAGTTCATTTATATTAGTTGAGATTAAAATGTTAACGATAAAACTATTTCTTTGACTGTTTTTTTTTTTTTTTTTTTTTTTTTTTTTCAAAATGTTTAAAATCATATACGCTTATTTCAAACAAATGAAAAATATAAAAACTTTTTTTTTTTTACTTTCTTTGCAAAATTGTAAAACTTCTCTTTAAAGACAAAATTTGAAATTTTCCCAATTCTTTTGAAATTTATAAGAGACTCGAATATTCTAATCAAAATCTTAAATTAAAGTTTTCGTAAAATTATCTCAATTAGATTTGTGCTTAATATATTCTTTTTATGTTCATATTAACACTGGTATAGAAGCTTGAATATAAGATTTTGTATTTTAGTACAAAACTAAAAATTTAATAATTACAAAAGAATCCTTGCGACTTGTCTTTGCTTTCTCATATTTTTTCATTTAAGTAATTAAAAGTAAAGCAATTTTTCCATCAAAATATCTAATTTTAAAATGACTAGAGTGCAAAAATTAAAACATTATCTATATAATACTAAATTTTATGTTTGAAAGTAGATGGCCTTAAAGTGGTCAAGAGTTTGGTTGTCATTTCTAATTTGTATATACCTTTGTATCAAACATGAAGTATTTAAAAAATTTGCTTTCATGATCAGCTCAGAGCAGCGCCAATTCCGATTTCTTAAGTCCTTCGTAACAAACATGATAGCGTGTTTCAAAAATTCGCTTTCATGATCATTGCAGCACATCACCATTTCCGATTTTTAAATTCCTTCGTAACAAACATGAAAGCTAATTTAATAAATTAGCTTTCATGATCGTCGCAACGCAATGCCATTTTATATTCCTAGATTCATTCGTAACACACATGAAAGTGTGATTTGAAAATTCTTTTTCATGATCATCACTGCACATCACCATTTCCGATTTTTAAATTCCTTCGTAACAAGCATGAAAGCTGATTTAATAAATTAGCTTTCATGATCGTCGCAACGCAGTGCCATTTTATATTTCTAGATTCCTTCGTAACAAACATGAAAGTGTGATTTGAAAATTCGTTTTCATGATCATCACAGCACATCACCATTTCCGATTTTTAAATTCCTTCGTAACAAACATGAAAGCTAATTTTATAAATTCGCTTTCATGATCGTCGCACCGCAGAGCAATGTCCGTTTTCTACATTCCTGCGTAACTAACTTGGAGGCGAATTTAGAAAATTCGCTTTCATAATCGTCACAGCAAACATTTATAATTTCTAGATTCCTTCGTAACAAACATGAAAGCAAATTTCTAAAAACAAATTAAAATGAAGAGCTATTTGACTAATTCAATTCAGGCAACCGTCTGTTGTCCAGCTTAGTAGAGAGATAAATAAATCTGTTGGCAGCTTATCTTATTTAAGTTTACTTAATCAAAACAACTTAAATAATTTTACGAACAAAAAAAATTCACACGCTTATCTCAAAATTTCCTAATTCTTACATTTTTAATTTACCATTTTAATAAAAACATTTATGAAAATTTTAGGCAAACAAGCATACTTTTAATCTACACAACCTATTTTACTTTGGTGTTTAACCCGTTTTGCTTTCTAATATTGACCCCATAAAGAATATACATACATCGGTGCAACATAAATAGATTACTTTAATCTTAAAAACATAATTAAAATCAAATGTTAGTTAATTTTAAGCACAAATCTAGGTTTAAAAACTCGCCAAAAATAGAAACATTTCAAATTATTTTGTTTTATTCATTTTTCTAGTACCTGAACATTATTGGAGATAACATATTTTCTCAGTCGCTAAGAATATTTCCAAATATAACCATTTAGAGTCTAAATAACAAGCGAATAAAATAAGATTTCCCTGAATTTTCAAAATATACCCAATTAACATTTATCTGAATCTCTTAACCCTCTGATTAAACAAGTCTTAAGAGAGAATTAAATTTTTAACAACAACAGTATAGGTCAGCTGAAATTTTGGAATCTTCTTAACAGTTTTGAACCTTACCATAATCTGTAAGAGCTTTGACTTAGATTTACAAATAATTCCTAACCTTCTTCCATTCATCTGGTAATTAATAATCTGCTTTCTGTTTCAGCTAGAATGAAGCAGTGGAATGATACCACAAAGGATTTCCTTCATTTATCTTTGAGTAGTTTAAGCTTACGCATTAGCCAGAAGTGACAAGAATTAACGAATAAATGATTTTAGGTAACAATGGTTCATTGTTAATCTCTTCCTCGGGTCAACCAAGAAAGTGATCCGAGAGGATTCCTTCTCGGATCATAAATCAGGGTAAACATGAGCCAGATAAAATTGATCGTACAATGCCTAAGAATATTGGTAAACAATAAGATTGAGGTACAAATATTCCATGTATTGTACACTGAGCGAAAGGAGCGAGCACTAAATAACTTTTGATCTAATGATTGGATGCTTACGTACTAGATTTTAATGTTAATGGCTAAAGAGTCTAAACCTTAGACGTACTAAATAATTAGCAAAGTTGATGTTTTGAGTTACAAAATCATCTAAAAACATACTTTCTCTAAATAAACTCTGAAATACCACAAAGGATTTTCATAATTTGTCTTTGAGTAGTTTAAGCTAACTCATTTTCCAGAAGTGACAAGAATTAACGAATAAAAGATTTAAGATAACAATGGTTCGTTGTTAATCTCTTCCTCAGATTAACTAAGAAAGAGATCCCGCAAAGAGTATAATCAAGGTAGACATGAACTAATTATTATTAATCGTACAATGAGGAGCAATACTGGTAAACAATAAATTGAGGCACGAAGATTCCGTTTTCTATAGTCTAAAAGAAGAAAAAAAAGATACCCTGAATAACTTTTAATTGGATGAATTATTAGTGTTCCCTAAGTTTACAACCAAAAAGTTTATTAGAAGTCTGTATATCATCATGCATACAATAAAACTTAATCTTCAAAAAAAAAAAAAAAAAAAAAAATTGACGATCATAAATTTTTCTCGGTATTTTATTGAAAATGCAAAACAACATGCTTCAAACATTTCAAGTTCTGCAGCAAAAAGAAATAAAGGGTTGAAAAGAAATCAAATTTATGAACGGGCCATTACACTAGCTTATGCAGACGTTCGAAAAAAAGCTTTTCCAAAATAAAAATGCTAATAAAAATATTTGACATTCAAATATGATTCTGCGTTGATGGAGAAAATGTTTCTCCGTACTTTTAGTGAAGTCAGTCATGTTAAAAATAACCCACGCGCAACATGTTGATTTAAATTGAAATTTTATTGCAGGAACACATGTTCGAAAAATGACTCACGCAATATTTAAATCATTTCATTCTCTATTTTCTTCAGTGAAACATTTTCTTATATTTTGCTTAGTTTTATATGATAGAACAGCTTGCACACAAAAAAAATTCTACTCGTAAGATATTTTTGCTACAAGCAATAAATAAAAAATATTTTGCTATATATTTTTAGATGCATTTGTTACATTAAAAATAGGTATTTTTGTTGAAAAATAAGCCAGCAATATTTGTTTATTGAGCAAAGACTTAAGAAACCCCGGGTACAACGAGGAAATTTTTTATAAATGATTACTTTAATGTCAGAAATTCTATATTCTATTTAATTCAAAATAATCATTAAACAATACCTTATACAAACTGTATTATATAATATAATGATTCATACGGTAGTTGCATCTACACGTTGTTGTTGTAGTTCATTTATGTCGCACTAGAGCTGCACAATGGGCTATTGGCGACGGTCTGGGAAACATCCCTGTGGATCATCCGAAAACGTACCATCTCAATTTTGATCCTCTGCAGAAGGGACGGCACCCTCGTTTCGGTAGCCCTGCACGCGAAGTTGAGCACTTTACGGTAGAACAGTTTAACGAGGACCCATAACGCGCACCCTCGGTCCCGACGCAGACTGATTCAATTGGTCACCCACCGGCAGCCAGTGAGGCTTGACTTCCATGATCTGCTAGGAACCGTGTCTTAATGATCAGTCCACTGCGGGACTGCATCTAGACGTAATCGTGCATTTTGATTACTTGCAATCATGTTAAATGTAATCATAGATTTAGATTACTACAAAATTACAGTAGTAATCAAAATTATGAAACCTTTTAATAATGATTACGTGTAATGCATTACTGTAATCGCGAAATGTAATCGATTGCATTTTTACCCGATTCTGGTGTGTACCTTATACAAATGCGTAATTCTGAACCTATCTGTTCCAAATTTGGTGCGAATTCGTTCAAAGACATAGGAGACCTAACTGCCTACTTTAAAACTCAATCCAACCACGTGTTCTCAAACTGCATCCCAAAGAATGAGTTTTCCATAGGATTTAGTAAAGATTTTATAAGAATAATTATTCGTTACCTTGCAGTTCTAATCAAGTTTTATAGAACATTTTTATGGATTATTTATTATTAGTCTGTTTTGATAGGTTAACACAAGTAAAATCAACGTTCATAATTAGTACAATGACCACAACGAATTCATTTTAAAAAATATATCAAACCTAGTGTTTCTTGCATTGATATTTACGCTTTCACAGCAGGTTTCCAAAAATTTCAAAAATGTGAACTCGAAAGCTAATTAAATAAATTTGAAGTTATCAATTAAGCTTTACCTGGCACCCGGACCAGCAGACACATTAGATTCTAGCAATCATCCAAAAAGCTTCTACACAATAGCTGCCTCAAGTGCAGATTTCCTCACCCCTGTATCCAACCAATTCTACTTTCCGAGATTCGTAAGCCGTTTTGAGTACCTGGGAAACTTTAACAATTTACAAGAGCTATGCAAATTAGTTTTACTATTTAAGGAGCATCGAGCGCGGAAGCTGTGCACTTCTTTTTACTTCTTTTCACATCTCATCTTCTCTTCTGCATAAGCAGCCGTCTAATATAATTATGCACAAGCTATAATTTTTTCAGTTTATTAAATGAGTTTAGATTTCTGTAGTTTAAGTTTCATTAAATAATTTTCATGCTATGAGTCCTCATGATTTACAGAAGTATAATTGTATGATTGAACCTGAACTATGTTAGGTTATCACGAGTAAAAGCTACTTTGATATTTTCAAAACGTATGGTGATGGCATCATAGAATTCGTATTTTAAAAGATATCTGAAGCAACGTGCTTCCTTATATTGATAGTTACACTCTGAAAGCGGAAAATATATAAACTTAAATCAAGGAAATTTACCAACATCTAATAAAATAAATTTGAAGTTATTTATTTAGCGATGGGAAAGAAGTGGTAAATTCTGTATATCACAATTTAAAATAATTTTACTTATTTTTTAAAAAAATAATAATTTTACGTATTTCGATATTTAAAATCGTTCAGTAGAAAATCAAGATAATGTCAGAGAAATAACTAATATTGTTCAAGTGACAGTGGATTTAGTGTTCGCTTACATTCTCGTTGTGTGTTTGGGTTTTCTGTTCTCTACATAATTTTATTTTTATTTTATAACCGTCTTTGAACAGCTGACCCAATTTTGGGTTTACGACTACTAATGTTCTACATCGTAGCCTTGTGATTTTGAACCCAATCCAGAAGACAAGGGAACTTTTGAATCAAGTATTGGGATAAATTTGCCTTTGTGGAGGACTTCTTGAGGGAACTAACCCGTACCTGCGTTTCATGGAGAGGAAATCCGCGAAAAACTTCTCACAATCAACCGGACGGAAAGGAGACTATTACCCATGATTCGTCTACCACTGAGGATATTTCACATCAGCTCTGTGGTCGGTGCAAACCGGGTGCGGAATTCGTATCCACCAGACATCACTGGGATTTGACCCGGATCGCCTCATTAGAAGGCGAACGCTCTATCTCCTGATTGTGTATTATCGTAAGTATTGTGGTGTTCAAGATCTCTTATTCTGCTTCTTGACTTTATCTTTAAAGCGTGAACTATAAAAATTAAAAGGAAATTAATTTGACAACATCACTACGCGAAATTTTAAAAATTATGTTTGCTTAATCTGAAATTATAAAGGCTTTGAGAAGAGCAATGAATAGCAAAAAAATCGGATTTGTTTTGGTTTAATTGGTTGTGCCGTATGTCTTGTGCCTGATTTCGTAGTTCTGATTAATACCGATTTATTGCATATTTACTTTATGTTTCTACCCGTATGAAGAGCGGGAATTTATATCTAGTTCCTAATAAATTCTAATTTATAATAAATTTTAATTTCTCATAAAACTTATGAAGATGCTGAGATAGGTTGGTTTCAGCAGAATTTAAGAATCTAAGGTTGTTTTCCGATAAACTTGATATAAATGACTATGCGTACTAATTCATTTAAAAACTCCTTATCATTTTCATAAATTCATAAATAAAGATAAGTCCCTTTTATAAGTATAAGAATTTAAGAAAATATCACCTTTAAAAAAAAATATATACATACCTGTATCTCTATTTATTTTTCTTAAAATTAAATGTTTAAAGCATAAAAGATGGTTTGATGTAGATTTTTTATTAAAATACTAGATAGGTTTCTGAAATATTCCGGACATTCTTTAACTCTCACTGATCCTGCATAGGTATTACATGTTGTTCTATATATAGATATTCTTTCTATCGATATCTTCCACGAATTAAAATCTTTTATTAAAAAAATTCGTCGTGACTCCCGAATAATATATTCATGATTTTTTTTTCCTTTTTGTTATCTACAAACAAATTGAAAAAATAATAATCAAAGAAGGGGAATTAATATAGCAAGACTTTTCATTAAACAAAATACTTTTTTTTTATATGTATCCATAAAAAGGAGAAAAGAAAATATATGCTTACCACTAATGAGAAAATAACAAGCTACTCATAAAGAAAGATTTACATCATGTTAGGAAATGAGGGAAAAAATTATTCTTTTAAGAAAAATAGCAGTTACCATAGTTAGTTACTGCTTTCTATATAAACATAGATACATCGAATATTTTTTTAAATGTTGATACTAAATAATCTATAACTTTAAGATTTATTCCATACATAAAATCCTGAGCATCATGTTTGCATTGAGTTATTTATTCTCATTAGGCAGTGAGATTTAAACTTTAGGCTTCAAAGTTACACTGGAAAAATTCCGTATCAAATTGAGGTAAAATATACCAGCACTCGGAGAACCGGTACTTTTTACTTTAACATAATTTTTACGGTAAAATTTTATGGAATAAAAAATCATATACCGTAGTTTTTTACTGTAATATTTATTGTAAAATCACTGCACGGTGATTTTACAATAACTGCAGAAACTACATAATTAAATAGTTATTACTGAAAAATATACAGTAGAAAATTCATCAGTGAAAGTAATTTTTAAGATTAATTGTCATGAGAACTGTAATAACTGGTAAAATTAAATTGTCATGACTGACAATTATGACATTTTTACTACGTGTCATCCAAAAGAAGAAAAAAAAAACAGAGTATACAAAACATTTAGTATTCGAATTTTAAAAATTGCTTTTTTTTTCGCAAACAATGTTTCTTTAAGCGACAAAGTTTTCCCTAATATAATAACGGTATGAAATCTGTTACTAAACGTGCGCCTGTCGATGTGGTACTTGAAACAAAGCGCTTGTTGTTGTTGTAGTTCATTTACGTCACACTAGAACTGCACAATGGGCTATTGGCGACGGTCTGGGAAACATCCCTGAGGATGAACCGAAGACATGCCATCACAATTTTGATTCTTTTCAGAGGGGAAGGCACCCCCGCTTCGAAAGTCCGACAAGCTGCACGCGAAGTCGAGCACTTTACGGTAGAACAGTGAACCAATACCACACACCCTCGGTCCCTACGCAGACATATCCAAGTGGTCACCCACTCGCATACTGACCGTAGACTGATGCTTGACTTCGGTGATCTACTGGGAACCATGTCTTAACGATCACTGCGGGACTTGAAGCAATGAAAGGTTTAAAAATAACTAAAACTGAGCCCACTGACCTTGAGGTCAGGGATCAAATCTCAAGTAATGTCTTACCTTTCGTTTACTAATTGCAATCGAAGATATCAATTGACTATACTATAAAATTTTCTTATTATAATGTACTCCCGACCACCAATAAAAAAGATTTTTAAAAAATTTTAATGTCTTGTATGTCGCATAGAAGCAAACTTAATTAATTTTATTCTTGAAGGAAGTAGTAAAAAAAAACTTTTGTTTTTGCCATTTCCACTAGATGGCAGCATCAATAAGAAGAGGCAGGTTCATTTTAAATATTACCTTCGTTTTTAAATGTCGACAGTGGTGCCTCTTTCCCCCTCTTTATGAGAAATTTAAATATTTAAATCATTATTTATTTTAATCTTTTTTTTTTCCTCTTCAAAGAAATTCTTAGTTTATCAATACAAGCAAAACAATATGTAAAAAAATTAATAAAATATATAATGAATCTCTTTTTATATTAAGAATGTAAATTATACTATTAAAAAAATATTCTAAAACTCCAAGTTCAAATTAAAAACAGAACAAAAGAATTAAGGAAATGAAGCAGAAAAATGAAATATCAATTAATTTTAAAAGAGTTTTGTTGAATTTTAAAAAAAAAACTATTTCCGTAAAAAAAAAATAATAATTTGGTTCTAAGATTCATCTAATTAATTGCTTAAAAATGTTTCGATTCGACGATTAAAAAACTATATTTTTTAACTCTATTGAGAAAGTACGGCTTAAATTTTTTTCCTTCTTAATTATGGACACAAGGACTATAAAAAAAATGCTTTTCTTATTCTAAATCTTCTCTTAAAGACATTTAGTTTTCGTGCGAAACTGGAATATGTATATATTTTACTTACTTAATGACAACTAAAAAAATAAATGTTTTCTTTCATATATCAGATATATGGCTTAAATCAAATCTTTTTGTTTAATAAGTTGATAAAAAATAAACTTCAACAAGCATATACAGTACTCTAAATAATAAGTTTTAAGACCTGCGTAACTTATTTTTACTTACTAAGGACGCAGAATTCGTGATTTCAAAAACCCACTAAAAATACGATGATTTTTCATTGCTTTAAGATTCAAGACAATTGTACTATTTATGAATAAGTAAAACATTAAAGGCTCTAAATTTATGACTCGTCTAATTTAAATACCTACCAAATTACGGTCACTCAACCTCCCTCCATATAACTTAATCAAAATCCAACTTTGTCTACAAAAATTAATTATTAAATATACGGTTAATTATAATAATATGATTATTAAAAATACGGTTAATTGTATATTATATCATTTCAGACTTTCCATTAAGATGTTGATAGATAAATATAGACTTCATCATAAAAATCATCCAATCCAAATTAATTATTAAATATACGATTAATTACAATAATATAAATATTAAATATACGGTTAATTGTATATTATAGCATTTCAGACTTTCCATTTAGATGTTGATAGATAAATATAGACTTCATTATAAAAATCATCCAATCCAAATTAATTACTAAATATACGGTTAATTACAATAATATAATTATTAAATATACGGTTAATTGTATATTATAGCATTTCAGACTTTCCATTTAGATGTTGATAGATAAATATAGACTTCATTATAAAAATCATCCAATCCAAATTAATTATTAAATATACGGCTAATTACAATAATATAATTATTAAATATACGGTTTTGTATATTATAGCATTTCAGACTTTCCATTAAGATGTTGATAGATAAATATAGACTTCATTATAAAAATCATCCAATCCAAATTAATTATTAAATATACGGTTAATTACAATAATATAATTATTAAATATACGGTTAATTGTATATTATAGCATTTCAGACTTTCCATTTAGATGTTGATAAATAAATGTAGACTTTTATCCCTTCGCTCAATTTTTTTTCTTTCAAAATACCTATTTAAATAAGCCGAAATAATACTTATTTAGTTATTTTAATATACGTATCGTCTATTAATAAAAGATCGGATTTTATATTTTCATTTATATTTAATGTAAAATTTATAAAACTCAGTGTTAATTTATTAAACTCAGGGTCAGTGTGTTTATTATACCCATTTTAATATATTAAACCCACTTGTATTATAAAACATCATAAAAATAATTAAAAGTTTTCACAACCAAAGAAAGGGATGCTGACATAGCATATCCTTATTAAGAACGGATCATGGGTTAGAATTCCTTAGCCATCGGGCTAATCATGAGAGGTTCTTTTGCTTTTTCTCGGCGTATAACGCGAATAAGGGTAAGTTACATAAAAAAAAAAAAATTTAAAAAAACACTTTGAATTTTTCGCAATATTTGATTAGAGAGTTTTCTTGATTTATTGGGTTGGAATAAACATTACAAGGTTGCGGAGTAGAACATTGATAAAATCGGCTGTTCAGTACTGATTCTTTTTTAAAAGTAAATAAATAAAAGTTTAAAAGCAAATAAAAACATCTAATGCAAGATCAGCTAAACATTTTATGGGAAAGCCTACAATGTAAAAGATATTAAAATTTTTTTACAAATGATTCTTATTTGTGTTTTCTATCTGAAATCTACCAGCAGCAATCTAACTAACCAGCCCTAAACACTTAAAAAAAATTCTAAAACTTCACAGAAATAACATAATGAATTTAATGAACCCATTTTATATATTCTTCATTAATGCTTTGCCAAAGGAGACAGTATACTTCGTGATTGCAAAGTAGTTTTTAAAAACTTCCTTTTATATTGTAGATTGTGACAGTCATTTAAAATGTGAAAAAGAGAAATTCCTATGCCTCCCAATGTCTTCAAAGCTAGGAAGCCATTTACAATGAGAAATTGAATTCTATGTTCTCTTTGTTCCGGTTGTAGCCGCCCTTTTAGCTCAAGACCAGAATCTTTTCAATACTGGAAGAAGACAAAAAAAGGAGACGGAAGGAAAAGTAAAAATGATTGAATTGCTCGAATGTGAAGAACATATTCTTTTAGGAAAGTACAGTCTGAATTTAAAGGAGCATGAAGAAGTGCTTGTGAAAGGCCATGGAACAAACTAAAATGCAAGATCATTTCTTAGAGTATTGCATTGCATTATGAAATAACAAACATTCGTGAAATATTTTATTATGAATGATTAGGAGTCCCCTTAAAACGGATTTTTGGAGAAAAAAAATTTTAAAAAATTAAGAAAAACAATGATTTTTCAAATTTTTTCAAAATTTTAGAATTGTTTTTTAGTTTTAATTTAATAAAATAAAAGTAAAATTTAATTTATTATTATTTATTTTAATTTTAAATATGCTTTCTTAAATGAAAAGATATATAAATACTTTTATATTTGAATTAATAAAATATATACAAGAAAAAAATTTAATCTAAAGGCCCCAAAAATTTGAATTGCCTAGGGCCCCGCTTACGCTTAATCCGGTCCTGATTGTTGGTGTTCATGGACGCAAGAACTATTTAAAGCGAAATGGTTACATTAATCTTAATATCTTCCTTATCTTACATTGTTAGAATTTTCATTCTAAAATTATGGTGAAATAACCGACAGCAGTATGTCCATCCAATAAACCATAAAGTTTACGATAAAGAACACTTTTTACTTTCACGATTTTGAAACCGTTTACAACTAGCATGGTTAAAAAAAAACATGGATACAAAACTAGGAGGTTTTTTAAACATTTACTACTAGCACGACTCCAAAAGCTCAAAAAAGGAAATTTTAATGGACGTTGGAGCTAGGCTTTTTGATAGGTAATGGGCTTTGGAATTAGATTGTGGTTTATCAAGAGGAAATATTCTTAAGAAGGATTCGAAAGACCATTCAGTCGGTCACGTGATTAACAGGACCCTCTGGGGTAAAATATGTACCTAACTGTAAGGAACATTGTTAGAATTTTCTATATCAGGTGGGCCTAGTTCATGCGATAAAATTCTGGATGATTAGCCTTAGTAGGTGAAATAATTTTTTTTTAATATTTTTTTTTTAATTAAACGACTTAAAACTCCTCATGCACCACAAAGTATAACATGAGGCTTACAGTTGTAAGTAGAAAACTGTAAGCCTCATGTTATACTTTGTGGTGCATAAGGAGTTTTAAGTCGTTTAATGTAAAAAAAAAAAATTTTTTAAAAAATTATTTCACCTACTAAGGCTAATCATCCAGAATTTTGAAATAATTAATAAACGGTTTCTCTCACACTTAGCAGTTTGAATTCCTTCTTATTTAGGGTTATTTGACTGTTTAATTAATATTAAAATGTTACTAATGTTGACATCTTTAACAAAGTACATAAATAAGTTAAACAATTTACATTTTTCAAGCTCATTCTTTCTATAAAAAGGAAATAACTATTTTTAAAAAGGAAGAGCTTTTAATAACATTTTTCTGATTTAATAGGTACTTCTAAGAAGAAAAAAAATTTTAATAACAGCTAAAAAGATATGCTCAATTCATGAGTCCTCATATTGCAAGTCCCCAAGAGCAAGTTACAAAATACCTATCCTTTTAACTCGTAAGAGCTGAATAGTAAATAAAATCTGGAAAAAAATTATCCAAGAATGCAAACGGAAAACAAATACCCGATAACTTTACAACTTAAAAAACAAGAAATTAAACTAACGTTCGTAAAATTGTGCATCCTCATTATATCATTTTAGAAAAAAAAAATTTTATCAAAGCAATTTCCAGTCGATGAACAGTTTTTCCCTTAAAATGAATTACATGGATCAGTGGCTCCTTTAAGTTATCCAATTACGTGTTGAGGCAAAAATAAATATTTTTGTATTTGTCTGAATTTTATTTATATTTAAAAGAAGTCGAACAATTACTGACGCAAGTAATAGAGAAATAGTTGAATTTAACCCCTTACTTATTTTTTAATATGGATTAATAAATTCCATGAAATCTTTCACAAAATGTTAGACAGATCAATAAGGTTTATTAGTGGAAAATCAATATGAAAAAAGATGATTCCATGAAAAAAAATTTAGTTTTCCATATCATCAAAAAGAATTATAATTCTGGTGGCTTAAAAGGGTTGTAAAATTATTAAAATGCATAAAAATAAGAAAAGTGTTACGATTAAAAAAGAGGCAAATGAATAAAACAAATGTTAAAAATATTCTGAATATCATGAGGATATGAGTAAACAAGCTCTAAAAGATTGAACAGAACTTTTTGAGTAATCAGTACTTTTTTAACACCGAGGTTTTCCTTGAAGTAATAAGTAATCTGAATGGAATTCTATGTAGTTTTAAAACTGCATGACAAATATGCAAATTTTAGTAAATACCTGTATTCATTTTCAAAAATCAATTTTTCCAAATTTAAAAATAAAAAAAACTGCTATAAAATATACTCAAAAAGAATAAAAAAGATTGTTTTGCAGATTGAATCAGTGCTTTCTTGGAAAAGTTATATCAAGCTTAGAAATCTTGATAGAGATCGTGTTTTGAAACTGTTCGATTCGTGTTCAGATTAAATAAGCAATGGGATGAGATATCTTTTGAATAAATTGCATTTTTGCAAATTTCTAAATGATCTTAAAAGTAAGTTATAATAAAGCTAAGTAAATTGAAGAAAAAAAAATTTATTTTTTTTTAGTTTACCATAGATTTTGTTCCGAAAGAAACTTTCGTTTTTTTTTTTTTTTAATCTTAAATAATTAAATATAATATCTCTTGTCTTATAATTATACTTCCTGTCTAGGGATAAAATACCAGTAATCTAATTAAACTTATACCAGGTAAAAATACCACAGCTATCTAAATAATTAAACATAGAAAAATGATGCTGACTATAAAAAAAAAGAATATTTGTTTAGGGAAAAATGTGTTTAATTATATTAATTTAATAGCGTTAAAAAATTAAGTTCCTGTCACATATTTAAATGAAATTAATGAAAAAGCATTCTTGAGTGGATTCAGAATGAAAATTATGCTTTTTTTGCTTCTTATTTTAAAACAAACATTGAAAATGTACTATTTCAATCCTGGCAAAAATAAAAAGATATTTAAATAAAAGGAAAGGACAAAATTTTCATTATCTATGAGTTATGCTCAGTTATTACCATAAATGATGCAATGAATTAAAAAAAAATATTAGACTTAAACCATTTATATTCAGATTTGTTCTCCCAATATTTAGCAACTTCAAAAAGAAAAATAAGTATAAAATTCGGTTTTAATAACGTGGTAAATATAAAAACTCCTTCTGGCAAAAAGGATAATTAATTGCTTAACTGGTAAAAACAATTTTTAAAAAAAAGAAATCTTTCTTGAAACTATTTTTTGGAATAGTTATTAAAGCAGAAAAAATGTATCTCTGTTAGGTTAATTAAATGTTTTGCAGAATATTAAATTTGTATCCCTAACGAAAATATTTTAAATAAATTCCCGATCATTTGAAAAATTAGCAGGGAAATTAATGTTTTAAGAAAATATTCGTAATTAAAACTGTTTTTTTTACATACTTGGGAAGAGGATTTTTCTACAAATTCAGGAAATTGTTTTTTTTTCCAGCAAGTTCGTTTTTTTTTCTGATTTCCTAATTATAATTAGATTATATATATTTATGGATGGTAACAAACGTATTTAAATTTACACAAAAATTATAATTATTTACAATAAAAAGTTAACGGAAATCTTGAAATTGCATTAGTATTAAATATTTTCGAATTATTGGAATTTTAAAAAAAAATTGCAGTGTTGTGTACTATATTAAATATGATGTTCTGTAAAGACTACTGCTAATATATACTTTCCTTATATAAAATCCTTATCAAAAATAACAAAAATATGTACATGTTACACGTCGCAAATTTATATTTAAAAAAGGAAAAAAAATAAAACAACAAAAATAACGAAATTTAACATGTTAACGTCAGGGGAGGGTGAATTTAATAAACGTTAAGACAGTTTTACTTTAAACAATAGTTAACAATTATTAGTTAATAATAAAGGAGGTTTTTAGGTGTGGTATCTATTGAGGATAAAACTTAAGCCAAATATACTAATAGAATACATTGTACCTATTTTTGTACTTTTGGTATGTATTGAGGGTAAAACTTGAAGCGAAATGTACTAATAGAATAAACTAAACTAAACTCAGAGGCACGACAGCCCATAGAGGGCCAAGGCCTACTTTTCCCATCTCAATTTTCTTGACCTTGGGTTCTGGGGTGCAGGAGCAGATGTTCCGGTCAGGTGGTCAGCCGAACGCGGAACCCCCAGTGTTTAGTTCCCAAGCATGCTTGGTACTCATTTATCGACCCACTGAAGGGATGAAAGGCTAAGTCAACCTTGCCCGGCCCGAGGATCGAACCTAGGACCTGTGGCACGGGAGGGTGAAACGCTACCACTCAGCCACCGGGCGTCACTAATAGATTACATTGTATCTATATTTGTACTTTTGGTATCTATTGAGGATAATAAATTTGTACCTTTGGTATCTGTAGAGGATAAAACTTGAAGCCAAATATACTAATAGAATACCTTGTACCTTTGGTATCTATTGAGGATAAAACTTGAAGATATTTCTACTTCTATTTCAAGTTCTCTCGATTTCCTCCCACTATCAACCCAAACTTATTTCCATCGCCTTCTTGTGCTGGGAGTTTTTCCTGATTTCGATTGCGTTTTTTTTTTTTTTTTTCTAGGTTAAATATCAATTAATGTTTTCATTTTTGATAAGAATTTTAAAAATACATAATAAGGGTGGTCTTTACAGAACACTATTGTTAATTTACTCAAATTGAAATTCCATTATAGTAGTGAAATTGGTGGCTTTCGACTCTGAATTTTTCGCTTTCAGTAAATAGACAATGAGTTTCAAAATTACACATTATAATAGTAACGGTGAGATTTTACTACATTATATTTTCTTTGTATTTATCACATTGTTATTTTATAATTTTTTTCACATTTTTTTTTAGTCTTACACTGCTTGTAAACTTTAATGTTATTTCTCGGCTTTTATTTATTTTTCAGAATTTTAAATATCTGGTTTCTAAGTTTCGAAACAAAGGCACAATGTGTCATTGTTTGTGTATCCTTAACATAATAATAACTGCTTTAAACTAATTAAGGAGTATTCCTGATGTACTCAGTTCTATCTATGAAGATTGCATAGGTTGGTTTTTCATTGTTTTATGCTTTCCGATAAGAATAGGTAGTGTAGTTGAACATTCACTGGGATTAAGAGCAAAACAGAAACAGAATGATCTTGAAATTGAAAAAATTAAAATGGATTAGTCATGTTCTACGCAAACCTGAAAAATTCAAAGTAAAACAAGTTTTTCTTTGGAACCCTCAAGACAATAGAAAAAGAGGAAGACGTGAAAATACTTGTCGCTGGACGATTGTAAACGAATTGGAAAAAAAAATTAAAAAATAGGAAAGACATGCAGAAGGGCAAAATATCTAGCCACAAATAGAGTGAAATGGAAAACCATAGTAGAAGTTCTATGCTCCAATTCGGAGTGAAGAGAAATAGGTACAGATATGTATGTGTACAATCAAGAATTTAAAGATAAAGTTTAAACATTATGAATTTTTCATATAGTAACTATCTGAATACTCAATTTTGAAAAAAAAAGTAAGCAATCAATATATCAGTACTGAGCAACCCTACCAAATCCTACACAAAACTGAAAGACGTATATCAGCACAATTAATAAAGCTAAAATAATTCTATTTTTTAAATTTAATTTTGTATTAAATTCTTCCGGGTGACTTTACGTAATTAGATTAAGCAACCCACGTTTTCAGTAGTTTATCCCATCAAAACAACGATTAAGGGTATTCAAAGTCATTTGACCTGAAAATGTTACTCGAGACTATCATATGATAGTCAAAATTTACCACAATCACGTGATTTTTTAAGGTTCGAATTCCTTTAGGCGGACAGTAAAAAAAAACCTCAGAGTAGCTCAGTTATAAAGCTTCCCAATATTGGTGAAATTTTCCTCGACACCAAATATGCTAAAATAATACATTCTACTGATATTCGTACATTTAGTATTTATTAAAACTGCACCATTTACCATAGTTCACCAAAATTAATAAAGCGTCATTGGCATTAATAATAATATGGTGATTTCTTTCATTTATTCTAAACAAATTAGTGCCATTTCTGCTATTAATACTATATATAATTAATTTCGGCACTATAAGTACTATAAATCTGATTTATAGTACTTATAGTGCATATAGTTTATTTTTTTATTTCATTTAGTTTTTATTACCAAAATTAATTAAGCATCATTGGCGTCTATACTAGTTTGCAATTTTTTTATGCATTTCTTAAAAGGATTGTTACCATTTCTCCACAAAAAAAAAAACTCATTTTTTTAATGAAAATTATACCCCAGCAAATATAACTGATGTAATCCTTAATATTTGAACTAAATAAAATCGTCTGCAGTCTTATTTTAAAAAAAAAATAACAATTTGTTAGCCAATGATAAATTCCATTTTTCATACGGTCCAACCTAAAGAACTTAATGAAAATTTCGAACGAATTTTAGAATCGGGAGGCTAAGTTTTCTCCTTGAAGCCGTTGTAAATATTTCAGGGTGATGGAACAAACGGTTCTGGAGTTTGGTTTGGAACGATTTTGGAAACACACACATAACAAACTCTTCATTTTATTGTTATAGTTAAGTCATTAATTGTTGATAAATTATAATTGTTATCTTTAAACATAATTAATAAATTAAAACGTGATGCATTTCATCCAATTAATATGATTTTTTAACTCTAGATATTGATAAAAAAGTTTTAATTAATGATTATTATTTAATCAAATGTGCGATCGTCCAGTTAATACATAGTGTGGGTGATTTAACCGATTACCAAGAAGGGCATACCATTTTCTGGTGCTTTCATTTTTTTAAACAAAATTTAAAATATGTACCGAAATAAAAAAAATGAAAAAAATGCTGAAACTGTTTAAGAACACCATAACTTAGGGAAGAGTTTTTCGTAAAGTAAATTTTTAAAATTTCAGAGTTTAACGTAATAAATTTTTATAAGTGAACAGCAACACTCCTTCCTATTTGCATTTATTAAAAATTAAACAAAATTATTTTATTATACCAACAATTTCTCAAGGATTTTCATTGATTGAACCATTGGATGTATGTAATACAAAAAATACTATTTAATATAAAATATTCTTTACATTGATTCAAAGTAAATTAAACAGCCTTTTTTTTATCATTTTCACAATAGAATTAAATGACATTTATTGTAGTGTAATTAACAGAATTCCCTTTAATATTTTTAACAGTATTATAACTTTAGAAATAAACAGTATTCCTTCCATTAATGCAAATTAAAAAAAAAAAGATATTTCCTCTAAGTAAAAACAGCTGAATTCACGTTAATAAAAAACGCATTGATCATCGAGAATTAGTAACCAAATATAACAATGTACATAAAAGAAAAAATCAAAGATGATGAGATTTTAAAATTCGCGCTATAAAAATTTATCAAAAATATTTAAGGCATTTGAAATCTTTTGCAAATTATTCATATTCTTTGAAATTTCATTTTAAATACTAAATCATTCAACTGGTTTAAAATACATCTATCAAGGATCTTAAATATTTTTTTAAGTTGTGAAATTATTCATGGATGAAATTAGCTCGATGTACACTTGGTTGATTTTTAAATTTCATCTTGTTTTATTACACATAATAAACATAACCTTTAAAAAATCCTTTTTTATATAATATCTTTCAAAGATCCATTTAATTTTAACTCAAATATTGCTTTTCGAAAGTAAAATATCTTGGTTCATGTTCTGAATTGAACTTATTTGTAATGTATAGAAAAACGTATAGAAAAACGTATAGAAAACGTTTTAAAAAATTTTACACACTTAACAAAAGTAAATACTGTTTTTTAAAGTATTAAATCAAAAAAATTTTTAATACGTTCAAAAGTTTAAAAACATTTTTAAATTTGATATAATTTAGATTTGATAATTCTCGTAGGAAATTGAAAAACTTTTGATTAACAGTGAGCAAAATTTTTAGTACTTTAATTTGTCGCATAAAAGTTGGTATTATGAAAATAAGTCAGATTAATTAAGATCTATTTAACGTTAACGTAACTAATTAAGATTTTAAGATTTATTTAACGTTTTTAAATTTCACAAGGGTAGTAAAATTAAAAACAATTTAAAAATATTTTTAAATAAAATTCTTTAAAAAATGTTTTTAAAATTAATGCAAACCTGTTCTTTTACTTCATAATAAAAAATTAGGCAGAAGTAAACCCTTGAGAAATTTTTATACTTTGGTTATTTTAATAAAGATTGGCAATATGAAACTTCTGGATATTTAGAAACCTTTTTGTTGTTTTTAGTGGCGATTAGTTATTTTTATTTCAAGTTACAAGGTAACAATTTTAAATTTTCGTAGCGTTCATGAAATTATTGAAACTTATTTTTATAATAACAAAAAATAAATATCTTAACTCCAGTTTGAGGTGTGAGTAATATATAATTCTGTAACCTTCAGTTTATCTCTTATTGTAACTTTTGTTGCAATGTAACATTTAATGTAGAACACTGTTAGAATTTCTATTCTAAAACTAGGTAAAATAAAATTGCAGCATCCAGTTTATCCAATTAACAGTAAAGTTTATGGTTAAGAACTCTTCTTTACCTGTAAGAGTTTGAAACTCTATACAACTAGCATGGTTTTAAAACCGCAAAAATGAAAATTAACTGGAAATAGGCAATGTTAGGCTTTTTGTTAAGTAACGGGCATTCGAGTTACCTTGTGATTTAGTCTTGTTTTTTCGAGTGAACCCTGGAATGTGGCTTATATAATTTATTTAATATTACCATCTATCGTTAGTGGTGGGAAATATACTTTTTCGTGTTACGCAGATTCTTTTACGCATATTCTTACATTTGGGTTGACATCCGCAATTTGACTTTTGAAAAACACTGACCCACACTCACGACAACTCCAATTAATTTTGGTGTTTTTTTTTTTTTTTTTTTTTCAATTGACACTCGACAGTCTTGATTTTTAAAAAAATAGTAAACAAGAGAAGAAAAAAAAATTGATCTAACAACGTGTTTGTTGAGATTTCAATTTGTTGAGTTTGTTGTATATACCGTAAAATCCATTTTCACCGGAATATGTTTCGAAACAATAATTTTGAAACACCGTAATTTTTACAGCAATAATTACGGCTAAATCACTGAATTACTCAAATTAAATAAATATTTCTATAAAAATTAATAATATTTTATGGCATGAAGGGTTCTTATGGTAAAATGAATGTTGCAGAAGTGCGGATACTTTATACGGTAATTTGAACCAAACATTTTTTTTACAGTGCAACAATTTAAAATAAAATTAAAATAATAAAAATTAAAAATTGAATGTAGAGATTTTTGTTTAAGGCAAAGAAATTAAAACTCCTAACTATTTCATACTACAAGAGGACCATTTATTTTCTGAGGGGGGGGGGGAGTGTTGTTTCCAAAAGGTGTTAACGTTTTAAATTTTCATGGTGAACATAATTAAAAATACCAGCATAAGAAAATATAGAAGTCTAGTGGAACAATGTTTCTTTATTGTAACTTATATTCTTGTATTGCAGCCATTTCCTTCTTTTATAAACATTTGTGTTGACTTCCGCAATTTGATTTTTGAAAAACACTAACCCACACTCACGACAACTCCAATTACTTTTGCTGTCTTTTTCAATTGACATTCGATAGATTCGATTCCTAGAATAATAGTAAAAGAGAAGAAAAAAAAGTGATCTAACAACGAGTTTGTTGAGATTTCGATTTCCCCCAAAGAATTCTTCCTTAGCTTCAAAAATGTTTTGAGTATTGGAAAATCTCTTTTAGATTCGTTTTAGATTTAGTCTTTGAGATATACTGTATGAAAAAAATTTCTCCCAAAAAAATAAGCTTTGATTTCTTTACTCCTATCTTAAAACAAGATTATCTCGTTTTATTCTGTAAAAGTCTTGTGATTTTAACTTTCTTCCTGACATTTTTAGTGAAGTTCCTATATTTTATTCTTTCTCTTTGAATAAAATCCTTAAAAGATACCATTTCTTGTTTTTAGATGTGTGTGATTTTTTTCTATACAAAAATAAATTTTGTTCAGCTAAAAATAAATAGCAGAAAATTTTCAAAAAAAAAAAAAAATCAGTTTGAAGATTTGGCAAATTTTAATACAGAATTTTTGAGGTCGAGACACTGCAAAATTACTGCAGTTTGTAAGCTGCAGCAATTTTGTAGTAGTCCAAACCTCAAACATTTTACAGTAAATATGTAGAGCTATTAGAGTATTTAGTGGTGCCATCTATCTTGAAAGATAAGAAATACTACACTTTTGTTTTAAAAAAAATGTTTTTTTTTTTGTATCTATTCTCATAAACAGGTACTATAATTGGAGAGTATAAAAATCGAAAAACTCCTTGTATGTTGAAGGAATGAATATGTTGAAGTTTGAATATATTGAAGGAAATAAATGTAAGAAGTTTTTGATGGGATTCGAACTCCCATCCTCTCAGACGTGAGACTGACAGAAACAGCCCTATCGGCTATAGCTCAATATCACTCCTTTTGCAAGGAAGTAAACGCTTTTATAACGAGGGTCTAGTTGGAGCGATAAAGGTTCTTGTTTAATTATATTAGGTAAAAACACAGTTAATAAGCAATTCTCTCACAGTTAACAATTTAAATAGCGGATGAATACGATAAGATAGCAATTAAATGAATTATTATTTAATCCTTCTTTACTAGAAACTCCTAACACTGTAAATTTGCATCTTTTGAATTTTTTTTTTTTTTTTTTTTGAACGAATTTTAAAAGCAAATAGTTCTATAAATCTTATGATCAATTAGGTTTAATCGAAAATATTAAAATACTATAAGTTATATTTTTTTCAAATAAAATTATTTGTTTAATTTAAATAGCTTTATTTTCGAACAATAAAAAGTATATTGTTTTAAATTTGCTAAATTTATTTACGGTAAATTTCAGAAACTGACAGTAATTAATAAATTTTTGAAAGAAAGGTTTGAATATAAAAAAAAAATTGTGTTTACATATCCATTTTCAAATTCTATATTGCAAACTTTTTGGATATGAATTTGTTTTAAATCAAAACTATACATTTATTTTGATTAGACAAAATAATGAGTATAACTTTGATTCTAAAATAGTTCTAGTTTATTATTATGTTGAAGAAAAAAAGTTTTAAGTCAAAAACAAACGAATAAAAAAATAATAATATAAACAATAAAAAATTAATAAAATACAGAAATATTTAAATACCTGCTTTTAAACTGATTTTAAAACAATTAAATTGTGTAAAAATCTTACTTAAAAATTTTCGGGGCTTCTGAATTACAAAATAATTACAATTATATCAAATATGTATTTTATGCTAATTTACTTTATAAAAATAGTGCACGTTATCTCCGCCCTTAATATATATGTTTAGAATCTTTACCTAAATCTAAGTAGTAAATTTAAGTAGTAAGCTAGTAACATCGTAAAGTGACGTAGGACTAACCTTATCTAGTAATTACACAAAAACGATGGTAGTAAAAATCTATATCACTACATTTTGCTTAGGAAACCAACTATTTATTCTCAAAAAATTTGAAAGTTGATTAGCACGCTTATCAGCAAATGACGTTGCTATCAGATAAATATAGGAATAAAGCTAGTGATGCCCTGACGAATAAGCTAGTTTATAAGCTAATTCAACTTAATTCAACTTAAGTCATAAGATAGAAAGTCTACTTGCAAATAATTTATTTTCTTTTATTTAAAAAAGTTTTTCTTTAAGCGCTTATGCAAAAAAAAATATATGCTTATTAAATACAAACTCAATATTTTGTTTATAAAAAGTCATAGTTTATAAATAGTTTTGAATTAATATACAAATTTTTAAAGATTTGCTAACCTGACTATAAATATTTTTTTTCTTAAGAACACATTTGGCTTTCTTCTTTTATGCTTCTACTCTAGATTTACATAAATTGCAGGAAGAAATTTTCTCATCTTTCCAATTTTATTTTACTATAAAAAAGCAAAATTTTTCGTTCTTTGATTTATCATTCGAAACAAATCCAAAACTCAAAAGAAATTCATATTTTTTTCCTTAACACCGGTCTTCCAGAATGGACTTTAAAATTTTAGATTAGCATATTTTAGAATGTAAAAGGCTCCTATTTTGTTCTCGAGTGTGCCGTGAATCTAAAAGTATTTTGTTTCATCTGAATTTCAAAACTGGCGGTAAGAAACTCTATTTACATACCTGAGGTGGGCTTTGCAGTAATGACATTATATTTTTTTTGTGGTTATGGATTCTAACAAATACTATTTTAATAAAATATATTTAAGAAAAAAATTTCAAAAGAATCTTTGTAATTGCATTTTTGGAGAAATAAGATATACGTGCGTGCTGTATATTTTTTTATAAAAGTCTACAATCTTAAAATCTATTTCCCCCAAGTTTGGTTTTACATACATTCAGTTTACATACTGTGGTCAACTCTGGTTACTACAAAATTTCCTCAGATCAAAAACCATCCTCAAAGAGTAATCATAAATCATCATAAATAATCATCAATCACCATAAAAAGTAATAATCAGAAACTCTTAGCAAAACATCTAAGAAATAATTCTAAGAAAAAAAATAATGCATGCTGATCCATAATCCATGCATATATTAAAAATAGGAAATTTTTTGGTTGAATAAATTTGATTCTGAAGAATTAAAAATTAAAGATAAAGCTTTTCACTTTTTAAAAAATTAATAAGCTCTAACTATTAACAAGCTCGAACATAATTTTACCATAAGTTTTTGAGTTGGTCGAAATTCCAAGGTGAGAAATACTCTAAAATATTGTTTCAAGTTCTTTTCTATTGAGTAGTGACATAATATCCATTTAGAAATATATTAAGCAAAAACAATTCAGTCTATACTGAATACCAGTTACTGAATAATAATGAATTAATAGATTAATGAATAGTAGTTAAACAATAGTTTAATGAAAATGACACTGAGAAAATATCTATCGTCAAAATATTGTAAAATTTTTGGTGCCATGAGAACAACATGAAAACAAAAATTTTACCGAAACATCTTTGTAATTATTTGGGTATAATTACAAATAAAATATTGTTTTAAAATGAGATAAAATTTGGCCAATGCGGTAAAGTTTGATAATTTTATCAGGACACCTTAGAGTTAGTATAGAAACCATTTATTTGGTTAATGTTTTTTCTTTGGTCAATGGAGGTAATTTGGGTCTATTTCCCATTGGCCTCATAAAAGCCAGAACTGCTACTCTCTTCTCGTTACCAAGTGAGCACCCATGGCCAAGTCACGACGGTGGAGCAGCGTCGCCCACGTCACACAACTACAAACCCGTTTATAAGGCGGGTTACATTCACACAATCACACAGAAGAAAGGACATAGAACACTGAGAGAGAGAAAGAAACATCCATGAGCGGGATTCGAACCCGCAACTATCGGCTCCGCAGTCAGGCGCGCTAACCACTCTACCACCTGGTCGGCTATTCATTTAAATGTACTTTTCTGTTTTCTATATTTTATTAAGAGCATTATAATAAGAACTATAATTTTAAGACCCAGAATTTCCGGTAAACTGTTTCCGAATTAACGGAAAAATCTCCTAATGAATGGTATTATACCGCATATTTCGGTTATATTTAGAGGACGCCATACCATGGAAAAAAATTCTCATCACATCTCAAATTCTCTTTCTCCTTCTTTACTAATTTAAAGTTTAAAAGAATGAAAAAGTGCAGGCAGACCTAGAGTTTGTTATGAAGTTTCAATTGATGAAAAAAAAAAATTTCAAAATATTAAAATGCAAGCAAAGTACTAGAAGAGAACTTTTCCGTTGCTTTATCCTAAGTTATCATCTCATAATTTATTTTCATTTGAATATTTTAAATTTTCTTTTCAGCATTTAAAACTTCTTGACTTACTCTAGGTTTATCAGAACTCGCTTTTTTTTTTTTTACAGTTTAAATTTTAAATTAGCAATGAAGGAGATAGCAATGAAGGAGAAAATTTTTTTCCGGGGTATGGTGTCCCTTTAAGTAATTATAGTTTTTTTTCCGCTAATTTGATTACCATTCTGTATGGTAATTATACCAAAATGATTTTTTTGAGTTGCTCCAGTAAAAAATTAGGTGTATATGCAAGTTTTGTGTCAAAAAAAAAAAAATTGCAGGATTTTTTTAACCAACTTTTAATTTAAAATTCAGGTAAAGATAACTCGAAAAATAAGAAAACTGTAATGTTTGATCGCTAATTGGCACCTAAAACTAAGTTCTCATCTTCACAAAAAAAATTATTTAAAGTTCAAAGACATTCTTTTAATGCATAACAAAAGCAATAATAATCAAAAGTAATATGATAAACTATATACAAACCGTAGGAATATGGTTAAAAGCAACAAATATGATTAAAAGCATGGTGGATAGTTTTCCACTCACTTTCTTATAATGTCTGCATTTTTTCCTTATTAAATAAATTGCTGAAATTTTTCTTCCGCTATTCCAAGCATAAAATAATGATTCAGAAAACTCGGAACGAATTTAATTTATTGAAACGGAAACTTTTAAAAGAAAAATATTTCACCAACTTGTTAAAATTTTTCAAGACCTTGTTAAAAACTCAAACTTGCTTTTAATTTTGGGAAAAGGTATTTATTTTGTGAAAAAAAAAAATCGCACTTCTGCAAAAATACAAATTGCAGTTAGTTGTTAAGAACTAAATTAAGTAAGAAAAACTTTTTGTTTACGAAGAAGAGAACTTGGGGAAAAAAAAGCTTTGTTTTATTTATTGATTTTTTTTTAAACATGAGAACAAAAGACAAAACGTAATCATTTATGCGAATCAACTAAATGTTTTCGCTTTTCTTGGTGATTACGATAACAAACAATCTTCAAAAACTATTTTCCTTGAAATATACATAGCTGTTGATTTTCATGTTTTATGCGAAAAAATCTTTTTTTGTAATAGTAAACCTTATAATTTAATATTTGATTATTTATCTAATAAATGTTACTTAAAGCAGCTTTGACAACTACGATGCATGAGTCGTGGTGGCTCAGGGTATAGCGATGGCAGATCGATTTGAATTCCGCACCCGGCTCTCACTGACCACAGTGCTGATGTAAAATATCATTGATAGACGGATCATGGGTTAGAATCCCCTTGCCGTCAGGCTAAGCATGGAAGGTTTTCCATGGAAAATTGTGTCTGCTGTTTAACGACGGGCATATCCCCTATGATAACCTATAAAATCCTATGGTGCATAAATTATTCAAACAAGTAGTTGAAACAAATAATAATGGTGTTCATGTTTTTTTTTTAAATTTTAATGAAACAAATCTAACAAATTAAATAAATATAGTCCTCTTACATTAAGGGAAGAGCGTTATACCTCGATACAAACAGCATAACCCTGCCATCTATTGAAGACTAACACAACTAACCTGCCATGATTGTTCTCTTAACTACCAAGCGTTTGTGTAGAGTACTAGCGATTTTATAGTAAGATTTGTGGGGACTAGAAAATAAGAGGAAAACTTTTAATCGAAAAGGAAATTATTATTATTTCATTATTATTATTTCATTTTTTTTTTCCTAATTGATTAGTGTTAAAAATTAAGATGGTGTATTGAACTTTGAATTGTGTTCTACTTAATGGTATGGGTTAATTAATTTAAGCAGCAAAACTCTAACACTTTTACAGGCCATGTTTTTGCTTTTTTTCAATGAGAAATACTTTGGGACTAAATTGTAGTTGTACCTCATGACGTCCCAAGTTAATGATATCTTCTAGTAAATGCATTGAAGAGTTTTACTTTTGAATTGGTGAATGTTATGGTGGAGTATTTATTATTAATGAAACTGTTTAAAAGTCACAATTATGAAGACCTAAAGTTCTGAGGATGAACAAATTACTTTTTTTGTCTGACGAAGAAGACGATGATATGTCCATGCAAGAATTAATTGAAGGAGTGTTTAAAGAAGAAATGGATCTATCCATTAATTGTGAATTTGAATGTGACAAAATTAAAGAGGATGATTATGTTTGATTTAAACTTACTGGTTAGAAGAAAACTCGCAAAAAAAGTGTAGATATTGTGTGTGTAATCCAATACCTTGTTAAAAAGAAAATGAACACTATACTTTTAAGAAATGAATTTATGTATGAAATAGATGAAGAAGAAATAATATGCAAATTACCTTCACCCTCAGCAGAAGGATTTTCAATGCGTTAGAAGCAATTACTCAAGTTCCTTGGAAATTTCAGTGCATATGCCATGCTCGTAGATAGACTAATATGGTAGATAAGGAATCCTTTTATTTATTTTTTTATTATGTGTTGTAGTTTATAATAACTAAAGAAGATTTATTTGCTATATTTTATTTATTTTTCCTTTAGTGGAAAAGTACAATACCCAGCTTCCAGAGGTGGTGTTGTACCTTAGGACAATTTCAAAGGGCATAAAAAAATAATTTATTACTACCTTATAAAATAACATATTATTAATTTTAAAGTGTTTTTAGATTTTTTAAATGGTAAGCAATAAAATATTACTTAATTACTACTATAAGATTTACCCAAGTAAAAGTATAAATATTAATTTTCAAACTGAATGTGACAATGTGTAACGCCTTCCCCTACTTATAACTCGTACACTGCATCTGGTTTGAGATTACCACGGCACTGGTAAAAAAAAAAATGGCTCCTTTGGACTTTAACTTACTTTAGTACAATTAAATTTTATTCGTGATATCAAAACATCAATCAGTAAGAAGCGTGGTTCCAGTGTTTTATGCGCTTATCCCATGGTCAATACGCTCAAAAGCCCAATAAAATCGCATTAGCTAAAAGAATTTTTCTTGTTTTGCTCTTTAAATGTGGGTTAATTTCACCAGAAACGTAATCTGTGAAAGTGAATATTTTTTATATTTTTCTCCAAAATTCCCTCGATTCCCTTAAATTTATATATTTTTTTTTTAAATCAACCTAATTTTTTTAAAATTAAGATTACATTAAATTTAAAATCTTTCGCAGAACAGAATTTATTCTCTAATCATATGAAGAGCTGCGACCAATTTTCTGGATTATATATATTTTTAAAAAAATTGCGGTAAAATGACCATTATGACAAAAACACTTCTGGTAAAAAAATACATTATGTACATAAAACAAAAATATACGGTGTTGAAATAAATTCATTTGGTAATTTTTTCGTTTATATGTTAAAGGTTTGCCTAGATTTCTGGTTTTCAGAATTATAGTCCTTACTACCACACTTTAATTAAAGAAAATAATACAAAATTGAAAAGTAAATTTAGCCGAATAAACGATGATTACGTCATAATCAGAAGTATCATGATAAAATTACCGAAATTTGCCACTTTTACCAAATTTTATCATATATTATAAAACCATATTTTATTGTTAATTTTACCAAAATCTTTACCAAAGCACTTCAGTAAAAATTACCGATCTTCGGTGTTTCAATAGAGCAAGAAACACGGTAAATATTACCATATCCTGGTAGTTTTAATCATGTTTTTATTCTCATTGTATTTATTACTGTAAATGAACAAAATTGGTGGTTGAACCGGGGAATGTTGACAATCACATAGTCGCTTTGGTAAATGTCCAAAATATATATTAGGTCTAGTTAAGTGCCACTGCCCGGTATACATTTGCCCGGTATGCCCTACATCTATGTTTTCTTAAGGTTCAGTGCCACTTCGGGGTATACATTTGACCAGTATCCTCTGCAACAATCTTTTTTACGGTCAAGTGTCACTGCCCAGTATGCTTTTATCACGTTGAATGCCATAGGGGTCACCGGTGACCAGCACTGAGTTTGTTCACAGCACCACGGGGGTCACCGGTGGCCGGTGAAACCAAGATTATTAGAAACACATAATTCGGGTAAATTTTTAATGCTTTTAATTTTTTTATATTATTATCGTTACTAAAATGGTTTGAAGGAATTAATGCAATACATACTGAGAAAATCATTTTGGCCAGACGGGCAAGCCATGTGAAATTAACGTGGCATTCAACGTGTTAACCGCTTCACGGAACACTGATGTTTCTCTTTATCTATCCTCAGAATGTATTAAAATATTAAATATATAATAATAATGTCAAAGAATAAATTAATTTCGAACTGGATATAACAAATATTTCAGACATTCACCAAAACGATTGTGATTGTTGACATTCACGATTTGATGTGAAAATCGACATTCTCCTGATTTTGGACATTCAAGGTAACATATTCACTTCCGATGTCACTGAATTTTTCATCTAATTTTAAAGATGACGTGACTTTTTATGTCAATATATATTGACAAATTTGCTTTGATGGAGAACTTCTTGCCGGAAAATAACACAAGATAATTTCGCAAATACTGTTATTGGTTCATGCGGAGAATAGTAAGAAAACAAACTAGCCATTGTCAGATTGCTATTATCAGGAGCGTCAGTTTTATCACCAGAACTATTCCGGTCGCCCCCTGCATGGATTGATTTTATTGGTTGGGTTAATAAACATATATAATCTTCAATTTTCTCGAATAACAGTTTCATTTCATATATTAGATAATAATAAATTATGCAGTGGTTAATAATAAGAATGCTGCGAACAATTTAAATGAAGGTCATCTAAAAGCAACCCGTCAGTTAGTTTTTACTTTAATTAGAAATTTGAAATAACTACAAACAAAAGAAAAGTAAAAAAAGAAAAAATGTTTGTAATTCGAAATTTTTCTTATTTATTAACCATGGCTTAGATAAAAGAATAAGAAAGAAATTCTTTCAATCTGTATTTATTATGAAACCTTATTAATCTCGGAGCTCATCTGGAAACATAGTTAAATTTATTTATCTGAGTTTCGCTTCGCTGATGTATCAAGCAATATGAGCGTAAACACAAATAACAATGAAAACAAACATATTTAAAAGGAAATAAAAAATTTAAATCAACTCACGGAATTTCTTTTACTGAAAAAAAAGGGATTTCTAAAATAATTTTTATAGTTCTATTTAATAAAGATTTAGGCTACTAATGATTTCAGACTTAAAATAAAGATAATAATAAAAATATGAAATAAAATAATTCCTTGTGTATAGAAGTTAAAAATAAAAACGACTTAGTTCTCAGTCTTTTATTTTGACAAACAGACAATTGTAACTCAGATAAAAAAAAATCTAATTGGATGCTTAATTGCACAATACATTCCCAAATCAACTGTATTAAATATAATTCTATTTATTCTTCTATTAGCCTAAATGACAATGGGTTTAAAATTTAACTCCACAAGACTATAATAAACTAGTTGTACATGAAAATCATTTATTAATTCACTTACAAAGAGTTAAAAATTTAATTTGTTTAAATTTGAGCACATTATTCAAGTTTTGAAGTTATAGACTACGGATTTTAGTGCTTGCTAATGTCTTTTTAAAACTCCAGGAGTGTTTACAGAAATGCTGGTGAAAAGATTAGCTTTTACATGAAGTTATACAGAAGAAATTACCCTTTATAAGATGTGAATGATTTTGAAGCTTAATAGAAATATAAAAAAAATAAGAATCAATAAATGTCAACTATTGAGTTTTTCGGAAAGTAATTTTTTTAATAGCAGAAGACATTGTATTTTTAACAATCAACTTTTCACTTAAGTCCTATAATTATAATAAATCTAGAAACTTTATATAAGAAGGCTCACTTGTAAAAAACTTCAATTGAATCTAAGCAGTAGATTTTTGGTCAGTGTCCTTTCATGAAAAGCGAAAGGCAGCATTTTCGGCATATTTTACTTTTTTTTATTATAGAAGAGGTAAAGATGCTGTTCAATACAAAAAGAAAAAAAATAGCCTGTGTGTAAAGAAATGATGTATTGACAGTACACAAGTGCAAAAATTGTTTTGCAAACTTTCGATCCGGCAAAATTTCGATGCACTACTCCAGTTCAGGCTGACGGAAACAAAATAAAAGCATCAATCTTATTCTATTTTAAAACAGACGTTTAATAGCCGACCCAATTTACGGTTTACGACTACTAATGTTCAACTCCGTAATCTTGTAATTTTGAACCCTATCCAGAAGGCAAGGGAACTCCTGGATCAAGTATTGGGAGAAATTTGCCTTCGTGGAGGATTTTTTGATGTAATAACCAGCATTTGCGTTCTATGGAGAGGAAAACCATGAAACCCTTTATGGTTAAACCCATAATCCGTCTACCACTGGGGATATTTTATATTAGCACTGTGGACGGTGCAAGCCGGGTGCGGAATTCGTATCGACCAGCCATGACTGGGATTCGAACCCGGATCATCTCATTAGAAGGCAAACGCTTTACCCCCACAGTCACCACGGCTCAAAAGCATCAATTGGTATGATTGCAACTAACAACACAACTCGTGAGATCACCGAGTTATAAAATTTGTAAAATTAGACAGCCCATGTTCATATAAAACGCGTAGGTTTATTCTCAAAGCTTGACATATGGGTTCCTCATATTCTTAAGGAAAGAAATTTGAAAATGTCTAATTCTTATCAACTATTAAGAAAATCATCAACGGGGACGAGAATTGGTTTGTCAACAATATTTGTTCGGGTCTCTACAAAAATTTTCAGATGGTGATACCTTTACTTCAAATGAGGTCAAAATTCACCTGGATAAGTTTTGTCAGTAAAGATTTCAGGAACTAGGAATCCTGCTACTTCCAGAAAGATGGCAAAAGGTATTGGACTAGAATGGACAATATATAATTCAATAAAATATTTATTCACTATAAGAAAATCTTTCCTTTTCATGAGGAAGACACAGAACTACTTTACGAAAAACCCAATAAATTAGGCTTTCTGTATACCTGTTTGGTTTTTGTGAAAAATATCTTTTTTTTAAAAAAAGCTGTTTTTTCTGCATTAAATGTGAACAAATCAAGAAACATTTATTTCTTAATAAAATATTTATTCATTCATAACTAAATAAATAGTTATTCAACTGAAAAATTAAGACTACTAAATTAATTTCGAAAAAGCTTAACTTTAAAAACCATAAGAAAATTATGTAAACAGATTTCTATATCCATAATAACGCTTAAAAGCATTGCCAGGGGAATATTCGAATAATTTTCCGGGCGGGGAAAAACTGTGCTGACAACAAAGTATCCAGAACAGCACACATTTGGTTAAATGGGTGCTGTTCTGGATACTTTGCACTGGAAACCCTCATAAAAATTAGAGGTTTTAAAAAATGCCTAATGTAGTTTTAGAAATCATTGTTCTGTGTAGTTTTATAAAACAAAAATAACAATTAACACTTTAATTATTCTTAAAAATCTCATTTGAACACTAATCAGCTTAAATAAATGAAAAAAAATAATTTAATCTTAATAAGTTAAAATAAATTATTGATTAGAGCACTTTAACTACGATTTTTTTAATTATTTTCATAGAGTTTTTCTTGCGTCTAGATTTTTTTAGTTATTATTTTATTTAGTTTCAAATTTTGTCTTCATATAGTTCTAAAAATGTTAAAAATAAGTAATGATAAAAATAACTCGAACAACATTTTTCTTTCTTAAACATTGAAGTTTGATCTTCCTCAATACTGAATATTAAAGCAAAGCTTCCCGACAATAAAAATTTTAAAATATCGAAAATATTTTAAGCTATATATTTCTTTCAAACAATATCTAGGCCCTTACCAAACAAATTCAGAATGATTTTCCTCAACATATAATCTAACCAAAGTATTTTTCCTTAAGAAAAGTATACACAATAAACAAAAAATGCATACATCGCAAAAATTTAACTATTTTTCTTAAAATCTATGTCAGAATTTCTCAAGAAAAACTAATCACAAAATAAAAGTCTTTTTTTTTAGGTTCAGTGAGTGATAAAATCATCTTGTTTATGTTTGCACTTGGGTTTAATTTTGATGGATTAAATGCGCCTGAAAATTTATTTCTCAACGAAGTTTTCAAAATTTAATCACTTATTTTCAATACTCACAAAGCTAAAAATAGAAATATCGTTCACCAGGATGTAATAATCTCATTATAAACACTGACTGTTATCCAGTTGAAAAAACAGTGAACATGTGATAAATTCCAATAGTCATAGTCTTGGTATCACAAACCTAATGTGTGAACAATAATTTAAAGATTTTACATTGCTTTTCATTTCATTTTTCTCAAAATAAGAAACAGGCGCTAAACATCAATGACTGTAGGGTACTGACTAAAATATTTTCTAATGAATTTCTCTAAACATTTTCAAATAAATTTAAATCCATATAATCAATATCACATCATAAGCAATATAATTCAATCTTCGTTTGACCTGTATTTCACTAAAAAAAGGTAATTTCATTTTCTCTCATAACCCGTAATCTACAAGTCCCTCTTAACTATAAGTCAACCATAAGTATAACTATAAGTTTCCATAAGTCAACTTTCGAAACATCTTGAACGAAGTCACTAGAACAGAATCATAATGGAAATTCTAATTTGATTCCTCTAAATCAGTGGTTACCAACTGGCGGCCTTCTGGCCACATCCGACCCACCAAGCCTTTTTTTGTGGCCCAAGAACTAAAATATATTAGTTGTCATATTTTGCGGACAATTTTCGTAAAAAATCTATTTGGGTTTAAAGTACTTTTTTTCGTTGAAAAAACCTAATTTCTTCGTTTCTGTAAAATTTAACAAACCAACGGTGCAAAAAAATCTATTTCTCAGGTCTTACATCCAAGAAAATATTTATTATTATTTGTAATTCAATACTTATGTTTTGAACAACTTGATATAAATGTGACAGTAATATTTAATGCTCCTTCAAACATAAAAGAGTCCTATATAAAATTTTGACAAAGTTGCGGCCCGCTATTTGACTGGAGTTTTTAATTGTGGCCCCCGACCCCATGTAAGTTGGAAACCCCTGCTCTAAGTGATCATCTGGAATGTTCTAGTCTCTGGCTTAGAGCTTACTCCAGGAAGATACCAAAATTGAAAGATTAGCTTATAACTTACATAGAGGGGTAGGTAAGAAAATAATTTAAAGTTCTGAATCGAAAGTGAATTGGTGATCAAAGAGGGTTGAGAAAAGGCAAAAGGGAAATAGAGACGAAAGTGTAAATTCTAGAATTTATAATAGATAATAAATGAAGGAGGTAAAGGGAGAGAAAATGTATCATAAACAACATCACAATCATAATTTGAGCTTGCGACCGTAACACTCGAATATGCCATCTAGAAAGAAAGGTCTATCGCCACCACCTCCTCTCTTCACCTCTTCTCCAAGCTTGATGTATGGGAATGTATACGATATATCCCCCTCTTCATAAAATTTTTGGCATTTAGATTATTAAAAATATGTTTTAAAATTTCCATGATAATTATATTAAGCAATATGTTTAAGGCAGTTTTGAGATGCATATAGTTTCCAAGCTTTAAAATTTTAATCGGTTTTAAAGTTGAGATAGAAACTAACGTACTTCCAACTCCTACGACTGTCCACACGCTAATGGTGAAAACATGTCTAGTGTTGTCCCAGGTAAAGAGTTATGCTATGCGCCACCTCTGTACTCCATTTTGATCGCCATTCTTTTTAAATCAAATTTTCGGTAGCTTAGCAAGATAAAGAAACGTTGATATTAATTTATTAATGAAGCTTATTTCAATGCAAATACTTCCCTCAATTCACAGCAAATCACTTTACTAATTTCAGCATTTATTTTTAATACTCACAATCTTTACGGAAGAGAGCGCAAAAATTTGGCTTGAAACAAGGCATTAATGAACTATAAAATAACTAATAATAATGATTTACTGATAAAGCGCATAATTTAAAAACTTAACTAGTTTTCTCTACTAATTAAAGTATGTGTATGTATTACAATTTCTTTAACATTGCCAAAAAAAAAAACTGTCTATTTAAAACCATCAATTCAGAGTTCAATGAGATCTTAATACTCCTGGAAAAATTCGCTACAAAAAATACAGCTCAATTTTTGCGAATTCCGAAGTTAGTATAAGAAGATAGATACTGGAAAAAACTGTATTTTATATTTGATCTTAAACAGAATTTCAGCTTTGAAAAGTTTTTTGTATGAATAAAAAATGACGAAACTTTTAAATTGAATATTTTTTGTGATTAGTTCAAAGATACTTTTCAGATACAAAATACGTTATTTAAAGTCAACATCAAGAGGGAAATAATTTTTTATTTTATTCGAAACAGTTTTTATTATGTATCTGAAATCGAAGAAAAGTAGAAAATATGGTAAAAAAAGTTAATAAAACAAAAGAATGGTACAGGTTAAAAAAGAATGGTACAGGTTTTTAGCATGTTAAGAATACCTAATTGTTTGAAAACTTACAAGTGATTAATATTTTTTACCCTAAACTAATATCTAGGGAATTTGAAGGCTTAAAATTTTGTTGAAACTCATCTTATATATTTACAGAAAAAAGCTAAAGTCATGTATGTACAGCGTGCAAAAAAAATTTAAAGAACCAGCTCGAATAACTTTTGATCTAGTAATCGGATCTCCACGTTCTAGGACTCAAACTTAATGCTTCAAAGGTGCTTCAACTTAATGCTTAAATATTAAGGGGTAACTATTACGTGCTGACTATATTTTAAGTTACGAAATCATGCACAAAAACATACTTTCTCTATATAAACATACCTCTATTTTTACGGATCCGGATTACTTACCCCTTAAATATGGGGGTAGCCGCTTTCTGAGAAGTATGGTCCCCATACTTTGGTCAGTAGAGTGATTCAAAGTTTTGACCCCTTAATGTTAAGTTTACTTCTTGGGTATTTCCCATATATCTCAAGAAATTTTCAAGCAATTTAAAACATTTTTGCACACAATTATAAAATTCGTTTATCCAAAAATAATATTCAATGCAAAAAATAACTTGTGAATAATTATCATTTTTTATTATTTGATTTAATAATAGTTAAAAGAATTTTTAATTGGAAGACATAAAAATTTTTACATCATTTTAAAGATTGTAATTTTATAAGGCAAAATACAAATTCTGAATGAAATCGGTCAAATAGTTACTCACAAATCGAATTTTTAAAAAGTCATATACTTAAAGTTCGACTTCTCGGATACTATTTGACCAATTTCACTCAGTTGTGGAATTTTATGATGAAAAATTACATTCTTAAAAATGTTTTTATACCTTTTTTACCTTTCCAAAATTTTTTATATATTTCAATTAAAAGTTTTTTTGACTATTATTAAATAAAATAATTAAAATTATAAAAAATAACAAATATTTACTAAAAGTTGTTTTTTTGCACAGAATGTTTTTTGGATAAACGAATTTTATAATTGAGTGCAAAATTTTTTTAATTCACTTAGAAAGCTCTCAAGATATGACGAAATACGCAAAAAGGGAAATTAGTATTAAAGGATCCAAATTTGGATTGCTCTCCTTAATAAACTATGGGGACTACATTTCTGCGACTACCCCCTATATATGGAAGTCAGAAATCCAAATCTGTCGAAAAAAAGGTATGTTTATTAAAAAAAAAAGTTTATTTTGTGTTTCATCTCATTTCTTAAAATATTTTCCGAACTAATTGATCATCATATTTAAGTTTACCTCTTCGAACCATTAAAATTGAGTGCTAGAATATGAGATCCGATCATTAAATTGAAAAAGTTATTTAGGGTGGTCCGTTTATTTATTTATTTGTTTACTGTACGCAAAAAAAGATCTGTATTGTTACGTGGAATATAGTCATACTAGAGCAAGACAAATTCTATATTCTGTAGAGAACTTATAATGGGCTATACAAGATAAAATTTTCTGATAAAGACTGCATATATATTATAATTATTTGGATATTAAAGCGTACGTTTCACACCTGTGGCAAATGATTTCATACATTTCTAGAGAAAAAATAATTTCTTAGATTTCATAATTGTTAGTAAATTTTTATTAAAAATGTATTTCAACTGAAAAATTTTAACTTTGTTTAAAAATCCAGTTTCAATTCTTCCGCAGATAATCATCAATATTTTAGCAGCGCGTGAAATAAAGTAAAAACAGTGGTTGAAAATATATTTTTACAATTGTTATTTTAATTAAATCAGATATTTTATCAAATGAAATAAGACAATTTTATATTTATGGTAATTGACAGTGGTTGAAAAAAAACTAATCTGGACATTAAACCAAGACGTTTTTTTTTTTTCAAAATTACTCATTTTTGTTTCGAATATTCATCAAAACCAAAGCAAATTTATTTTGTGGTTTATTCAGTATATAAAAAGCTTTATTTTGATCGCTTCATTTCAAATTTCTTCTTCTTCAAAATCCAGAAAAACTTGAGTTTATAAATAAAAAAAAATATTATTTTTCCTTCATACCTCAAGTTTCTATTCTAATAATATTTTCAATAGCATTTGATTAGGAAAAGAAAGTTTTTAGTATACCACGCAAAATAACAAACGAAAGTCTAAGAATGTAAACTCATTAAAGATAAACGTATATCGAGTATAAGTTATATATTTCTTAATGAGATTTTGCAGTCTTTCTTATAAACAAAATTAGTATCCTAATAAATTACACGCATGCTGCAAAAATTAATTTGAAGTAACGTAATATACAACGCGTCGTAGTGCGAAAATAACGGACGAAAATCTACGAAAAATTTCCAAAAAATTTCATTACAGCCTAAGAAAAAACGTCAGAATATATAGCTATTGTGACCATCATCGATATTGGGTAGCAGCTTTTGCTTCACTTTTCCCGATGATGAGTCCAGGAAATAAGATGCCATAAAACAAGTTAGGTGATAAGTTCTCTTCGTCACTGATAAGACAATCACTTATTGCATAGATATATATTCTGTATTTAATACTTGTATAGTATCTTCTGATACTGACAGTAATAAATTCATTTTGGAGAAGTTTCTGTTTTTCACGAATGAATATTTTATTATTAATTTGCATGATATAATCAAATATTATATACGAACGTGATATGCAAAATCGATTTACTTTATCGATGTCTGAAAAGTTATTGCCTTAGAATCTTTTTAAACTGAATCACATATTAGAGAAACTTTTCCTTTTCACGAATAAACATTTTGTAATTACTTTTTTTGATATAATCAAATATATGAATATAACATGTAAAATCGAATTACTTTATCTATGTTTTAAAAGTTATTGTATAGGAATCATTTTAAATTGATTCACATATTAGAGAAACTAACTTTTCACGAATAAATATTACATCATTAATTCTTCATGTTAAATTCTAAGGCGTATATATAACACGTAAAATTGAATTACTTTATCTATATTTAAAAAGACATTGCCAAATAATATTTTTAAACTGAATTGAATTCTTTGTATGAAAACTCAACACTAACAGTAGATAAATTATTCTGAAAACAACAACTTTCAAACTTCAGGAATGATTATTTCACTGTCATGTTTTTATGATTTAATGTAATGTTTTGATATAATGTGTTAAAATCGGATTACATGTCCAATCTCTTATTAAACAGTTTTTTTAAACCATTTCAAATTTATTGCATACTAACTGTCATTGTCTATAATAAACTCAATAAACAATCAACTTTTAATCTTCATGAATGATTATTTAATTTCGTCTTTTCGTATGGGTTGCTTTTTCATTCTTGAAAAAGTTTTTGCCATGTAATCCTTCGAAAACTATTCGAATTTATTGTGTAGAATCACTTAATACTGACAGTAATAAACTCATTAGGAAACAAATTTTAATATTTACGACTGATTATTTAGTCTTACTTTAATATTACAGCTAAGCACATTAGAATAAAACAGCGTTATATAAATACCATGATACTATGAATTCAAAGTCACGGTAAAACATACATCTATTGTGTTTAATAAATTATAAAATTGCGGATCATTTAGCCGTGTTTTTATAAAATTGCGGATCATTTAGCCGTGTTTTTATAAAATTGCGGATCATTTAGCCGTGTTTTTATGAAATAGCGGATCATTTTGCCGTGCAAGCGTTTACCCGGAGTACTTCAAGAAGAAGTGGACTTAATTTGCATTTGAGAGTTGTTTAATTAGTTCTGAAATTTTAATAATTACGTGGTACAACTTATCACCTTACATTGAAAGCAAAAACCTTCAATGATGGTAAAATTTATCCTTAATAAATGACAGAAATATTATGGTTGAAAAATGGCCAATTTAATTAGAGTAAAATTTGTCAATGTACTTACACTAAATACTATACGTAAATATGATTATTAAATTATTTATCAATCAAATGTTCCAATTATTTATATAATTTATTATACAAGTAAACTTTACTTTTCTCTCTATTGTTCTTCAGAATCCTTTCTCCATTTTCATTTAGCGAAAAGTTGAACGCAATTCTTTTACTAAATATTAAATTTGTGAGAAATACAAATAAATTTCTTAGGATAAAAAAATGAAAAAAGAATTAAGAGCATAACTGAGTTAGGTAACTTGAAAGAAGCAAAACGTAAGATTCAAATTCTTAATTAGAAGGGGGTTGAAATAATAATTAAGTGAGTACATTCGAATTCAATTATTCAACTTCGAATCATTAAGTGAGAAACTATAAAACTAGAAGTATATTAAGTATTCTTTCAAGGAAAAAGTTCTGGTAAAATTACGGTACTATTTGGTTGAGACATATCTGGTCACAAAAACCATAATTCTGGTTAATAAAAACAAAACAAAAACGGTACTTAAACCATTCATTTGGTATTTTTTTCGTTCGAATGTGATAACGCTGTACCTGAAATTCTAGTTATCAAAACTATAGTTCTTATTTCCTTGCATAAAATATAAAGTACAAAACTGAAAAGAGAATTACCGAATAAATGGTTTTTATGTCAAGAAGTTTTGACCATAGTTTTTTCGCAGTGTAAGAAACAATTTTCGTCTAATTATAGTTCTCAAGCAATTATTTATACTCAGAAATTTTTTAACCCGTTAATATACAAGAAAAATAAAAATAAAGATTAATATCATTCTAGCTGCACTATAGCAGCACAACTGTGTTTAAACAATAAATTACTATACTCCTCCTTCACACATAATACCTTAATTCGTTTTAAATAATATACTAGCTAATTTTTTTTCAAATTTCACCGTCCAGCTGTTGCATTTGGCTTTGCTCGCGCGGAAGTACATTGATTTTAATCGTAAATATTTTCAAGAAATACACTCTATAACAAAAAAATCGACGCAAGAAGGAGTTGTCCGATTAAAACGAACATTGGTGGATAGGAAGACAATGTACAGAATAGTAAATGATTAAAATTTCAGAACAATTGAATAATTTATTGCAGAGTTACAGTAACAAGTTCAATAAGGTGTTGACCCGCCTCTAGTCTGGATACAAGCTGCCACACGGCATGGCATAGACTGATAAAGCTCCCGGATGGTCTCTTGTGGTATTTCCTGCCAAATTCGATCCAATTGTCGAACGAGATCATCAACATTCCGTGCCAGATGCAATCGCCTTCCCATCATATCCCAGACATGCTCTATGGGAGAGAGATCTGGTGATCTGGCAGACCAAGGAAGAGTTTGACAAGCTTGCAGATAGTTCATAGCAACACGTGCCGTATGTGGTCTGGCATTGTCCTGCTGAAAAACCAGCCCAGGGCGCTGCAAAAGGAACGGTAGCAAAACAGGTTTTAGGATGTCGTCGACGTGCAGTAAGTGTACCTCTAATGACGACCAAAGGGGTCCGGCTGTCAAAGGAAATGGCACCCCAGACCATAATGACTTGTTGAGGGCCGGTGTGGCGTGCAAAAGTGAAGGCAGGATCCCCCCTCTGCCCTGTGCGTCTCCAAGCACGTCTTCGATGATCGTTAGGACACAGTTGAAAGCGGGATTCGTCGCTAAAGACTATACGTCCCCAGTCGGCATCATTCCAGCCTGATCGAGCCATGCACCACTGTAATCTGGCTCGGCAGTGTGCGACAATTTTTTTGATACAGAGTGTATCTGTTATATTGCCAAAGTTAATTTTGCATTGAATTTTAGATATAGTTTAAGATCTAATCAGCATTAAATCACACAAAGCATTCATAGATAAGTATGAGTTTGGGATAGTTCGGCATAATAGGCTGCAGAAGTATTAAAATTACTCCATGCCTGTGATGTATCTAACAAATACTTAACGTATATAAGTAATTTTTTAAAACTAATTGAATTGCTACTTAAGACCACCTAACAAAATGAATAATAATTATAGTGCTGCCAAGATATAAGGAAACACCCAAGTTAATGGTGCCACACAAGAGAAATGCATCTATAAATTATGAAATAATAACCAGTATAATATAACTTTCAAGAATGTCGGAATTTATTAACATTCATGTTTCGCAAAGTTAATTGAATTTATCTCAAAGAATTTCGTTCAAAGAACCTTTCATTTTTAAACATCTATTCTGTGCTAAATCTAAGTAAACATTTACTTTTGAAACTAATTAATGAAATATTAAATCTATAGACTAGAAAAGGGGAAGATACTATCCGTCTCCGAATAAAGGATATAGCCGAGGCTGTATGCTGATGAGAAACGCTCCATTTATTTCTTTTTGTATAACTAATCTAACTAAAATAATTTGAATAATTCTATTAGACAAACTTTTTACGTCTATAATTATTTTATATGTGTACATATAAAAATAAATGTCGGTCTGTGTGTCGTTTATAAACTCCTAAGCCATTCTACCAAAAGCGATGACATTTGGTGTTAATGATGATGATGTCACTGTCGACATTAGAACATTGTACAACGAACCGTTCCAACGGGATGAGCGAAAAACGAAATGGAATTTTCTGATTGTTTTAGAACTCGTATTAGATAAATATTAAATTAGTAACTTACGTTTTTTGAAATTCTTATTTTAATTTTGTTTTTGCTATCAAGATTATAATAATGGATTTATTGCACGTTCTTTAATATAAATTTTTTTTCCTTGATTTGTCAAATTAACTCAATGATCATACGTGGCCTACTACAACACTAAATTGATATTTCGGAATTTAACTGAAACCATGTTTTTATAGTAATTTGTTTAGATTAACGCTTTCAAAGCTTGCTTCTAAAAACTAAGTAACTTAAATTCAATGGTAATTAGAGTAAAATAAGTTATGTACTGATAAGCCAAATTAATTGAGAATTAGTACTAATAAGAGAAAATTAAAAAATCATTATACTATTGTTAAAGAAAAGGATGATTTATTTTTTTCAATAGGTACTCATTGAAATAAAAGCTATACGTACAATAAAGCAAAATTAATGAAGAAGCGATATTAATTTATTTAAGAGGCGTGAAAAATAATCGAACTATTTGTTGTGAATTTGCAGAAACTAATAGTTCTCCTTGCTTCACATGAACTAATAAATTAAAAATGATACATCGAGATCTTAACAGATGAATTCCATTTATCTACAAAAAATATTTTTTCCAACTTGCAAATTCAAAAAGTAAAATTTAAATATGGGTGGTTTTTGAGACTAGTTTTTAATGTAAATTACTGATACTAATGATGCTTAAGTTATAATAATAGGTCTTGATTGAAATAAGAAAAAATAAATTCCATGCTAAGAGTCAAAATCAATAAAGAAATGTTACAAATTCGTTTAGAAGAACCTGAAAAAATCGCAATACTAATATTGACGCCAATGAAAGTTAATTAGTATTTGGTAATGACTATTTGTTTTATTTTATAACCGTCGTAGAGCAGCTGACCCTATTTTAAGTTTCCGACTACCAATGTTCAACTCCGTAGCTTTGTGATTTTGAACTCAATCCAAAAGACAAGAGAACTCCTAGATCAAGAACTGAGAGAAATTTGATTTTGTGGAGTGAATAACCATCGAGTGAAAAACCACGAAAACCACCCACGGTTAGCCTGACGGTGAGGGGACTCTAAACCACTAAACCATGGTTCGTCTACCACTGAGGATATTTTACGTCAGCACTGTGATCGGTGCGAGCCGGATGCGAAACTCGCATCGACCATCCATCGCTGGGATTCGAACCAGAGTCATCTCATTGGAAGGAGAACGCTCTATCACTTGAGCCATCACGATTCAAATTATGACCGTCGTTTAACAGCCGACCCAATTTCGGGTTTACAACTGTTCCTCGGGTTTACGACTATGTTCCACTCAGTAGCTTTGTAGTTTTTAATCCAATCAAGAAGATAAGGAAACTTCTGGATCAAGTATAGGGAGAAATTTGCCTTGGTGGAGGACTTTTTTGATGACACTAACCTGGTAAAATATTTGAAAGACTACTACTAAACAGACTGCAGCCACACTTAAATTTTATACCAAAACAACAATATGGCTTCCGAAAAGACCTCTCAACGACGAAGCAGTTAACCAGGCTGATAAATTTTATTAGTGATGGTATTCATAAGAAAGTAACTACAGCCCTGCTTATGTTAGACGTGGCGAAAGCCTTCGACTGCGTCTGGCATACAGGGCTAATCACCAAGCTAATTAAAAATAAGCTACCTCCAGACTTAATTCACATTATCAACTCTTATCTCTGCAACAGAACTTTTCAAGTTAAACTTAGCAATAAACTATCAGATAAAAGACAAATTAGAACAGGAGTCCCACAAGGCAGTACTCTCGGGCCGGTACTCTACCTCAAATACACTCATGATTTTCCGGTAGAGGAAGAAAATATGAATTATCTAATTGCATTCTATGCTGACGACACAGCACTAGCTACAAGATCCTTATCAAGATTACCTTATATAAAATCGAATATCTGGGAATCTCTCTAACAACCCAAGGTTCCTTCAAATAAAAAGATATTTAAAACAAAATTAAACATTGTACTAGAAAATTCAAAAAAGCAGAAAAATAATAATTCAAAAATTAAGCATTTATGATATTTCTTGGTTAATGACTGGTTAGTCCTAACAATGTTTTTAAAGTTCCAGAAGGATCTGACATTCTGAAAAGAATCAAAGTAAATATCCAAATAACTTTTATTATCAGTAAATGAGTTATTGGATTTCAAAGCGAAGAGAAAAAACAAAAAGTGAGGGAGCAATTTATTTGCATCTCATTTACCATTTATCTTTGAACGCTCACATCAGCAAACTTCTGCAGTGGAAAAAAATTGGAAAAAAAAGAAACAAACCAAGTAAAAAAAAATATTTCCTGAGAGAATTTTCAATAAATATCCACGCAATGCAATCTCGCATAAAAATTGACTCATCAATCGAAAACTCTTTTCAAAATTGTATCCATTTGTGCATAATGTGATATAATCTGTTTCGAGTGGAACACAAAATAAAACACATTTAAAATAAAGAAAAGTTTCTGAAGATTCAGAAGATGAAGATTGTCCTCTAAAAAGGTGCTTAATTTGAGAATGAGATTTTGGTTTCTTTTATAGACTGCAATATTTTGTGTTAATTTATATGTTTATGATTACACGGTGAAAAAAAATGCTGGTAAAACGTACTATAGGGTTATGACATTTTCGAGAAAAGCAAAGCATAATTCTGGTATTGAAAACCAAATTATATGGTCTTAAACCATTACTTTGGTAATTTTTCCGTTCATATGATAACAGTTTACCTGAAAATCCTGGCTATCAAAATTATCGTTCTTATTACAGTCATATAGAAAAATTCAAAACTGAGAAGTAAACTTAATGGAATAAATGGTTTTTATGTCATCATGATAGAATGAACACATTTGACTGCATTCATCAGATTTTATTGTAATACATTATAAAATCATTTTTTATTGTTAATTTTACGAACCTCATTACGAAAGATCTTTTTGCTGCTCCCATAGTGCCAGAAATATGGTGCATGTCATTTACTTTCCAGTTTTGTATATTTTAATTACTGACAACCGGCCTGTGTAGGAGTCAGGGAACTGCCCTTGCATCAGAAAGGTTCTGGGTTCGAATCCCGGGCAAGGCATGGATGTTCTCTCCTTCTCTGTACTATCTGTCCTTACTGTGGGAGCAACGTTGGCCCACCTAATATGGTGCCCCTGAAAGAGAGGTCAACAAATCCGCCCTGTAAGTGCCTGAATGGACTGAATGTTAACACAGGTGGGCATTGGAAGAAAAAAAAATATTTTACTTACTGTGTGGTAAGATGCACTATAATTTTAAAAACCAGAATTTTCGATGTACAATGAAATAGTTATGAAATAATTAGTTTAAATATTGTATATTTTGGTTTTATTAACCAGAATAATGTTTTTTTTTTTTCATGCAATTCGGTAATTGAACCAAAATTTTTTTCGCGAACTATTATGGTGCAAAAATAATTCCAACTTTAAAGAAATATTGTCTAAGCGTGCGGGGTCGATTAGTAAAACTATTTACTTTGTTTAAAAAATTAACATAAAATAAAATTGAAATAATTCTACTCTACTGCCCTGCTCTTTCCGGGACTTATCTTACCGAGCGTTATTGGGAGGCTAGAGATATGTTAGATTAATGAATTCTGTTTCAGTATTTTTTTTATTTTTTTTTTTAATATTTTTTTTTAATCTATGTTCATCCTTTTTACTTGTTTTCTGCTGTAACTGTTCACAATCTGCCATTGGGCATAAAAATAAGGAGAAAAAATCTATTTTGTTTAATTGCTTTCTCATTGTCACTAAGATATTGTTTCTTCAAGACGAAAAGCAAATATGCTTCATAGTAAATTTATTTAAAATTTTAAAATTTATCTAGTGTAGATAATATTTACTTTAGCGATGAATTAAAAATACCGTCAATAGCTAGCTGCTGACCAAAGGGAGACTGTACAATTTCGGGACATACGGCATGATGTGGAAACTGAGTTAGCATTTTGTAATGACCGCCTTTGCTACTCAAACAAATTGGTACTCATCGATTGAAAGCTATATAAATTTCAAACCCCCACCAAGGATAGAATAACAGCTTAGTGGTATAACCATCTGAACCGTAAAAAATTTCCGATCAAATTATGGTAAAAAGTATGACATTGATGGTGTCTGTACTTTTTACCGTAAAATCCATCAATACCGGAACATGTTAGGGAACAAAGGAACCGATTACGAAAATCTGATACACCGTATATTTTACATTAATAATGATTGAAAAACCACGGAATTACTTTAATTAAATAATATTGTTAATATTGCGGAATAATTTTTTTATGGTAAAAAGGGATTTTATGGTAAAATAGATTTTAAACATGAGGCACTGAAAGTGCGTGTACTTTATACTGTAATTTTGATCTGGAATTTTTTTAAATGTATGCTTTCACAGCTCAAAAAGTTAATACTTATCAAAATTAAGGTTTAGTAAAATAAATGAGGCTTTGTTTCCAATTAACGGGATAAAAATGCTATATATATTCGGAGCCATTCATAAATGATGTCACAACTTTTTTGAATATTTTGATATCCGTAAGAAAATTCTATGCATATTAACATAGAATTTTATTACTAATCAATGAAATTAAAAGTATTATACATGTTTTATAATCTCTTAAAAATTATTTAAAAAAAATTGTTTTCAAAAAATGGCGGGGAAAATTTGAATTGTAAGGTTTTACAAATTATAAATTCTATGCGAGTTAAAACGAGAAAATTTAAAAATGTAATGAATTTGGTTTAATAGTTTCTAAAAAACAGAAAATAAATTTTTTCTTGGGAAAAGATTTGTATGAGGCTGAAATCTAATAGCTCCTAATTTTAAGTATTATCCTAATTTAAGTAATTTTCACTAATTCTTCAAATAAAATCTTAGAAACAAATTTTAAAAATAAATGTCTTACGAAAACTGAATTTTGGCTAAAACTTTAAAGCTGGAATCAACTGAAAATTCAACGTAATATATAATGTTAGAATACAAAAAACAAACCGAAGTCGCGAATATGCGCAAAGTGTCCACAAATTAACATTTCTTGAGTTTTGGACAACATTGGTTTTTCATGTGTTGTAAATATAAATTAAAATGTATTTGAGAGGCTATAGCATATAAAAGTTTCAGCCTGAAACCAGATTTTATTGCAGAGAAAAAAATTCAATTACAATTACTGTACAGTATGGTAATAACATTTCTTACTTAAAAAAAAAAAAAAAAAAAAAAAAAAAAAAAACATAATTATGATTAAATCAAATAATAAAAACATAAGTTATTCAAACTATTCATTTGGTAATTTTTTTCGTGTCACATAGTAACAGTTTATTAGAAATTCCGGTTTTCAAATATAATTCTTAATACCAAATGTTTACTAAGAAATACTTAATTGAAAAGAAAATTTAACCAAATGAATGGTTTTACGTCCTGCTCCAAGATATCCTGGTAAAATTAAGAAATTTTACCACATTTACCAAATTTTATCACAAAATATAAAACTATATTTTATTATTAACGTGACCCCAATAATTATCAAAGAGCTTCGGTAAAAATTACCGAGCATTTTAGTATTCTTATAAAACAAGAAACACGGTAAACTTTACTATATCCTGGTCATACTTTTTGTGTCAGTATAAAATATAGGTTGTACTTTAACTTTTAAAATTCCAATTAATCTTAACATCTTTAAAAATCATTGCAATAAAACTTTTTTTTATTAATAGCTTGAAATTAACATTGAAATTACAAAATTTTGCCCTACATAAATTTTTAAGTTTACATTTTATTTTTTCAACAACAATCAACTATTAATACCAATTTCATTCCAACTCTTCAATATTTTGCTCAAAATAATATTTAGATATAATTTGATATTCTTGAACCATATGTATAATTTAAGATGATTTAAAAGTATTCGTAGTTCTTTTCATTTTATTTTTACTAATATTGAATAAAAGAAAAGCTATTAATGTCATTTTTCAAAAGTTCTATTTTACCATTTTTCTTTTCGAGAATATACCAGTCGGAAAAATTTTACTATTTATCTTCCATAACTACCTAAAATTTCCTTGAAATATATCAGTGAAAGGCAGGCCAAAATTCTGCTTTTTGTTGATAAATGGGATGCCATATTGAGCAAATGATGTTGATACCATACATCTCATAAACTTCCAACATAACATTTTTCTAACTCATAATATTCAACGCATATGCAGAAACAACTGTAGAGAACCAAGCCAATAGCCATATCGTTTCGTTACTTGGTAAAAAAACAGTTAAAAATTTATCAAATCATGCTGTGTTATGGCAAAAATAGCATTTTTAAAGAATATAGAGAAAAATGTTAAAAAGAACATAAAATTATACGTATTTATTTAAAACTTTTGACAATGATCTTTTAAATAACTTTTAAAAACTTATAAAGACACTCATCTTTTCATACAAAAGAATTTGAAACCTTTAATGCAGTTGCTTTTATATTTGTTTTCATTTTACTATGTATTTAAATGATTTTAAATCAAAATGATTCTTCACTTTATTTTAACAGAGTTACTAAAAAAATAAAAAGTTAGTTTCAAATAAAAAACTAAATTTAATGAAAAGTTTAACAGCATATTTTTTCTTCATAATACTACAAAATAAAAACACTTTTTGAAAAAAATACATTAATAAAATAAAACTCAAAATTATATGCTAAGTCTAAGAAAGCGAGGAACTTAATCAACTGCATTTTTAAAGCACAAAACTAACGAAAGGTATAAACACTCTTCATTAAAAAAGGGAAAAATTAAATTACAAAACGAAGGAATTCCGAAAATGATCGCATGTCAACTTCTTTGTACAAATTCTAAGCATAAATAAAAGAATATATGACAGAAAAACAATGCCACTGTCATACAACCATAATTATTTTAATTTTTTTCTTCTCTTATTTTATATGTATTCTATATATCATAAATAAAAATAAAAAGCAATATAATTTATTGTCGTAAAAAAAATTAAGAAGCACGATTCATAAAGCCAACATTTTAATAAATGAATTTTGGAACTACAGTTTCCATAAACAACAAAAAAAAAAATCCATGTAGATCTTTTAATGACAATAAATTTATTTATTATCGTAGAATATAGTCGAATGATAAAGTAAATATTTTCAAAGCTGCCTTTATTTTCTTACCGTGAGATATTTATTAAATAAAACTAAATATGATATCGGCTTTCATATGTAAGCGAAGAACAAATATTTATTTTCAAAAATCCCGTGCTTTGAATAAGCCTAATTATTAAAAGTGTATCGAGAAAAACAGATAGATTTAGAATACTACCCAGCAAACAATGAAAACAGAATTTTGTTTTGATGGTAAACAGGATTTTAAAGTTTAGTTTCTTTGACTTATTATGAAAGTCATTAAAATTCTTTATTTATTTATTTTTTTAGTCTATTATATTCGAAACCTATCATTATATAGCACGGGAACTATAATATATATAGAGAGATAGGGAGAAATACTAAGAAATCAAGGAAAGAAATAAAAAAAAATTTATGAAAGAGAGCAAGAAAAACCACATCGATAACAAAATTAATTTAAGAAATTCTAAGCAAAAATAAATTGCCGTATTAATTTATTTTGCTTTGGCTATATTGATACAATATTAGAAAACACTAATTTGCGGTTATAATCGAGCGAGCTGTCGACGATGTTATTTATATCTTTTCTTTCTTTTAGTTATTTTGTTTCCTGGCTTAGTATTTTTAAAAAACTTTTTGAAAATTTTTTTTATTTTTGATAGTTAATCTTTTTTAAAAAAAACTTTTTATATCTTGTTTTCTTTCTATTTTCATATTATTTTATAAGCTCTAAATAGTTGCAGCTTATGCGCAGTAATTTTCTTTGTAAATTTCGTATACTTTAAATCATTTTGTCTCCTTTTTTGAGATTATATATTACACATTATATATATATGCACATTGAGGTGACGAAAGTCATGGGATAGCAATACGCAAATATACAGATGGCTGTAGAATGGTGTACAAAATGTATATATGGGTAGTACACTGACAGAACTTTTGTTTTATTTGTTATTATTATTGTACTATTATATTTCAGAACGGGAAACTTTTAATGCTGAATGGTAGTTACGCCTAGATGCATGACACAATTCATTTCGGAAATTGCGAGGGAAAGATCCTAGATTTACCTAGATTTCCTAGATTTACTAGTATCAAGAGTGTGCAGAGAACACCTAATTTCGGGCAAAACCTCCCACTTTGGACAACGTAGTAACCGACCAATGACAGAGACCCTCGACGTGTTCGTAGTAATGTCAGTGTTAACAGAGCAGTAATATTGCGAAAGATAACAGCAAGCATTAATGAGGAGCGTGGAATGAACGTGGCCGTTAGGACAGTGCGGTGAAATGTAACTATAATGAGATATGGAGCCGGAAGAGCGACTCGAGTACTTTTACTAACGGCGCGACATTACGTCCATCGCTTCTCCTGGGCTCGTGACCATATTGGTGAGCCCAAGACAACTGGGAAACAGCTTGGTCAGATGAGTCACGATTTTAGCTGGTCAGGGCTAATTGGAGAGTTATTCTCAGGCAGACCCCACAAAGCTATGAACCCATGTTGTCAACAAAACGCAGTGCAATCTGCTGGTGGCTTCATAGTGCTGTGGGTTGCTTTATCCTGGTATGGATTGGGACCTATGGTCCGATTGTACCAATCATTTGCTTAAAATGGTTATGTTCAGCTACTTGGAAACCATTTGCATGCATTTACAGACTTCAAGTACGTAAACACGAATGGAATTATTATGAAAGACAATTCACCCTGTTACCGGGCCTTAATTGTCCGTGACTGGTTTGAAGAACATTCTAGACGATTCCAGCAAATGATTTAATCATCTAGATCATCAGACATGAATCCCACCGAACCCGAACATTCATGAGATTCAATCGAGAGATTGGTTTGTGCACAAAGTCCTTCACCCGCAATTATGGACATTTCTTAAGGTTGCATTGCTGAATATTCCTGCAAGAGACTTGAGTCCATGCCTCGTCAAGTTGCTACACTTCGTAAAGCTAGAGGAGGTCCGACACGATATTAAGAGGTACCCTATTACGTTAAGAGGAGTGGCGTTGAGAAGTGACATTAAGTGGTACCCTATTACGTTAAGAGGAGTGGCGTTGAGAAGTGACATTAAGAGGTACCCTATTACGTTAAGAGGAGTGGCGTTGGGAAGTGACATTAAGAGGAAGAGGTGTCCAACTGCGTATACACATTTAGTTACATTAATCTAAGGATTTTATGCATTATATTATGTGGGATTTTATGTAGAATATATTTATCACCATAAAAATATTCTAGAAACTAAAAATAAAACATTTTTAAATAATAAACTTTAAAAAGACTGATATTTAGACTGATTGAGTATTTAAAAAGTAAAAATGCATTTTTATTCAAATTCGTCTCACAAATTCATACGTAGCTATTGTTAATAATTATGGTGCCTAAAAATGAAATTGATCTATTTTCTTATTTTGCCAATGTAAATCGATATTACTTGTGGAAATTTTAGTAGTATTAACAAAGAGTGCTCCTGAGATTTATTGACTTCGTGGATCGAAAAGAGGAAATAACAAAAGTACTATCTGAAACTTTAACAATAATCTTTAGTGTAAGCAATAATTAGATTAATGACACTAAATATTATTACCATGTGCTTATAAGGGCTAGTAACATTCAAAACATGTGTGGAATTTAACTTCCATAGTAAGTTCTTGTGAAAAAGACGCCCGTCTCAGTTATTTTTTCAAAAATTTGAATAGGTGAGATAGAACTGTTATTATGCATTACTTATTCTCATACAACTCATAAACCTCGCATGTTGAGCTATCCCAATTGTAAGTAACCATATTATTAAAAACTTATTTTAACCCTGTGTAACAAATTTAAAAATCAAAGTCTAATAAACTTTAGTAGCCCCGGGTAGTTCGTTTGGTTGATAAATAACAACGGGGAACAAATTTTTTGTTGCATTTATACAAACACTTTATCTTGCTTATTCGGGTGTGGGGATTTTAAACCTGAAATTAGTTTTACTCTCAAAGCTACAGATTTTTTTAAATGGAAATTTTAAGCTATTTGTTGTTAAAGTGTAAAAGTTTAAGAACGTTATATATAACAGGGGGGGGGGGGTTAAAATTCTATAGGAACTCATGCCCGGAAATATTTTCGCGCATGTCTAGAGACATTTGTTTATTATGACCTGTACAGAAGAACACGAGGAAATAGTTCATAATAGGGACGTGTCCCTAGTGGCGTACGACAACGTTGCTGGATATGAGTTCCTACGCAATTTTAATCCTGATGGTTCATTCTAACTTCCCTAGAAGCTTGACTCATCGCTTATGCGACTCCCTGTTAAATATAATGTTTTTAAATTTGTACATTTTAACAAAAAAAAAAAATTAAAACTGCATAGGAACCAATAAGTAAAAATATCATCGTACGTGGCTAGGGCGCTTCCCTTTAATGACCTGTTCACAAGCGCACTTAAAAACAGTTCAGAATAGAGGAGCGCCCATAGACAACATTTTCGGCTCGGGTTCTTATGCAATTAAAATCCTAATGTGCCCTAATTCCCCTAAAAGTAAATCGCAAAATTTATATGATTCACTGTTATATATATAGTTTTTAAACTTGTACATTTAGATCCAAAAATAGACAAAAAAGGCCAGTTTAAAAAACTAACTTGGAGAGAGAATCCAATTTCAGTCTTGAAGTCTGCGTTACGAAAGTAAAGATATTTTTTAAAAATGTCATGCAACAGGAAACGGAAAAAAATTGCTGCCTTGTGCAGTTTCAAATTCACATTGATCAGATTTTCTTAAGTGTCAAAAACATAATTTTTCATTCTTGAGAATATAGGTATTTCAAACACAATTTCTCAAATAAAATGTCCTAAAATTAATATTCACTTTTTCCAAAATTGCATTCATAAAATTTAACTAATTTTATTTCTAAATTTTTTTTTTTTTTTTTATAATACAGATTGTAAAAAAGTTTACTCTTTCGGTCTGTATGAAAGTTGCGAGTTAAATGAATTACTGACAATTAACTAATTAATTTATTAGTAAATTACTTTTTTAAATTAGTAAATTACTTAGTAAATTAAGAAATTAGTTATTTTAGGAAAAATTCGTGTTACGTATTTTTTTACATAAATATTTACTTTAATATTTAATAATGACAAAAATGAAATAACTCTATTACAAATTTGTTTTTCTATTACCTATTACACAATTAAATCTTAATATTCAGCACTCTGAATTGATGCCAAAGTACTTAACTGTCTCCTTCGGAACGGAAAAGAATGTTTTCCAACTACGTTTTTCAAGTCTGGAATTTACTTACTTAATAAATTCTCTTTTTTTTTTAAATAATTTTTGTTTCATTTAACTCATTGGAATATGGGTAAGGTTGCAAATAATTTGAAAACTTTTTCAAAATTTCAAGTTTTTTCAAGCTCCAGTTGTAAAAATATTTCTTTTTTCCAATGCTTTTCTGATTGACACTCGTCAATCAGATATCAGTAGGGTTGATTTGTTGACCACTCTTTCAGGGACACCATATTAGGTGGGCAAAAGTTGTTCCCTCTGTAAGGACAGATAGTACAGAGAATGAAAGAACAACGTTGCCTTCCCTTACAAAAATTTAAGGTATTTTTTGCGGTTTATTTGAGATATTAAGATAGATTTTAAATTTATTTGAAGTTGACTTCAAAAACTACTTTAAAAATGAACCTAAGGTTCATAATCAAGGTTAATAATATTGCTTTATTCGCCCTTGAGGTTATTTTGAGGTTGACAGAAATCTATCTTAAAACAACCAACTTGGACATGTTTTTGAGATATACAGGTTATTTTTTCTACACTTTAAGCAAATAAGTATGCTTGAGGTGTACATAACTTCACCCGATTTCAACTAAATGTTGCAGTTGTAGTTCATTTACGTCACACTAGAGCAGCACAATGGGCTATTGGCGACTGTCTGGGAAACATCCCTGAGGATGATCCGAAGACCTATGCCATCCCAATTTTGATCCTCTGCAGAGGTGATGGCACCCCTGCTTCGGCCCTGCTGCGAAGTCGAGCCCTTTACGGTAGAACAGTTTAACGAGGACCAATACTGCACACCCTCGGTCCCTACGCAGACTGATCCAAGTGGTTACCCACCCGCACACTGACCACAGCCAGTGATGATTGACTTCAGTGATATGCTGGAAACCGTATCTTAACGATCAGTCCACTGCGGGACTTCAACTAAATGTATTGCGGAGCTAGATATTGATTGGTTGATTTTATGAGGTGTAAATGAGATTGGAATTAAGGTTTATTGATGAGGCTACTTTTGGTGCGAAATTTTTTACCTCAGGTTTATTTTTTACACCTGTCATTTCTAAAACAACTTCAGAAAAACCTTATTTTTATAAGGGTTGTGTGGGATTCGAACCCTGGACATCTTTCTGATGTGAGGTCAGCTTCGTGACCACTACACAGTCTGACGACTCTTTAAAAATACCTACAACTTTAAAATGCAAAATATAGCAACGAAGATTTTATTACACAGATTTCAATGAATAAAATAAAACAAAAATTACTCAAAAATATTAACAAGTTATTGAATGAATAAGGAAATTCCATACATATAATTTTCCGTACGTTAACTTAGAAGAAATTTTCTTTATTTCTGGAGACCCCTAAATTCCAAAATATTAAACACGAGAGAACAGTTCTTTGAAGATACATCTTTCGAATAAATAAAGCTTAAACACCCTTGAATTTCAAAACACTATTCGAAATAGCTAAGGCCACTAGAGGGTTAAGCATTTTCCAATTCTATACAATTCTTGTGGAAGAATGTATCCATAAATCAGATTTTGATTCTCGGTGAAACTTTTATTTTGAATATCCATTCTCAATTCAGTCATGCTGCGTAAAGACAAAATATATTTCGAATCTATTTCATTATTCTGTCTGATAGAATTTAAAATAAATCCATCTAATGATTGTCTTCCATTTGGCGTTTCTCCGTGGCGCGAACGGTTATCTTTAAAATTACTTAACCTCTCTTCAAGCAGGAATTCCCGGTTGGGTATCTTCTAAATGAACTTAATTTGTGCTTCTTGGTTGCACCATTTACGTTAAAATTGCTCTTTTAGCCGACGTGAATAATTTGAAAAATCTCTTTTACACTCTTTAAAAGTTCCCATTTAAATTATAAACGTCACTTTTAAGTCTATCAAATGATATTCGTTTTACAAAAGGTCTGTATTTAAATGTCAATTTATATTTTGATTCTTTATGTTTAAAACTTGTTTAAAAGTGAATATGAAACAAAATGCGATTAAAATGCATCCCTAAGCAAGAACTAAGTGGTGATGAATTTCAAATGCAAATTTGCCATACGCTTTTATCTCTTTTACACCGCTCATAAATATATGCGATTATAGATTATTTTAAGTAACATTATACATTAGACTAGAAATATGTGTATTTAAAAATCAATTTCAAAGCGGATTAATTCTATACATTATGAACATTTCTATTCATTCTATATATTTCATTCATACATTAAAAAATACATTACAAACTTGTTTATTAGTCTATATGAAACACAATGCGATAAAAGCGCATCCTTAAACAAGAACTGAGTAATGGTGAATTTCAAATGCAAATCTGTCTTACGCTTTTTTCTATTTTACACTACTCGTAGAAAAATGCTATTTTGGATTCTAAGTGTAGGCACTACCGCTATTATGTCAACAGTTTTTATAAAAATGGGTTACAGCCTACCGAAAGGGATAAGTACCCGGAAAAAGTTTTGATAATAGAAATTTTTTACTATTAAGAAATGACCTCTATCAATAGCATTATACCAAATCATGCTGGATATAATTAACATTTATTTTTATAAGAGGAATTTTTAAAAATAATTTTTGCTTAATCTAATAACATAAAGCCACCAGAGAGGGCAACAAATAATAAAAAACTGGAATCTCTCAAGTTTTAATTGTGTCAGTATATGTCTTTCAGTTTTATGCATGATTTCGTAGTGTTGATTAATACCGATTTATCGATTATTTTCTTTTGTTTCATACCGTACAAAGATTGGGTATACAGGTAGTAATTACTAAGCTACAATTCTACTCAATGTATTCGAATATAATAATTCCCTCAATATGTTTAATAATTATTTTAAATATTTCATATTATTACATAATATTGTGATAAAAAACCTTACTTAATATATTAAATTAAAAATTGTGTCGAAGAGCATTTTCGTATTTTTTTGATGCATAATTATTTAAATAAAATATTAACAATTTAAGAGAAAAAATAAATGTAACATTTCCTAAAGAATATCGTAAGAAAATATATATGTGCAAGGGGAAATAATTATTTAAAACATCATCGGCTCAAAAAAAAATGTGCTTGAGAAAATTGTTTTGTGACTAAATAATTATCTTTCAAGAAAAGCTACTTTTTAAGTTATAAGTAATTATGTTTCATGAAAATAGAATACAATTTGCTTTCCGTCAGGAAATTGTTTTTGTCTTTGCAGAATTAATAGAAAATTTGTGTTTAGCTCACAATTTATAAAAAAAAATATATATTTAAGAAAGAGCATACCTCTATTAAAAATGTCTGTTACTTTTACAAATGGTCTGTTTTAAATAGCTCTGTAAACATTAAAAAAAGGAAAAGAAACTAACAGAAAGAAAGAAGTTACTCAGAAATTTCAATTAAGCAAACAGCACAATACACTCAATCATTTTTTTTTTCCTTCTTGCTTTAAGACAAAACGGGAAGAAACACAAAAATAATGCGGAGTTATAATAAAGAGAATTGCTAATTGTGTTGTTGCACTTTAACACCCTCAGATGACGTTTCATAAGTTGATATTTTTCTCTAAATTAAAAGATATAATTTCAAGGAATAAATTAAAAATAGTTTCTTGAAACCATAAACGAATTTGCTTAATTTTTCAGTAAAGTTAAGTTCTTTTAGAAAATATAAGATTGTAGATAAAGAGGTTTAAATAAATAATTGTAAAACAATTTCTGAAGATTTTTCCTATGAATGTTATTTAATTGGAAACAATTCTGAAGAAAGCTTCGAAATCGCTTCTAAAATTGAGCAACACATTTTTTATTTTATAGCTTATTCCATCATCACTAAGTTTTTTTTTTTCTTTTTATTCTCAGAATCGTAATTTCTTTTTCAAAATTAAGTAACTGTTTATGATAAATTATATTTCATCTCTAAGGATGATACAAATTTGGAATTACACCTATAACTTTCTTAAACATGTCAGCATTAGGAGTTATAAATTTTTATAAGCATTTTCATAAATAATTTAGTTATCTTTACTTTAAACCTTTTTATACAAAAGTGCTAGTGTGCTTAAGTTTTGTAAAAGTTGATTGTTCACACTAAACAGTGCAAGGACGGCTAAAAAAATCTCGGAGAAAAGAATATGTTATGCTGTGGAACTAACGTTCCGTTACATTTATACAAATACATGATCTTGCCGAATTTAGGCGTGCGGATTTCAAATCTGAAATTACTTTTGTTCCGACAGCTTGAAAACTAACATTTAAATATTATTTTTTGGGAAATGTAAAAGTTTAAAAATGTAATATGTAACAGAGGGTAAAGTAAATGTAGCGACACAATTCTATGGAGGTTAGCACGCACTGTTGGGATTACAATTCTATAGAAACTCATGTCCGGAAATGTCATCGTGCACGTCTAGGGGCATTTCTTTATCATGACATGTTCAGAAGCACACGAAGAAACACATCATAATAGAGGCATGCCCTTAGCGGCGTAAGACGACGTTGCCAGACATGGGTTCTTAAGCAATTTTAATCCTGATGATTCATTATAACTTCCCTAGAAGTTTGTGGCATCTTTTATGTGACTCCTTGTTATATATAATGTTTTTAAACTTGTGCATTTCGTCAAAATAAGTGTACTAAAAATATCATGTAAAAGAAACTGTTGCTTGGGGAGAGAACCCGATTGCAAATCGGGGGCGTGAGAATATCACAAATGCGTTAAAAAATCTTACTCGACAGAAAAAAATGTTGTCTTGTATAAAAACAATAAACTAAGTCTGGTCAAATATTTTCAATCGAGCAGAGGAGGTAGCAGAAATATCTTAAAATAAGTTAACTCTGTAGCTTATACGTTTTTTCTTTAATTTTTTAAATTGCGCATCGGTATCTGGCAATAACTAAGATAAGAATTGAAAAAAGGGGCTAACGTTTTGTATTTTAATTAACCAGCGACTGTGTGAATAGGTAAACATCCATTTTGAAACCGGAGACTGACCAATTAGAGGTGTTAGCGTTATACGTTATCCATTTTGCTTCCAAATTTTTCTCCTTATCTCTTTACCCCTATTTGATTTAGGTTTTTTCATTTCGCCTTTGTTGGCTGCCTGCCAATTTTCCAAAATTTAAGTAGACTATCTGTAGAATATTATATTTGACACTAAAAAATAAAAAAATAAAATACAATGAGAACCTAATAAAATCTTCCTGGAGAAAAGAAACAAATGTTACATGTAATCCATAAATGATGCCTTAATGATTTTTATTTTATTTTATTTTATAACCGTCAGTGAACAGCCGACCCAGTTTCGGGTTTACTACTTATGTTCAACTCGTAATTTTTAACCAATCCAGAATAAAAGAAAACTCCTGGTATCCCTAGATGTATGATTTGTTATGGGAACGTTGAGGACTTTGTGACTCTACATATTTAACGTGTATTAGTCACCATTTACTACTTCGTCTTCGGCCGGCGGGGATAGAACCCATGACCTTTTGGACATGGGTCCAGTGCCCTACCCTACCATCCAGGCTATCCGGCCATGTCTTAATGGCTTGATTTTATTTTGTGACCGTCGTTGAACAGCCGACCCAATTTTTTGAGTTTACGACTGCTAATATTCTACTTCTTAGCCTAGCAATTTTGAACCCAATACAGAAGACAAGGGAACTCCTGGATCAAGTATTGGAAGAAATTTGCCTTCGTGGAGGACTTTTTGATGGAACTAACCTGCATTTGCGTTACATGGAGAAGAAGACCACGAGAGCCTTGATTCTCCTTGGCCAAGACTCTACGGGATGTCAAGAGTGTTTGTAACATTCCAGACCAACTTTTTAAGTATAGCATATTACAAAAAAGTAAGACTAGATTTTTATTAATTTTCTTATTGCCTTTCCGCAAATATTCAGAAAGATTAAGAATGTTAATGTTTTTAAGTCAAGTTTCCATTATGTTCTTCATATCAACCATCCTTACAATACCAGGAATGTCAGAAAACGCACTATCCCGTGGAATGTAAATCTCACTTCTAGAACAAATCTTCAACATTATCAATGTATAGTTACATTGTCAGCAGCATCGTTTAGGCAATTAAAAAATAACTTTACATGTTTAATTAATATTTTCAAAAATACTTAATTATTACGAAACACAATTTGTTACACGTTTAAAAATAATAAATACATTTATTTCGAGACTTAACAAAGTTGTACACTAGCTTTTAAACTTAAAATCATCAATACTTCAGCGTAATTATAAAGCCTTCTCAGTAATTACTTTATCTATAATTAAAAAAGGAAATAGCTTTTAAAAGTGAGCCAGATGTGTGAATTATCAAAAGGGACAGGGCATTCATTAATTTAAAGAAGAAAACGCTTAATATTCAATAACCTCATATCTATATCCCAAATAGCCTCTCATTTAAGGTCAAACTTCTTAAATAGTTCCTTTAAATTTTCTTAATAGCTTCCATACTGAAAACAATGAGGCGTATCAATAACATCAATCCTTCAACATAAATAATCAGACTAGTTTGATAAAAGCATATTTACTGTTTCTATAGACAATCTTGACAATCTAATTAGAAACATGAAATATTCACTTATTATTCCTTAGCTATAGTTGGCTGCACTTTAAACTTGAAGGCATCTTATTGATTGATGATCTGCTGAATATTAATAAAGTAGGACTCGGTTTTTATCTCTTCAGCTGATTAATTATTTACAGAGGAAACTGTATAGAACTACTCTCAGTTATTTCAACATGAATATTCAAGATTTAAGTGCAGCTTATTTAGTAAAAAAGATTTTCAAATAATGGGAGAGATAACTTTTAAAACTTAGTATGAACGAACAGAAAATAACAATTTGTTACTTTTAAAATAAAAAAGTTGGATAATTTAGGCTTCATTGTATTACCATTTTAATCGTTGTCTAGGTTCATGGCATAAAAGAATATGGACGTAAATTAACTTCTGAAACTTTAAGAATGTTAAGGAGCAAAAAAGACAATTTGTTATAAATTAAAAAATTCTAATTTATGTTGTATTGTACATAAAAGCCATATCATTTCAATTCTTTGTCTATCAACAAATAAATAAAACTATTGTTAAAAAACTAAACTCGGCGCACGAAAGAGAGGCAGGCCGAATTTGAGATGGATAGATGACCTAGAAAAAGACCTTTTGATCTGCAAAACTAAAAATTGGAAAACGCTAGTAGAAAAGAGGTTAGCCTGAAAAAACTTCTTAAGAAGGCCAAGGCCCACTCAGGGCTGTCGAGCCATTGATGATGATAATTACCTAAACTTGTAAGAATGATTAAGTGGTATGAGTAAATTTTCATGCATGGACATGCTTTATGTTTAAGTAAGATTCCTTGAGTAAAATTTTTCGTTTCGAAGTTATTTCACTAACTAATAAAATTTTTTATCATTCCCTGTTGTCATTTATCAGACTTTTTAAGCGAATTGCAAATTATAGTTTTTTTTTCAATCAAATATTTCAAAAGATTTTAAAAAAAGATATATATTAAAAGTTTGATCATATTTAAATTAAACAATTAAATAAAGGAAAGGAGATTTATTTCTAACTCTAATTCTCATAGCTTCAGAAATATCCTCGCTTATGTCCAGCTACTTGGAGACCACCTGCAACCATTCATGGACTTCATACACACAAACAAAGATGAAATTTGTATGGATGAGAAAGCGCCATGTCACCATTCTTCGCGACTGGTTTGAAGGACTTACTGGACAATTCCAGCGAATGATTTGGCCGCCTAGATCACCCGACAGGATTCCCATTGGACTCTTATGGGATGTAATTGAGAGGTCAGTTCGCATAAAATCCTACACCCGCAGTACTCTCGAAATTACGGACATATATATTGAGGCGACATGGAGGAATAGTCCTATGAGAGACTTCCAACTACTCGTTGAGTCCATGCCACATAGAGTTGCTGCACTTTGCAAAGCTAGAAAAGATCTGACTCGTTATTAAGAGGACAGGACTTTTGCCACAAGCTGAATTTTTACTATTACAATATCTTTCTAACTGTGTTGGGTTCGAAGAAAAATTCAGATTAATGAATGTAATGCAGATATACTTCATGAAATCGACTACCAGGTTTAAAAGATATATATTAACTGCAAACTAACTGTAATAGTAATAATTTTCTACAATACTGATAGTAATTTTTTGATAATATCAACTGTAATAGAGATTATTTTCATAAATTAAACTACAATGAGCTTCTTTCAAATGGAAGGTTTAAAAATGAAATTTCAACAATATTAACGTTTTGTTTATAAGAAGAACGAAGCAAAGTGCCTTTCCTTAACTGACCACGCCCACGTAGAATCAATGGAAAAATCTTTGACCACCTCTAGATTTAAATACATTGGAAGGCTAAAAACTGATCAAGGCCATAGTCTAATGTTACGGAAGAAAATATATATTTGCTTAAAATTTTGTATGAATTCTGTTGGTCTGAATCAGGGATGGACAAATTTTTTGGTCGAGGGCAAAAAATCGGGAGAAGAAAGTTTGGTGGACAGAGTAAAATCTTCTAAAATAAAAATAATAATAAATAAAAAAACGATATACAAGTTTTAATTTAAATATTTAATGAGATGAAGGAAATTACCATTTTTAAAAGTTCCTTATATTGAGGTTCGAACTGAAATGTGTTTATTTTAGGAATTAAATGCTTGTCTAATAGTCCACTTCTAAAATGATTTTCTAAAGTTCATAGTCGAAAACACTCGTTCACATATATAAGATGAAGCAAACATAGCACTAAACTCAAACTTTTGCATATTTAGAAACAACTACTTCAGATGATTGTTAGATTGCAACTCAATTAGTTCCAGATGCATGTCCGCCCTAACTGTTTCACAATTTACGTTGAAAAGTATGGTAAAAATATCTACATATTTCTTTTTGAATGGCACTGAAATCTGCGCTCAAATTCAAAATGGAGTTTTTTCAAGCCATCTTCATAATTCTTTAGCTTTTCCTTATTTAATGAAGATATTGAATTTAACCTCGAGAAATGAGACAAGTCGTTCTTGGATAGCTGCCCAGCAAACATATTAAGCTACAGTTTAAAAAATTTGAGATGGGCCCATTATCATCAATTAATTGATTTTTCCCTTGCATCTTAACATTCAAGTTTTTTCATATGACAAAGAAGATCTGTGAAAAATGCAAAGTCTGAAAGCCATTCTGTATTTTCTTATATTTCGCACTCCGCTGAAGACTGTTTATCATGGAAGAACGACACAATTTCGTCTTTCAGCAGCCAAGCTCGCTCGAAAGCACATCATGTAGTAAGCCACCTTACTTTCGTGTAATACAGTACATTAAAGTATTTATATTGTACGGACTGGATAAAATCTCGGAATTGCCTGTGAGTAAGGCCACGAAATCGAATAGTATTAACAAGCTTTACTACTGCATCAAACACAGGTTTCATATTTAATGCAGATATACACAGAGCATCTTGGTGTATAACACTATGTAGAAAACTACCGTTTTGCCCGGGATAGTTCTGATTAAAGAGTCCAAGGAATCCAGATTTTTTCCTGTCATATGTTTTGCCCCATCTGTCAAAATATTACAAATTCTTGTTATAGCCACTTTCAAAATTAAAAGCCCTTCCTGAAACTCACGAAAAATATCCACTCCCGTGGTCCCATCTCAAATCCTCTTTGAAGAATGCATGTGTGCCAGTTCCTCGGTAATTACAAAGTTCTTAACAACATCTCTTATAAATAGCAATAATTGAACAGTATCAATTATACCAGTGCTTTCCCCCATAGCTATTGAGCAAAATTTAAATTGTGCAATTTTTGACTCTAACTGTGATGTCAAATTTCTATCGATGGCTTCGATTCTAAAAGTCAACATTTTTCACGACAAGCTTACAGCCTCAAATTACTTTTCATGTCTGAACATAAAACATCACAAACTTGAGCATACATTGCTTAACAAACTCTCCACCCCACCACCGAGAGATTTATTATTTTTAGCAATATTGTATGTTGCAATGTAACTTGCACGCGTAGTTACTTCTTGGACATTGTTTATCTTCTTGAAAAAACGATTTGTCTGATTGATAATTCTTTAAGAAAACTTTCTGCATTTAGTCTTCTTTCACATTTAGACATCGCTTCCTTGTTGGCATTCTTGTGCTTGACTGTAAAATGTCGGTAACTGTTGTATTCTTTAAAAACTGATACAGCTTCATTGCAGATAAGACATACTGGCTCATCTTTTACAGCTGTAAAAAAATGTTTCCAAATCCATTCATTATTGAACACATGGCACTCTGAATCAACTTTACGTTTTTTAGTAGCTATTTTAAGGCTAAAAATTTTCACAACTAAAAAAAAAAAAACACTAGCCATTTTATACATTTTATTTTTATTTTATAACCCTCGTTGAACAGCCGACCCAATTTTGGGTTCACGACTACTAATGTTCAACTCCGTACCCTGTAATTTTGAACCAATCCAGAAGACAGGGAAACTTCTGAATCAGTACCCCCAGAGGTATGATTTGTTATGGGAACAAGGACATTGCGACTCGACAGATTTAACGTGCATCAGTCACCATTTATTACACGGGGAGTCTTAGGACGGCGGGGATCGAACCCACGATCTCTTGGACATTGGCCCAGTGCCCGACCAACCAGGCTATCTCGGCCCCATTTTATACATTTAATAATTTCACCATTATTTACATTACAATGTGACATTATAATGTGTGCAACCTTTCCATATGCAATAAATTATGTTAGAAGTTAGGCCGGCAGAAAAATCCGCTCGTTGGAGTTTAAAGTGAGCAGTCTGCCACATGTGAAGTACAATTCACCTATATTAGATTCCATATGTCTGCTCTTCGAGAAAGACAAACGCTCGTTGGAGCCAATCTTCGTATCGGTTCTTTGTTAAATAGGAAGAACAAAAATAACTTTAAACAAAGTAGACAAAAAAATGGATGTATAATATATATTGTTTATATTCGCCACGGATCGACAAGTTAAAATTCTATCCGCGGGCCGGATAAAACCTTCCGACTGGCCACAGCTGGCCCACGGGCCGTAGTTTGCCCATCCCGAGTCTAAACGAAGGTCTTACTAAATGAAAAAAAAAATAAGAAAATTACCCAGATGTATACTTAAAAACATTTTTAAGCATTGATTACATTTTGAAATTTTCCCCTCAAACATCAGCATAAAGCCTTATTTCAAAGTATTTATTTTCAAATTATTATTTATTTTGTTTGGTTTCCTAAAATAAGTTACACAAACTAATTTTTAGGAAACTAAATAGAATTGAATTTTCCCAGAACATTAATTAGGGGTCTTCATTCAAAATATATATTTTATTCTAATTGATTTACAACTGTGGTTGAATGGAAATTTTGAGTGTCGTTTTCATATGCAGAGTGGTAATTTAAATAAACAGCAATTTGTTTATGTTATTGATTTTGTTCATTTGGGTTGCAAATAACTTTACATTGTTAATTTACCTACCATTCATTCAGCAATTTTTCCGTTCATATGGTTAACATTTTACTAGAAATCCTTGTTTTTAAAATTATAGTTCTTTTTAACATACATTTTGTAAAAATACAAAACTGAAAAATAAATTTCAATGAATGAAAATGGTTGAGCTATGCTCTAAGGGATCATGATAAAATTATCAAATTTTATCACATAGAAAACTATATCCATTGCCAAAGGAGTTCGATAAAAATTAAAGATAGAAACCCATAGAGACAGAAACAAGGTAAATTATACATTACTCTGGTAGTTTTGACCATACTTTTTTCCTCATTATGGAAAAAAATATTTTTTTTAGTTCGTTTTTTGTTTTAAACCTAATCAGCTGTCAATCACAGTGTTTTAAATTCGAAGCAAACTTTGCAAGATTCTGAAATATATAAATATGCCTGTTTATATTCTACTTAAACTTTTCCTTAAAATGCTGAGAAGTGACGATACTTTTTTTAAAAAAAATAATAAATCTGTCATAAATCGTTCTAAAAAAGGAAACAGTTCCTCTTTCTTCACGTATAAATGATGATTCTATTTTTATTTTTTTTCGCAAAAGAAAACATTTATAAAAATATTTGAGAATGATAGGCCAATTTTTCTGTCTTACTACATTGTTATTATATTTATCGACAAAAAAGTCTTGAAAAATTTCTACCATTTTAAAGAATTTCTAGTTGTCGCCAACATTCAGAGTGATTTTGAAATGAGACGTGAATAATTTGTTCATCCCTCTTTCTTTATTTTTAAATCCATTCAATCAACGTTAAAATCCACAGCTAGTTATTAAGTCTGAAGTGTCAAAGCAGTAACCTTTTTTAGACAGTTATGAAACATACATTTATTTATATAAACTGATTTATTATTTGGAGAGAAAAGGGAAATAGCTTGTTTGTCAGTTCATTTCTTTCGTTTTTTTTTTTTTTTTTTTTTTTTTTTGGCATTATTAAAACTTAGCAAAATTTCACAATAAAAAAAAAACACAGGCAATATGTGGTGTTTTCACAGAAATGTCATGGATAATTTTCTTAATTTATTTTACCTGCTTGTTTTTGACAGTATTCCTTATTTTCGATTAAAACTTCGGCTGTAGCAATTAAAAGGCAGTAAATTTCAAAATTTATAGTCTTATAAGTGTTTTTACACATCATTTTGATCAATGGCATAAGTTTTTAATTAAGAATAAGAATCAACATTAATTTCTAAAAAAATACTTTTAAATATACCGTTAATTTGAGTTACTTTAAATTATATTTTGGCTTTTATTTTGTTTGAACTCAATAGTATACTTTAAAAAATTCTTGATAAAATTACAGTATAAAGTACTGACAGTGTAAGTTTTATACCATGCAATACATTTTTACCTTAAACATTTACGAACAATAAAATCAGATATGAGTAAAAAAATCAGAAATTTTACCGTAATATTTTATTTTATAACCGTTGTTGAATAACCGACGCAATTAGGTTTTAAGGCTAAAACTCTAATGTTCAACTCCATTGCCTTATAATTTTGAACCCAATCCAGAAGACAAGAGAACTCTTGGATCAAGTATTGCGCAAAATTTGTCTTCGTGGACTTTTTGATGCAACTAAACGGCATTTGGGTTACACGGAGAAGATCACGAAAACCGTCCACGGTTAGCTTGAGGGCAAGGGGACTCTAACCCATGATCCGTCTACCATTGAGGATATTTTACGTTAGCATCGTGGTCGGTGCGATCCGGGTGTGGATTTAGAATCTACCAGCTATCACTGGGATCGAATCCGGGTCACAAATAAATATTACTGTAAAAAAGTATGGTATACATTTTTACGGTAAAAAAAATCCTGGTACATAGTGCCGGTACTCTTAACCGTAATTTTAGCAAGCTTTTTTCGAGTGTAAACGTTTGAATTTTTTTGCAAAATATATCTGATGCACTACTTTTTTTTAATGTGATAAGCGAATCTTAATACTAAATGGTAAAGAAAAATTTAAAAAATTAAGTCTGAGTCATAAAGTCACCACCTTGGCTGAGGTTACTTTGGGTTACTTAATTAGTCACCTTAATGTGCTAAAACAATATCCGAACTCATAGAGTATCTTTTTGATATCGAATATGAAAGCAAAAAATTTGAAATTTATCTTTCAAAATTGTCCATATCTAATTATTTAAAAAAAATTTGGGGTACAAATAAAAAAATTTGAAACAAAATAAAAAGAAAGAAAAACTAAAAAAAAACCTCGCTATACTCCGTTACAAGTTATGAAAAGACCATTGTGGTATAGGATTTAAGTAATCATCTGCGACTGCATATAGTTCTGTTTTGCAATGGCTGGCTGATTCGAATTCCGCGTCAGCCTAACCGTTAGAGGTTTTGCTCTCCAAGTAACGCAAATTCGGGTTAGTTCCATCAAAAACTCCTACACAAAGGCAAATTTCTTCCAATACCTGATCCAGGAGTTCCCTTGTCTTCTGGATTGGGTTCAAAATTACAAAGCTACGGAGTTGAACATTAGTAGTCGTAAACCCAAAATTGTGTCGGCTCTTCAACGATGGTTACAAAATAAAATAATCGTATAATAGTAACATGAAATTAAAATATTACAGAAAAGTAAAAGTGCAAGTTCAAAGGCATGCGAGCAACATGTCCATAATTGGAAAGCGCCCCTAGCAGCGTAAGAAGACATTTTCGCTCATGGTTTCCTAGGTAATTCTTAATCCTTATGATGTGCCTTACTTCCTGTAGAAGTTTGTCGCAACATCAACGAGACACCCTGTATATTCAGTAACTATGTATATTTACGATAAGTTAAATAAGTGTATTATCTAATATAGATATATAATATATCTCAGTATTTACACTTATTTTGTTAATTTATTATATTTAGCTCATTTTGAAATTATGTAGCAGACATTCAATCAAATGTCTTAAAAATCCTTGAAAATATGTATATATTATCGGGAATAAATTTTAATGAAAAGAATAGCCATCAAGTTAAAAAATATCTTTTAAGTAATAAGTGAATGTCCTCTCTTTATCTTGTTCAATACAAGATATAAAAAAAAATATTCAAAGATATAAATGTTATTGTACAATAAGAACACTTAAAACACTAAGTATTATTTAGCTAAAACCAACACTTAGCGTTATATCCTTAAAATCAGACAAGGCTCCTAAAACTTCAAAAGGTAATCCAAAGCCATGCATAATACTGACAGAATATTACAGCGATACGAAGTGGCTACTTTGTTTCAAATAGCTGTGATAGTTGAGTTATAGGATTAAAAATTAAATTAAAATTAATGCTATATAAATTTTTAAGTAAATAGTTTGGATTTAATTCTGTAACATATTTTAAGTACGCTTTGATAAGATACTTTTGTAAATTTTGGAAAACTGAATTCGTCGGCTTTTTATTAGTTTTAATTTCTTTCCCGCACAATCTCTTGCAAAAAAAAGTATTATGCAACAAATAGTTAAACAAATTTTCATAAAATATCAATGTTAAAAACAAACGCGTGTTTAATTAAGGCATTGCTGTTACTTTTGTATGTTTTTTTTTAACTCTGTGTTAATAACGTTGATTAAATGGTACGTAAAACTATCAATTCTGAAATTCGATTAAATGTCCTTTAGATAAAAGATACTTTGAAAATAAATTTGGAAAACCAGAACTTTGGAGTCAAACTAATTACAATCCGAAACTGAGTCTAACCTTCATATTAGGTTAACTAACGTAAATAAATTTTAGTTTCACTTTAGTTAGTTAACTACAAGATTTTAAACAGTATGAATTTGCTATTGTATTTCATCTTATTTTGCTAATCAATAAAAATACAACTAAATGGGTGAAAAAGTAAATTAGCAAAATAGTCCTTATTATACGCACTCTAATGCTTCAAGGATTGTGACATAAATAATTCCAAGTATTCATTTCAATATAACCACTTTGTAAACACCACTTCAAAGGTTTCAATTAAAGCGTTTGCACGCGAAACGAACATGACTAGTGCAACTAAGTTATGAATGACACAGTAAAGAAAAAGGAAGAACTTCAGACACTTGACTAAATTGTAAGTATTTTAAAGTTGACTTGTATAGCAATACAATGAATGAAATAGTAAAGAAAAATAAATAAGAGTTTATAAGAAAATTTCCGTCCACATGCTAATTTTTGAGACATAAACAATATTAATTATTCTATTAAATGCAACACAAATCTTTAACTATTTTAGAACTTCAGACACTTCATTATGGGAATCCATAATTTAAACAAAGTTGACTAGTAAAATAACGAAGAGAGTTGAATAATAAAAAAAATAAAGTAAATATAAAAATTATTCCTTACATTATGCTAGTATTTCAAGGATTGTGACATAAACGATTCAAAGTACTCTTTTCAGTATAACCCCTTTTTAACAGTTTTAGAACTTCGAAGATTGCGACTAATGGGTTTATACGTGAAACGAAAATTTAGTAAAATAAAGTAGTAGATAAAAAAGCAAAAACTAAATAAATAAATATAAATCAATTTCTTACATAACTCGCTATCCACGTTCTACTTGATCGTGGATAGCGAGTTATGTAATCGAACGATCTTATGACATAAACTACTTAAATTTTTCTATTTAATGCAACACAAAACTTAGTAATAATTTAGAACTTCAGACACTTGACTACGTCGTAATTTTTTTAAAGTTCTCTAGTTAAACAAAGCAAAATAAGAGTGTATAAGAAAATTTTCCGTCCACATGCTAATTTTTCAATGATTTTTGCAAAATTATTCTATTAAATACAACAAAAAAATGCGTAACTATATTAGAATTTCAGACACTTCATTTGGAGAATTCATAATTTTAACCTAGTTGACTAGTAAAAACAATAGTGAATGAAATAGTAAAGAAAAACAAAAGTATACATATGAAATAATCCTCATACCATTCTAGTATTTCAAAGATTGCGACATAATCGATGCAAAGTACTCTTTTCAGTAATAACCCTTTTGTAACAATTTTAGAACTTCAAATATTTCAATTAAATGGTTTCTACGTGAAACGAACATGACTAGTACAACAAAGTAATAAACGAAATAGTAATCAATTTTTAAAACTTTCTATACATGTTCTACTTGAATGATCTTTGTGACATAACCAACTTAAATTGTTCTTTTTAATGCAGAACAAAACTTTGAAACTATTTTAGAACTTCAGACACTTTACTAATTCATTTAGCATTTTATGATGGTCGTTGACTAGTAAAACAACATAATAAATGAAACAAAGAAAAATAAGTAAAAGCAAGTTTGCAACAAAATACTAATGATCTTAGCGACATAAACAAATTTGATTTTTCCATTTAATACAACTCAAAACCTGTAACCATTTTAAAAATTCAGACATTTCATTCGGTGGATTCGTAAATTCTACAGAGTTGACTAGTAAATCAACGAAATGAATGAAATAATAAAGAAAAATAAATAAATAAAAGTAAATTTATATAAAAAAAAAAATCCTTACCCACTTTCGAATGATCCTCGAGACAGAAACCTTTTCAATTTCTCTATTCAATATAAAACTTTGCAGTTATTTTAGAGACTTCACCGGAAGGACTTGGTAAGTAAGACAATGTTGACTCAAAACGTGATCTAAACCTTTTACGACAATTCCGTCGAAATCGTAAACAGTTCTCAACATTAACGATTCTGGAAACACTTTCAACCAAAACGCGCTCTTCCAAAATCATTATAAATCAACAAAGTTGCTTCGCTTCAAAAGACAAATTGCTTTTCTTCTCTCGAAACTCTAAATTCTTTGCGACGAAGTGAATCAACGATGTTATTTCGAACGTTATAAATGAAGGCGTAAAAGGAATGGTAAATGCAACCACCACTCCACTTTCCAGATCTCGCTTCTCTTCCAAAGAAAGTTCATTAACTATAGGAGGTGTCTCGTCGAGCAACTAATACACGGAGTGAGTAGAATAACAGAGGCAAGTTATTGGTAAATACAGCTTGCTTTGCATCCTGTTACTTTTTAAGATAAAGATGTAATCCCATGAGAATACCCATGAGAATGTTTAAAATTTGTTTTCGTTTTTTTTTTTTTTTTTTTTTTTTTTTTCTTCTTCTTTCTTCTCAAACGTTAACAACTGAGCCCCTAAACGTGACTCAAATTTTTCTTGCAAAAAATTAATTTTGCTGTAAGATCAAAAGTGATTAGTTGCTTATCAGTTCTAATTTTTTCATGATATCTAAGTTTTGTTGTAAAGCCACAAGACATCTGAGGCAAATAGGTTTTTTTTATCAAATAAATCAAGCCAGACTTTCAAAAAAGTAAACTGCACCTGGATCTCTGACGCTCATACTGCAAGTTTTCACCTGAAATTGGTCCCGCAGTGATCGTAAAGACACGGTTCCCAGTAGAACAGCGAAGCCAAGCATCGCTGGCTGCGGTCAATAAGCGGGTGGGTGACCACATTGATCAGCCTGCGTAGGGACCGAGGGAGCACGGTACCGGTCCTCATTAAATTGTTCTGCCGTAAAGTGCTCGACTTCGTATGCAGACCATCGAACTACAAAAGCAAGGGAGCTATCCCCCTGCAGAGGATCAAAATTGCGATGACAGGTCTTCGGATCTTCCTCCGGGATGCTTTCCAGATCATCGCCAATAGCCCATTGTGCAACTCTAGTGCGACGTTATTAATGTACCTAATTATACCTAACCTAAAATTAGATTAAAATTTAAAATTTGATTTTTAAGTTCCAATAAAATGTTTAGTTTTACATATTAAACTAAAATAGTAAGAAAACGCAATGTGTTGAAATTCTATATCGTCTCTATAGGTCGTCTTTAATGGTCATACATCATCCAACCATTGCCAAGCATTTAGTCCTATTATTAGGACTCTATCTTTTAACGGCCTTAGTAGGATTGCCACATAATTTCGACCCTGGTCTGACAACGTAGACAACGCCTAAACTAATATCCCTCATTCCAAAACACCGCAACCAACGAGTGGACTTTCAGCCACGGCAGATTTAACGTGTATACGCCGATTGTTTGTCGGCTGTCAGGATCGAACTCACTACCCCATTCCTCCAATCAGTTTTGTGGGTAATGCTTTAACCTACTGCGCCCCCAAAACAACTTCTCACAACCTTATAAAATTAATAGCAATAAAATTTAATTCCTTTTCTGGATGATAGGTAGGTAGGTACTTCATTTACGTCACACTAAAGCAGCATAATGAGCTATTTTTTTTTATATATATTATTATAATCGTCGTTGAACAGCCGACCCAATTTTTGGGTTTACGACTTCTTATATTCAACTCCGTAGCCTTGTAATTTTGAACCCAATCCAAAAGACAAGCGAACTCCTGGATCAAGTATTGAGAGAATTTTTGCCATAGTGGAGGACTTTTTGATGGAACTAACCCGCATTCCCGTAACATCGAGAGGAAGACCACGAGAACCTCCCAAGGTAAGCCTAACGGCAAAGGGACTCTTACCCGTGATCCGTCTACCACTGAGGATATTTCACGTCAGCGCTTTGAGGTTGGTGCAAGCCGGATGTGGATTCGTATCGACCAGCCATTGGTGGGACTCGAACCCGGTTCACTTCATTGGAAGGCGAACGCCCCTGAGCCACCATGGCTCCATAATGGGCTATTGGCGACAATCTGGGAAGCATTCTTGAGGATGATCTGAAAACATGCCATCACAATTTTGATCCTCTGCAGAGGGGATGGCACCCCTGCTTCGGTAGCCCAACGACCTGCACGCGAAGTCGAGCACTTTACGGTAGAACAGTTTAACGAAGACCAATACCGCACACCCTCGGTCCCTACGCAGACTGATCCAAGTGGTCACCCACTGACCGCAGCCAGTGATGCTTGACTTCGGTGATCTGCTGGGAACCGTGTCTTAACGATCAGTCCACTGCGGGACCATCATAACCTATAATCGAGGTGTTTTATTCACACCTGAAATTTTATAGAGATTTAAAAAAATCTACATCAGAGTCAACAGCTTATAGAGGTAGTTTTTGAGGTGCAAAGGTTATTTTTCTTTTTTAACATTTCAAGCAAATAAGCATATTTGAAGTACAAATAATTTCACCCGATTTCAACTAAAAAAAATACTGAGATTGATTTTATGAGATGTAAATGAGGTTGAAATTGAGGATCATACATGAGGTTTTTTTTTTTTTTTTTTTTTGGTTTTTTTTGGTGAAAACATTAATTACATTTTCTACCTTAGGTACATTTTTTACACCAGTCAACCACAAAACAACCTCAAAAACACATTTTTAATAAAGGTAGATTTCTGCTTTTTCTGGAATTTAAACGGTAAGAGAAAAGGGCTTAGAAATGATTTATAAATATTACATTACAAAAAAAGAAAAATAGAACATTCCAGGCCACTCATGTGACACATTTATGTGTAAAGTTGCAAGGAAAATCATTTTCACACTTACATTATTTCTTTCTAGCACTTTTCAAAGTTCCACCTAAGATAAATACCACCCTATGTATCATACTGACTTATGAGCATATTTCACATCCCATAATGCTTCTGACATATATGACATGGTCTAAAGGCAAAAGAAAAATGATAAAAACCTTAGGATTTTATTCCTTTTGAAATAACGATACAGTATTTTGCTACGAACTCATAAATTCCTTGGGCATCATTATTTGTTCGGAAATATCTCAAGGATATTTCCACCCCTTTCTGAAAGCTCTGCATTTACAAAAAGAAAAAAAAATGAACAAAAATTCAAAAGTCATTTATTTTTCTTTAAATTTATTTAATACCTAAAAGTATATAGCCGCTGTTTGTAGACGGACTCCATTTCTCTTACAAATGATTCTCTTATACTTAAGTATTAAAGGACACATCGACACATATTTTTCTTTCAGAAATGCTATTAGCATTTAGTTTCAGATACATATGTAATGCTAAATAAGTAATCAAATGTAACTGAAGAGGTAAGATATTACCTGATTGAAAACTTCATTCGCTTCATAAATATACAAATTGGAAATCACAGTCGACATGTTTCAAGCACTCAAAAACAAGTGCTCATTTTCAAGACTTGCCAGATCTGAAAAAAAAATAAACAAAACTGATTTCAAATTAAAAAAATGCAAAAATGCCCACAAAAATTAAAAAATAGAGCTGAGAAACAAAGATAGAAAAACCACAGTAGCCGAGGAAAAAAAAAAAAAAAAACAGAGGTGAAAATGGGCTAATCAGATCAAAATGCATTTCCAGAGCGTGGAAACGCATTTTCTTACCCTCATTTTTCTATTTTTCTTAGGTAACTTTAAGTTTTATATTTCAAATCACTTTTATTTCTTCTCATTCACGCCTGGCAAGTCCTGAAAATGGGCGCTTGCTTTTGAGCGCTTGAAACATGTCGATTGTTATTTCCAATCTGTATATTTTTGAAGCGAATGAAGTTTTTAATCAAGTAATTCATACGTAGTATAATATTTCTCAGCCTCAGATTAAAGATTTTTTTTTGAAATTTTATCACGTTAAATAATAAGGATATATTAGCAAGAATTTTTGAACGCGATTTATTTTCTCAAAAACAATTTTTTAATGCAGTTTTGTTAAAATTAACTTCAATTCAGTTCCGAAAGGCCTGCAAATGTATGCTGTATTTATAAATAAATAAAAACTAAATAAATGAGAGAGCCCTGAAAAGTCCGTGTAGTGAAATTGAACAATGCTATACAAAAACTCCATGGTTGCCAATAACAAAGTTTTTAAATTACCTTCAAGTGTGGTGCAAACAATTTGTAAGCCTAAAAATATCCACATTTCTTGCTCTGTTAAGAACAAAAATAAACTTTATTTGCGTTGGACTCGCAAGAACCAAATTCAATAATCAACGGTACACGGTTAAGAATGTCCGATAATGATTCGTAGAATAAATTTTAAACAGACGCAAATATTTTAATTTGACATAAAAAAATATTGAAATACATATTCATAAAGTTAAAAGCATTAATGCATTTTAAATATTGCTTTGGAGGGAAAATTTGAAATTATGGATTCTTCTAAATTCATTAAATTTTCTTTTAAAAACGAACAAGCTATTAAGTTTTCCAAGAGCATAGAATAATGCATCACATTAACTTATGATGTCAAAACATGAATTAAAATATTAAAAAAAAGAAAAAGGTAAATTGATATTAAATACACGACAAATAATGTCGGAAAATAATCGATTGAATGAAGTTGGGACAGATGCAAACAATTTAATAAAACCTTAAAATAATGGAATACGCATCCAAAAAGCTAAAAACATTAATGCATTCTTTTATGAAATAGGATTTAGTAACCATTTCATCAATAATCATTATATTGTCAATAAAAAATAACTTTAGTTATAGTTAAGTCTTAGAAATTCTTCAGTTTTAATTGATTTATGAAAAGCAAGTTAAAGCAAAATTAGACTTTACTAAACAGAATAACTTTTAATAACTTAATAATATTTTCGTGATAAAACAAACTCGTTATTAATTCTTCCATAAACTTATGTGAACTAAAAGAAGAAAAAAAATACAAAAGAAAAAGACACGAAGTGATATCAAATACAGGGTTAATTATGTCTGAAAATAATTAATCGAATTAAATTTAAACATATGCAAACATTTTAAAATGACGTTAGAATAATATAAATATTCTTAAAATTAAAAGCATAAATGCTTTTTTAACCATTAATTAAACCTTAGTTTCAGAAAAATTTAAAAATCCTTAGTTTAAGTAAAATTTAAAGTTATTCAACTAAGTTCAATAAATTTTCTTTTTAAGCTATTAAGTTTTACAAGAAAATACAATAATAAACCACATAAATTTGTGACGTCAGAAAATGAATTTAAATACCATGAAAAAGAAGAAAACCAGATGATACCAAAGACATGAAAATAATATCCGACAATGGTTAATCGAATGAATTTTAAACAGATGCAAGCAGGTATTTTAATAGGGCCTTAAAAATAATGGAATACGCAACCATAAAGCCAAAAGTATTACATTATGATATTCGTGATGTAATTCCCGTAGTAGCTTTCTTTTTAATATTTTTCTGAAAACTTTTGTCGCAAGGCTTTAATTTCGAACATTCTTTTTAAAAAAAGAGATAAAATCACTGGCAATTAATGCATTGAAACATGTTATCTTGCTATAATTTGGGTCCAACAAGATTTTAATATTTTAAAGACATAAAAGGAAACCAATAAAAGTTACTGAAGAATAGTATTATATTATCCTTACGATAAACACCACCTACTTTTGAAGATTGCTTTCTGTAAAAAGGTAATGATAGTCCATTTGCCTTTGAATTATTCATAGAGTGGAAAACGATCCTCTTTACCATGGTCATTTGCATGGATATTCGACAATAGCTGAACAAATCGTTTTCAACTTTTTAAATGGCTTCCAACAATAGTCGACTTTTAAATGTCCGTAATGGGTGCAAAAGACTACTTTTTAAATTTCTAAGGTTAAGAAACATGGGTGTCGAAAGTCTAAGATATGAATTTTATTTTTCTGTTAACAGAAGTGTGGAATAAGAAAATGCAAACGATTTTCTCTATTCAAATACCAGTAAGAAATTCTTCAGAATGAATAGTTACTGGTTCTTAAAACTGAAATAATAATAGAGGAAATGGGTCCAAGTCTAAGAAAACAAATTATTCATATAAATATATTTTATTTTAATCTCAAAAGCGCTTTAAAATGGTTTTTAATAATAGTTATATTTTAAATGTCCGTATACGAAACGTTTGTATACATTCAAGAAACACGGATGTCGAACATCTAAGATATGAACTGTATATTTCTGTTTTCTGCAAACTGAAATACGATTAGAAAATTAAAAATTATTTTTTCTGTTGAAATATAAATAAGAAATTCCTTATGACGACAAAGATATTGTTGCTCTAATAATAATTCTGAGGAAATGGGTACAAGTTTAAGAAAGTAATTCATACACTTAAAATATTTTACATTAACCTTAATAACGTTTTCAATTTCTTAACTTTCTTCCATCAACAGTTGATTTCTAAATGTTTGTAATGGATGCAAACGACTAATTTTAAATTGCTAAGTTTAGGAAACAAAGGGTGTCGAAAATTTAAGTTATAAACTTTATATTTCTGTTAACAAAACTGGGAATAAAAAAATTCAAATAATTTCATGTATCAAAATAAAAAAATGAAATTCTTAACAACGAAATCAATAATATTTCCCTATTAATAACAGAGATAGATCTGAGGAAATGGATTCAATTTTAAGAAAACAATTTAAGCATTTAACATAAATTTTATTTAAATCTAAAAAGCATTTTAAAATGGCTTTTAACAATAGTTCTTTTTTTTAAAATGTCCGTATACAAAATGTTCATATACAAAGAAGAAAAAAAGTACTTACCTTATTATTTTATTCATTTCTAATCAGGACAAAAGAAAGTTATTAAATTGCTGCTGTTGTAGTTCATTTACGTCGCACTAAAGCTGCATAACGGGCTATTGGCGACGGTCTGGGAAACATCCCTGAGGATGATCCGAAGACATGCCATCACAATTTTGATCCTCTGCAGAGGGAATGGCACCCCCGCTTCGGTAGCCCGACGACCTGCACGCGAAGTCGAGCACTTTACGGTAGAACAGTTTAACGAGGACCAATACCGCACATCCTCGGTTCTTACACAAACTGATCCAAGTGGTCACCCACCCGCACACTGACAACAACCAGTGATGCTTGATTTCGGTGATCTGCTGGGAACCGTATCTTAACGATCAGTCCACTGCGGGACTTAATTAAATTACTTTAGTCGTTTGCAATTTTAGTTTGCTATTGTTTGCAAATTTCATAAAAATGAGTTTTAACAAGGTTAAAATTGCAAAAGCTTATAGTATGACTAACTAGACATATAAAAGTAAAATAAAAATTTATTGCTGAATTCAAAATAAATATACTGCTTAAAAAAAAGAAGGGGAGCAAGGAAAAAAAGTTTTAAAAACTTTGCGTTACAGCCATCATGCATGGGCATAAAGTGTAGAATACAGATTTAACAAAACTGGATACATGAAAAAGGAAGCAAAAAAGAATTGCGTGGGAACTTTAATTATTTGAATGGTATAAAGAACATTGAATGATGTTTCAAGGCAACAATTTGATAACATGTAAATGGAAAAAAAACTGATTGTACGGAAATGATACAGGATGTTTATTATGGTGTGCGCCCCCCTCGAACTCCTAAGATTGCCGTACACCTATATAAAATATATTTTGCATGAATGCGATGATGTTATTGATGAGACTTTGGGGAATACTTTCCATTTTTGACGAAGTGCGATCCTCAAGTCCTGGAAAGTAACAAAAGGACTTGGTTTTGCAGCAACGCGTCGTCCGAGTGCGTACCAAGCAGGCTCAAACGCATTAAGATCAGAAGAACATACTGGCCACTCTAACCGCTATATTGTTTCAGCTTCAAGAATCTGCATACCTTTGAGCCGTCAAATTGCTTTCTTGAATAAAATGCAGGCCAGAACAGTCACCTATGCTGATTCCAGCCCATATGATCAAACCACCTGGTCTGTAATATGATCCTTCCTGAACGAATATAGGGTCATTTCGACTGTACCTTTTTCACCATATTAAAACACATCTGGTGCCACCCTCTAAACTAAATCGGATCTCGTTCGTAAACAGCACTTGACTCCAATCACTTCCTATTAATTTCGATGTTCTAACAGTTCCCTTTCCTCGGACAGCACAGTGTCTGTCTGTCAAGAGAATTGGCCTGCGTGCTTACAAGCCACCCTCATAAAACTTATTTCGAATTGTTCGGCTTAAGATCCTTCGTCCTATTGCCAAAGGATACTATCTTTGAATTAGCGTGGCTGTTCTGTCTCGCCGAGCTGTAAATTGGAGATATTGGTCATTATTTGCTGTAGTAGACGTGGATGATCTTTTCCTGGATGACGCCAAACATACCATATTTCTCGGAATCGATTCCATTCTTGCAATGACACTCCTTGCCACTTTAACAACGTCTGATACACTTCTTTGTGTTTTCCGGTATTCCAGTCTTCCGATAATATGCATAGCCATGAATTCTGGCTATGCATATTATCTGAAGACTGGCTATGCATATATCAGTACAACGTGAATATCTGGCTATGCATATATATCACGTTGTAGTGACATTTTTAAATTAATTTTCCTCAAAACGAAGTTGCATTTCACCACTGAGATAACGAAAGACAGCAGCTTCTGCGAAATCAAGATTTCTTCCCTTAAATTCTTTTTTTTGTGGTTTTTGTCGTCATGAACTTTTATTTGCATATGAAATTTTCTTCTGCTATACTTAATACTATTTATATTTTGTTTTGACTATATTATGAGAAGAAATATTTGCATAAGTCCATTAAATCCACGTGCCCCCTAATTTTTTTGAGCAGTGTATAAGAAATTTTTCACAGAAAAAACAATGTACTTGCAGAAATAAGAATAAATTGGGGTACAACTTAGTAAAGAGGTCTAAGAAGGCAATTTATACGTTTAAAATCATTTATGCTTGGAAAGTAACAGATAACTATTTTGCTTCAATGAAATAATACATAGAAATTTTTCTAATCGTAATGTTGGATATGTTGCTTATACTGACCTGCACATTTGTATTTATGAAACTAATTAGTATTTAATTTTCAGGGCTCTAACAAAACTTCTAATACAATTTGTTCTTTAATTTTTACGTTATTATTAATCTAATTCTTTCATTCAATTCGTCAAATTTTTTTCTTAAAAAAAAAAAGTATTTTCTTAGTCGAAAAGATCATATTGTCGGTAGTGTCGACTTTCATAAATAATTAACACTCATACTCATATTTTATGAAACACTATTATGCAAGTCTTCCTCGCATATTCATTGTTTCAAGTGTTACACCATGCAAATTAACTCATAATTTCGTAATGTTAAAAATCATTTTTTGTAGCCTTAAAGAACTCTTAATAAAATTAATTCATAAACTACTTTACATACATCATTATCAAAACCATCAAAGAATAACATTTAATTGCAAATTAACCTCTACTTTTTTACATTTTGGTTTTGAAAACATTTCATTACCTTATGTTATGTTTTAAATTCTTTTCTGATTATATATTTTTTCTTATTACTAGGAAGTACCTTCCCCTGCCCATTCCACTCGCCAACGCCCGTAATTGCTTCTCATTTACCATTACTTTTTTCTTAATTGTCAAAATTAATCTTCAAGAAACGTAAAATCCCAAGGACAAAAATGGTGCATACAGAAACGGTGATCCTTTCACAAATCCGAGAATTCTGATTCAATTTGCTCTTCGTCATTCAAAATCGTCATCGTCAACGCGGTGAGAGCGTAAGCATAGGCAAGGATCCTCACATGTTAAATCGTTAAACCTCGAGCATCGTCTTTAATCAGATTCCTGATGCACGCCTAAAATGAAAGTCACTATATCGATATATGAGTTAAATCAATATTTCGCGAGACATCGATTTATCGCCCAATCCTAATTACTACTGGAGTGTTTTATTATCTTTAAGCTTTGAATGATAATATAGTGCACATATTATCCAAGTTTTGTTAAGAATTTCAAGTGTAACAAACTTAAAGAGAATGAGAGATCACATAACTAATAATAAAACACAGCTTCTAATTTTTGAATTAAAATTTTTTCTCTAATATAATGTGACTTAATGCTTATCTTTAAACATATTAATTGCAAAATACGATAGGTAAAATGGATAAAAACTATTACAACTTAACAACCCAATCTATACCAAATCCTACACAACAATTCCAACAGACAGAACCACTAAAAACGTTAACTACATCCAAATGTTCACTATATCCTGTACTAATGCCTTTGAAGTTCAGAATGATAATAAAATTTGCATATTACCCTCATTTAGCTAAGAATTTCTAGAGCAACAAACTTAATGAGAATGCAAGATCACGCAACCAACAAACAAAATATAAAAATAAAATTATTGCAAAATATGGCAAGTGAAATGGATGAAAACTATCGCTATTTAACTATACAAACAATTACACTAAATCCTATAAAAATTTCATTTAACAATTCCAATGGATGGGAACCACTAAAAATATTCCCTGCAACCATGCATTCACTATATCCTGGGTTCATTACAGTAGAGTTAGACTGTACTAATGTCATTAAAATTTAGAATGATAATAGTGTATATTACCCTCAATTTGTAAAGAATTTCTAGTGCAACAAACTTAATAAGAATACAATATCAGATAACCAACAAACAAAATATAAAATAAAACAATTAAAATTTATAGTTTGAAATTTTTTTATTAAAATCTTTTTTTTCTCTCATACAATGTGACTCAATGTTCATTTTTAAAAACATTAATTACAAAATATGACAAGTGAAATGGATAAAAACTATCGCTATTTAACTATACAAACAACACCAAATCCTATAGAAATTCCATATAACAATTAAAAATATATAACTATGATTTTAAACACTTACAAACATTCGTATAAGGCTCAGCTACATTAAAACAATGGAGCAAAATATAAATGTATACATATAAAAATGGTGGTTTTCAATATAAATTTTGTAACAAATATGTAAATGTATAAATAGAGATTCATGAATACAATAATAAAATAACTCAACAATTTTAAATAATATACAACAAAAAAAAGCAAGACAATTGTATTTTAACCAACTGCTTTGGCAACGGCCATCACACAAATTCCCAATGAAATGGTATATAAAATTAGATGTGAGCAATATGCAATAATACTATTAAAAATATGAATTGTATATTATTTACAACCATGAAAATAATAAATATTAAGTACTTATTTTAGCTAGAAATATAAAAAAAATCAAAATTATTATTAAATTAATAGACTAATTATTAAATTATTATTAATTTAAGTTCAATGATTTAAGCTTATGCTTTTTTAAGCATATAGATAGATATTGTATAAGTATATACGATCAAACCTCGATATCACAATTTTTTTATTTTTTTTATATAACATTCAAAATATCAGTACGGTGTTATTTAGAATTAGTTGTAAAAAAATAATTAATTAATATATTAAATTTTTGATATTACGAATAGTTTCTTTCAAGTTTTTTAGGCCAAAATAGCCTGGTTGGTAGGGAGTTGGGCCCATGTCCAAGAGTTCTATCCCTGCCAATGATGACTGCTACACACTAAATTTGTCGGGGTCACAAAGTTTTCCAAGTTCCCATAACAAATTAATACATCTTGAGGTACTGGCTCAGAGATTGATCGTGCCCTGGTTCAGGTGAAAATTACGAAACTGCGGATGGATGGATGTGTGAATGTGTTCCCAATGTAAAACGGGATGTGACGTATGTTGTCTATGGATCATCCTCAGAGATGCTTTCCAGATTATCGCTAATAGCCCACTGTGCAGCTCCAGGGCGACGTAAATAAAAGTACAATACTGTGCCCTTTAAGTTAGTAATATTGAGGTTTGACTGTTTACATATGATTCAAGTCTTTCCCACTTCATTATAATCTAATGAAAGTATTGGAAAAAATTTTAAAAAGGAAATACTGTACATATTGTTTTTATCTATTGATAGCTGTATTTCTCATAAAAAAAATTAAAATTTAACTGATGTTTTTGTGAATATTATTATAAAATTTATAGGTTTGTTCCTGGATTATGAAAGAAAAAGAAATTGGTAGAAAACTTCAGTGATAAATTGGGTCAAAATGATGAGAAAAAAAATGGAATGTCATTTAGATGTTTATCCCTGAAATTTTTTATTACCAGGTCAGGTAATTTGCCTGCCAACATAAGATTAATAACATTTTTCAATTTGAAAGAAAAATGCAAATTAAACTATTATTAAAATTTGCAATATTACAGACTAATGATAGAATAGTGAAAAATTGGAATTTTAATTATAAAAAAAAGAATAAATTTAGTTATAATTTGCTAAGCAAATAGAGACAATACTTTCAAATTTTCTTTTCTAAAAGAGCATTCAAATTCTCCATTATTGAAATTCTAACAATATAATTCTAACAATGAAAAACAGAACCATGTTTTTAAATGGGTCATAAAACAATGCATAAATACATTTGAATAAAAATGACATGCAAATAAAAGACTTGTTTTTAGAAAGAAAAAAAAATAATGGGAGGAGGGATACAGTATAAATTGAAATAACAGAAAGACAAAAAAAACCCATTGATACACCTCAGTGATAAAAAACTACAAACTACTAATTACATGAAATCGCTTCTTTTTACCTGTGTAAAACAATTTTAAAAATAAATGACTGAACATTAATAATTGAAAAATCTAGTTCCCAACAATATGTAAAGTATTACTGGGAATATAAATTCACAGATGGTATATTATAAAATATACCAATATTACGATTCATTAAATTAACTATGATTTTCTGATCATGAACTATCATTACTCTTATGGTAATTTTCGCTAAAATATCATAGTTTATCGATGGTAATAAATTTATAAGTGTTAAAAAGGTTTTAGTTAATATTAGCAAAGGTAAATTATAGTTTTATTATTTAACCTTTCGAAAGTTATAAAAACTTAAACGTAATATTATTTTTCTAATTTATTTCTAAGATTGAACATGCTTATTCTAGACACAAGTTGAGTTGCTCACATTCGTGCAATAAAAGTTAAGTTTAAGAAAAGTTTAAAACCCATTCTAATTTTATTAAAAGAAAAAAAAAAGTTCAAAACTCCAGTTGAAAACTTTGTACACATTTTGCAAACATATAATTCTGCATTTTGTATCTAACCTTTTAAGAAAAACTGAAAGTTTTTATCACATTAAGAGATATTTATATTATATCAATTGATTAAATATATATATTTATGCTTTCAAAATCTTAATTTTTTCCCCCCAAGGCTTCCTCTAGAAAAAAGTTGTTCACCCCTACTTAAAGTAATATTAAAATTAAATGTTTTTAGTTTGATTTCAATTTTTGAAATTGGCAACTATTTCAATTTTTGCAAACTTGGCAGAAATTTCAGTCAAATTTACTAATAATTGCTGAACTCTGAAATTATATAAATATGTATATAAAAGAAATGCGATGTTATCAATTTAAAAATTCTCATAATACTCATAACCAAATCAATAGAAGAATAAACACAGTAAACAGCGGAATGTAAAATGTCACACTGATTGAGCTTAAACAAAACTATAAAATAAATAAAATGATAATAAATAAAGAAATAACATAAAAAATCATAATTATAAGAATAAGTTAAAAAGTTAATTACATTTACATAATAATTTAATTAAAAAAAAGTGAGATGATTTTTTTAACTTAAAACAATTAACAAATGAATATAAAAGATCCAGTGACAAGACAGCAAACAAAGAATTAAATATTCTTATCAAATGACAAAAAACTGTGTTTAAATATGAAAGATTCCTTGGTTAATTTAATAATGGTTACAATAGCCATAGAACACTAACTATTAGTAGCATTATTCCTACAACATTACATAAAAATATGCATGTTTAATATTGTATATATTTTTAAAATTACAAAAATAGTCTCTACTTCAGAACGTTCCAACATTTCAATAAAGAAAACAGTTAAAATGGAATGACTGCAAATTTAAGTTCAAAAATATGTCCAATTATCACAATAATTTTCACCAGAAACTACGAGGCGAGCACTGTAAATTAATCTGAAATTAAAATAAAATTATTTTAATTTGACATATTTATAATAAAATAATGAAGTAAAAAAAAACTAAGAAATATTACCAGAAAAGGATAATCTATTGAAAACTTATTTTATTCTTATAATGCTTAATGTAAGAAACTAAAGTATGAAAATTATTAATATTTACTTAATTTTGAGAAGAAAAAAATACAAGAAAAAATAAACACAATAGTCATGTACTTCCATGGAAGATATGATGAAAATTGATACTCTATGTTCTTTAAGTTTCAAAACCTAAAAATGTTGTTGAATGTAGCTTATGTTATATTGCATATTTTTATTAATAAAAAAAAATTAAAAATATTACTTTAGGACAGAGGTATTTTAAAGAAATTACACACAAAATTAAACAGATCTTCCCTTGAAGACGAGTAAACATTGAAAAAAAAATTTATATATACTGAATAAAAATCAAATAATTGTAAAAATTATAAATTTTTTTCATAGAATTAATTATCGTTAAATAAACAAATTTTATAATTAGGCACAATTATTTTTTGTTCTTCTGAAATAATTACAGAAATGTATCAAAATATATAAGTAAAATTAACGTTAAAGGATCTAAACTTTCGAATAGTTTTCCTGTTTCAACTATTAGAAACATATTTTCCAGATTGTGGCTACCCCCTCCCATATTCAGATGGTCAAGAATTTTAAATCTGTTGGAAGATATGTGTTTTGTAACTGACTGATAACTTAAAATATCGTCTGCAAAATATAATTAGCACATTTTAGGCAAGCCCTCCAAAACATTACAACATTACATTTTAATACATAGCAATCTACTCATAGATCTTAAGTTATTAAGGTATTCTGCTTCTTATTTTTGGCCCAGAATATTTTGTTGCATAGTGATATTCTTTGCATTTGCGTGTAAAAACACTTTTTTTTAGGAATCGAACTGGAAAAAAGATTATATAATTAACTTAATAAAAAACCAAAATATTATCTCACACCTAAAAACATATTATACGGAAGGATACATTTTTAGAGGAGTTTAAATTATTAGGACCATTTTAAGCTAAAAATAAAATAGAAATGCTTTGAGATGTTAAAATATTTTAGAGAGTAAAAACATCATGATAACAGTTGTAAAATAAGATTATAATTGCTACAAAAATAAAAATTGGCAATAAACAATATTTCACAATTTTTTTTTTAAATTTAAATTTCAAATTACATATTTCAATATGTTTTATTTCTGGAATTATTTTAATTAGGTTTTACATTAAAAATATACTGAAACAAAAAAATTTATTAAGATTGAAAACAAACTTGAAAGAGTAACAATGCCTTTACTGAAAAATTAATAAGATTCTAAAAGCAAGATTTAAGGTGGTACAAATATGGAAAAGAATAAAAATGAATAAAAATAAGTCAATAAAAATTCATACTACTTAAATACTTTTTTTTAAAAAGTAAATAAGAATTTAATTAGAATTACATACCTAATGGTCCACGAGGTAAAATACTTCTTTTAGTTAGAAGTTTAACTGTACTTCCTCCTTTTCTAATTAATTCAATTGCTTCAGCATGTGTCATGTTTTTAGTACTAATATCATTTATTTCAATAATTTGGTCACCAACCTGGGAAAAGTCATAGAAATTATTACACATTTTTTTAAAAAAGGGCGAAAAAACAAAAATAAAAATATTAAAAATTAATAAACAAATAATTGACTAAATAAATTCCTAGACTAACTTAAATATTTCATATACACTCCAACTACTTTGGAATTTCCGTGGATTCAGAAAATAGTTTTAGAATGTAAACAATGAATTAATATTTTAATAAATTATAATAAAATATTTTGTTAACTAGACCATATAAATAAATTAAACAAATATACAGAATATGAGATAAAATTGTATCTTGTTCAGTTTTAACAGAATTTTTTATAAGATTCAATTCGTTTAAAAACTTTTTTACTTTTACTCACTACTACTGTAAAAGAAAATAAAAAAATAAAAAAAATTGAAAAAGTTGGTGGGTGTGTATTTCAAGGCGTACATCTAAATTATATATATATATATTTAATATTTCTTTTAAAAAACTAGCACAAATTTCCTGAGCTATCTTTCCCCTGATATTGGAAGATAAGACTATTTTAAACGTGAAGAGGGTTTTAGCGATGGACTATCGGTAAGTTTATTTCAAAGAAAGTTTTAAATATGAAAACTTGCATGCACGTCTTATATAGGGTCAGGTTGGGTAAAATGGGTTTAAAAATTAAATTTTTCATTTTTTAAAGAAGGCTCTAAAACCAAACTATTAAATCGATTTTACCAAAAATTAGGATGTATTTTATGTATATTGGATTCCTATAGATTAATTATGAAGCTTAATGTAACTATTTTATTCAATTTAGTTATTCTAGGAAGTTATTTATTATTTATAATAGTTATTTATTTTTAGCCATTTTTATTTTCCAGGAAAAATCTGATATATGAAGGCAGAAACTCATGCGAAAATTTATCTATTGCTTTAAATATGCTCACTAAGTTGTACCATTATGTTATTTCGGTATTTTTTATTAATTATATAATATGCCTGTTATATTGGTATTCCACCCACTCATTCTTTTCTTAAAAAAATAAAATAAAAAAGAAATCTTGTTTGCAGTGTTAAAATTACTACAGTTATAATCAAATAAGTAAATTATTATCTAGCTATTTCATTATAAAATACACAGCAATAGATACTTAATAAATATAACAGAGTGATAAATATATATATACATATGCAACACTTAGCTAAGCTTAATTATATACTCACTTTACTGCAAATCAAAAAGTTCATAGTAAATAGAATTTTGAAATTTATTCTTAAATTTTTATACAGATCTGTTCTTTAGATGTCCCTTTACCAGTCTGAACTAAAATTAATAGTATTTGCCAGCTTTTAATGATATTAGAAGAAAGTTCATCAGCAGCTTAAACTAACACACTGTATAAGTTGATCATAAAAAAATAGATGTAAACATTAAACTTTTTATCAGTTTCTAAAACTAAAATTAAAATGCTAACCTCAATCCCAGTAAATGTCCTTAAAAATAATAATAAATAATTTTAATAATAATAAAAATTTCCACTTTACCCCACCTGACTCTATACTATTAACTAAAATATAATTGTAGCCATAAATTGCCCCCTTATTCTATGGTTTTAAATACAGTGAAATCTATGAAAATTAGCCATTGAGAACTATGAGGATAATGATGCCTACACATAAAAGTAACCCTTTAAAACATAGCATTGAAATCTCTTATCTGTAAGATTTCTTCCCAAAGATTCTAATTTATATTTGAGAAACATCATGGGTGAAAAAAATTAGTTAAAACATTAGCAATTCTTGAAATATTTTTTTAAGCGAAAAATTATTTTTTAATATATTTGACAACTATAGGACTTTCTATTTTCCCTGTTGAGAAATATACATTAAATTATAGATATATATTTCAAGAAATAAAAGGTAAATGATAATCTGACTAGAAATGGAAAAGGTATAATTTATCTTTAACAGAACCATACTTAATGTAAAAGCAATTTAATAATACAAGAAAGTATTTCTTTAGCAACTTTTAAATGTTATATTAAAAGTTAGTCTAAGTTAAAATCCAATTATGTTCCTAAAAGCATGTTTTTTTTTTATTTCGTCTTTTCATGTTTAAACAAAGATAAATAAAAGGAATAAACAAGGTATAAAATAAAAATAAATAAACAAAAACAATAAACAAATATAAATAAAAACAATAAACAAATATAAATGAAAAAGTTAAACACATTTTGACATTGATTACATGATTGTTTAAGACAGTACCTCAGCAGCTACAAACTGTAACTACTAGTGCAATTCAGCAATGAAAGCTTTCACAAAACATTTAAATGTAAGTAATTTAATGAAAAATAGTAATAACAGATCAGTTGCCTTATTAAATTTTAGAAAGAAAAAAAAATACTTGTACAAGTTGTTCCTAATACATCTTCTAATATAAAAGCTAATGGCTCCTAATATTAAAACAGCCAATGCCTTCTAATAATAAAACAGTCAATTAAATAATAAGAACTAGCAACCAATAAAATATGGCAAGCTCTGTTACTTTTGAATAAAAATTTAGAAACAATGCGGTTTATATGACTTTAACATGTCAAAATTATCCTTAAAAATAATAACATAAATTGAAAGAATGAAGGAAAAATACTAACCATTAATTTGCCATCCAACTGAGCTGGGCCATTATCTGCTATCCGCAAAACAAACAATGGCATATTTTGAAATTCTTTACCACCCCGGATACTAAATCCGAAACCTTTAGTACCACGATTCAGATTAACAGTTTGATAAAATTCTTCTTGATCAATTGAATTTTCTTCTTCCTAAAATATAAGCATGCTGATTATAAGCATATGCTAAAAATTTTAGGAATAGTGATGTAAAAAAATATTATAAATAAATGAACTTTAACAGAAGAAAAAATATAACCACAAAAACTGTATAAATAATTAAGACATTTTTAGCATAAAAATATTTATAGATGGATTTAATGTCTATAGCAGTGTAGGAATATTAAAAGTATAAAATGGAATTAAGGCGGCGATGAATTAAACTTAAGATATAGTAAATTTCATGAATTTACACAAATTTTCACACAAAAGTGAAAGAAATATTAAGCCTTAAATATTCGATTATTTTTGATACCTTGGAAATTTTTTGAAAATTAATTCAAAATAAATTAGTTGTTTTCATTAAAAAAAATAAATTATAAACATGATAATGAAATTTTCTTGCAATTTCAACACACAAAGAAAGTCTGATTTTTATTCTAAGTTTGTATTAATTTTTTTAAAATTAATTCATAACTAAAAAATTTCTAAAAGGAAAATTTTATGAGCATTAATGGCAATAACTACCGTCCTTGAATTAAAAAATCATGAATAGTGCAATTTTATAACAACATACATTTTGCAAGATTAGAAAATCTTTTTCAGAGAAATTATTTAATCTTAAATTTTCAATCCAAATTTTATTAAATCCATTTAAACAATAAGCTTAAAAGGAGGATCAAAATACAAACCTTTTGAGACCATGATGCTATGCTGGATTCTTCATCTAAAATAAATAAAACATAATATCTATATCAAATGGCACTATAATACCAAGATAAATAAGCTAAAACTAAATAAATTTTCTTTTCAATTTCTTTATAAAAAAAATACTGTTAAAAGGATGAAAATCATGTGCATACAGTATAATTTTTAATTTGAATATATATCAATGTATTTTCCATTACTAGATAAATAAACGGTTAAGTAGAGTAGTATATATATAAATGTATTTTTTTATGACTAGGTGGTGATTTTTCATCAGGGTGTGTAGCCAAATCTCTCAACAAAAAATAATCACCTTTAAAGTACTTTTAAAGCAGTCAAAAATATTTTTAAGCACTATATACATAAACAAAATGCAACATAATTTTCAAAGATCATGATAAAATAACTAGTTTCTGAGAAAGACCTTTCTTTGATTATATTAGAGACCATAAAAAGATCAAGAGATTTTTTTGGTTCGATTTCAGAGAGTGGAAAATGAAGTCTGAAATTGAGAATGTCTTGCAAAATGCAGCAAAGTTGCACATGAGTTCACGTGATTTCAGCTCAGAATTTGGTCACTGAAGAATATTAAGACAGATTGTCGTCACAAAAAAACATTAAATCAGAGGACAGTCACTGAAGAATATAAATGGGATATTTATAATATTTCAAATAGGGACCCAGTTTTAGTAAAAACAGACTCAGAAATTGCTAAGGTTTTTTAAACTTACCAGAATGAATGAATAAATAAATATATATATCCCACGTTTAGCAAACACAATCACTCGAATTTTAAAAGGCGTAGCAAAAAAGCGAACATCAAAAATATCATTTAAATTTTCTAAAACAGGCATTTCAAAACATAGACATAGTAAATAATTGCAAAGGAAAAAAAAGAAAAAAAAACAATATAGAAGTTTTTAACTCATGGTTTTTGATAGGTTCAAAGAAGCTTTTTGGAAATTACATTTTAAATAGTTTTACATAATTATTCATGAAGTTTAAAAATCTTTATTAAAAGTAAAGTTATATATAAACATTATTAAGCTGTTTACTTTTTGATGATTCCCTAAAAATACTGACAACTAACTACTCTCCCTAAAAAAACAATTACAGGGTTGCCACAGAAAAAAATGGGGAAAAAATAGTTGCTTTTAGTAGCCTAAAACATGAAAATAGTAGCCAAAAACTAGGAAAATAGTTGCCTAGATAAGAACAAAAATTCATCAAAAATGTGACTAAAATTTTGTTAATGACTTATTATATATATGAAAAGTGATTACTTAAATTCGAAATTCACGCATCGTAATATCGTATTAAATTATTATTTTTTTAAAAAATAAAAAAAACATATGGAATTTTGTAGGAATAATCATGATCGAGAAATGAAATAGACTTACAATGGAGTCTGTGCAGATTGAAAGAACTAAAAAGTGAAGACTCAAGTTTGCAATTCAACATTTTTTATTTTTTTAAGAAAAAAAAAGTTCAGTGTGTTCACAGATTTTCCAACCAATTTATGCTTTTAAAAAAAAAAAAAAAAAAAAAAAAAAACGCTAGGAGTTCAGAAAAATCTCTCAATAGTGTCCTTATCATGAAAATAGTTGCTTTTTCAGCCTTTTAAGGCAAAAAAAAGTTGCCATAGTCCCCTTATGCCAAAAATAGTTGCAAATAGTTGCATTTTAGTCACCTATGGCAACCTTGCAATTAACTATTCTCAATCTAAACATTTAAATGTCTTATACATACAAAATTAAATAAAGAAAATAATCAAATATGTACCTATTGTTAAAGTCACAGAATAACCACAATCTTTAATTAAGTTAACAATGTCCCCGTGAGGCATATTTATAATACTGATGCCATTCACAGCTAAAATTGTGTCTCCAACATGCAACTGACCACATCTCTCAGCAGGGCTACCTTCAATTATTCTCCCTGCAATTGAAATAAATTAAATATTTAAAATTCTGTGAAATATTTTTTAAAAATTAAGAAAAAAGTATTAAGATTAATTATACTGCAAATTTATTGTTCTTAAGTTACATGTTTTTAAAGATATCAGATGAAAATTCATAAGTTTGTCATGGTGCTTAAAATTTAGAAACTAATTTGAGGCACAAGTTTAAAAAAATCTTGAATTATAGAATTACATTTTTAGATAAATTTAGAAATTTATGTTATCGATTCCAATTCCTAAATAATTTCCAAAACTTAGTCACCCAATCATATTAAATTGAAACATCAATCATATTAAGGCTTAATTTGCTACTATTTATAATGTGCGTGTGTTTAAATCATTTTTTATACGTTTGTAAATACTAATATTATGTTATTTATAAACATTTACTACTTTTCCAACTAATTGATACATTATATTAATGGCTATTTAATATTTTACATAGAATATGGCTACCATGTTTATTTATTTATATTCGAATATCCAATGCAATGTGAGAACTAAAATATTTTTTATGTTTATAAAATTAGGATGATTAATTTTATATTCATGTTTTGTTGATCAGTTCCATGACTAGGATAACAAAGGTTATAACTTTTAGATTTTGAACAGTAAAATTTAGTGTTTTCAAAAGATAATTCATAAATGTACAAGTTTTAATGTTTGTCGGAGAGAATTTCTAAGGAAAAAAATCAGAACATATCACATGTAAATAAAAACAGCATTAAACACTCCTGCCAACTTTAATATTCAGGAAGGAGGCACATTCATAGCAAGAAGGACAATTTTACAATATAAATTTGTTTTGATAGAAAAAAGAAACATGAAAAACATAGTCATAATAAAAATAAAAAAACTCAAAGTAGCAAAAACAATTTATTTCTCAATACTTGTGACTCTATATTTAGTTGGATTACTGATTCTCAATATGCAAAATATTTGAACAAGGTATCTCAAAACAAGGCAAGATATTATCTAATTTAAAAAAAAAAATGTAAGCAATATTACATAAAAATAACAATAAATAAAATTAGTTTAAACCAGAATTTGATTTATTTAGGAATGTGTAGAGTACTAAATTTTTTGAGCATGTTACAATAAATTTTCATAAGTGTAACAACTGTAAATAAGTAAAATTTTAAGGCAAACTATAAAATTAGTTTTTTATTATTATTTTATATCATATATTCTAACCATTAGACAACAAATGAGACATGAGAAACAAATTCATACATAGATTGTTGTGCATAATACTAAGTAAAATATACAGGGTTCCCACTCAATTTCAGAAAAAAAATTCCCTGACTTTTCCAGGTATTCCAGGTAAATTTCAATGAAAATCCATACCATATTTTATCTATACTACGAAATTTTTCATCAGAAAGTTTGGATTCTTTCATTTGTTAAGTAAAGAATAAGATTTTTTGTGTAAAATAAATATCATTATATAAGGAAGGAAGCATTTTAGTATGTCAAAAATGTAAAATTTTTGCAATGAATAATTGTAATAGATGTTAGATTTATTTAATTCGAACCTCAATAACTGAGTATTGTTACTGACAATTTTAAGACAGGTTTTTTCCAGGAATAATGAAGGAATTTTCCAGGTTTTTGTAAGAAAATTGCAACTTTCCCTGACTATTCCCTGATTTTTGGAGTTGAAATAAAATTCCCTGACAATTCCAGGATTTCCCTGTTCTCCCTGACCAGTGGGAACCCTGATATATAAAACACTTAAACCAGTTAAAGATAGGGACTGGTCACTACTTCATGCAACATATTTGGTTCAATATCTATGCTATTCAGTAAAAATTAAATAATTGATTGTTATTTCCATACAAATTTGCAGCAAATTACAACGGAATTGCAGACTCAATACAAGTTTAATATTACAACTTAAATAATTGACATGAAAATAATTATTAATTAACATATATAATATATTATTTTACCAATTGTTGAGCCTGACTTGCTTAAGGATGATATGATGACGAACCCAAAGCCTTCACTGGCATTCCTAGCAACAGTTACATCGTAGGATGATCCATCAACTGGCTTTGAATTTATTGAATTGTCTACAAAACAAATTATTTTTTAGAAAGAAAAAAATGTAAGACCAAGAAGATAAAACTTCTGTAAATAATTCAATCTTTATAACGACTATATTGTTTAATACACTCACAAGAAAAGCTTGACACAAGAAAAATAGGCACCACACTTCACGACGACATGATGGACTGTATTTATTAAAAATTGAGAAGTAAAAATGTAAATGTATTTTAACAGCGCCATCTATTGTTAAGTAACAAGGCAAGGCGTGAACATATATGATTATTTAATGGCAAGGACAACTAAAAAGTTATGAATGCAACTCGTTTGTCAAAAATTATTTTGCTCCAAAAAATAATACAATTAAATTAATAATAATACTAATTGCATTGCATTGATAAGTTTTAAATTGGCACAATGACAAATTTAAAATTATATATTCTTAATGATTTTATTTTAAGTCATCAACTATTTTAAAATATTTTTTAAACACTTTTATTACTTTTCAGCTGGTAAGCTGGAGGTTTCAGAGGTAAGCTGGTATTATTAACTGGAAACTACAAGCATTACTTGAGAAACTACATGAAAACATTTTTAAGGTAATATATTTTACACTTTGCTGTAGTATTAAACAGCTGATGCATTCGCCACCACGCAAAATGAAATAAAATTGTAAATTCAGCGAAACTATTGGAGAATGATCTTTTCCATAGGAAAAATCTCAATGGAAAATCACAAAAACAGTAATTTTTATTACTCAACTGTAAGACTGCAATTTTTTATATGAAAAGGTGTTGAAGAAATTTTATAAGAAGAATTACCTGATAAATAAACACGGCGACGAATATTGAGCGTGACATGGTCGTTTTCCGCAGAAGAATTCATTAATTGAACAACGTGGTGATGAGGAGTGTTAAGCACACATTGTCCATCCACAGCTACAATTTCATCCCCAGATTTTAGAGTCCCATCTAAATCTGCTGCACCTCCTGGTACAATGTGACCCACAGCAACCTAAGCAAATAATTTCAAACATTTATCAAGATTTTAATTTCACACTTTCTTTTTCAATAAGTATATTAAAAAAATATATATATTAAATCAGGGATCTGAAGCCAAGAAATATTTAATGCTGCAGCTCTGCATCCAAATATAAACTAAAGTTCCGGCAATTTTATTATATATTTATGTTCGCTTTTGAGTTTCAGATCTTAGTTTGAAATTTTTATTATAAAAATAAAACATTAAGAAAATAACAATCATTGCAGCTTACACAGTTGAGTTATGTGTTCATTCTTAAGAAAATAATTGAATCTAATAAATCCCTTTCATATTTGATCTTTAATCATTATAAATGTATTTGAATGTCAGGAATAGTTTTTCTACAGTAATATGGCTAATGGGCAGTGCTGCTACAGTGAAACAGGACGCATTCAAATTTATCAAATTGCTTAAAATAGACTACTAGTGAGAAAATTTCAATTTCTTAAAAAAAAAAAATTTCTTATTAAAATAATGAAAAAAGTGAAATCATCAAATTCAAGTAATAATGCCATTTAAAATAAACAATATTTTAATAATAGAAATGAATTTTAGATAATAGTATAATTAAAAAAAAATCAGATTGAACTGCATTAAGATGTCCAATTTCCCTTTCAAAATTTGAGCTTAAGTGCAAAAGTGATTATGTGCTAAGCCTAGCAGAATGGCAAAGTAAAATATTTTAGTTCCCAATATTGGAAATTATAATTCTAAAATTATTTTGGGACAAAAAAGCTTTTTATTCTCTTGCAAAGTACATATTAGCTGAAAAAAGTTTATAAGATTATTAAATACTATTGATAATTAACTAATTAACTAAGGCTACTAAAAATAATAATAGCATACATGTAAATAAAAAAATATAGAAATATTTGTACAAATACTTAATTTTTGCACACTAAGCATAAAAATTGTGTGTAGAACTAAAATATGAATCCAGATAAAAAATCATATATTCAAAATATTTTATTTTAATAAAATTGGCCCTCAATTTAAAAATTTTCAAGGAACTAATACAAGTAACTAGAGAGCCTTCATAAATAGATATTGCGGTTTAAAAAAAAATCAACCTCCTTTTTAAATCAAATGTTACAAATTTGCATGATTTTGATAGGCAGTGGGCATAGTATCCAAAGTCATTAATTTTCAATTAAATGATGCAATGATAGAATAGAAGCAGAAAAACAAGTAAAAGTCAATTAAAACTGTATACATTAAGAAAAATTGTGTTTCTAACATTTTGATTAAGGTCGTTACAATGCATGTTATAAAATCATAGGCAATAACATGCTAAGTGCCTTGCAGCTTTCTGGCCTTATAAAAGAGAAATAGAAAATAATAATTATTAGTGATACTAAATAATATATATAACTCTCTTACTAGTTTAAGATGTATATTTATTTACTCACACAAGTTAAACATGCTTTTAGTGTATCTTATCAAACTAAGATTTAAATTACAAAATTAATTATAATTACTTGTGAACCCTCTTCTGTTCCTCCGATTATGCGAAAACCAAACCCACTTTCTTGTCTATAAAGTGTAACAATCATATCTATATAGCTTACACTTCCACTCTTGCATTCATCAATTTTATAGAGGGAGCTTTGATATGCATTTCTAAAGTCATTACTATTGTACGGTATTGGCTGCTCATGCTCAAAAGATGTACTATGTTTACGATGAATTGAGTCTGATCTAGATGAATTTAAAGGCACTGGCGGTAAATAATGATTAAGGGTATTATTAAGGCTTCGCAAATCACTACTATGAGAATTGTCCTTGCTGGAAGTTCCTAAATTATCACTAGTATTTTGTATATGATATGTAGGCATAGTCGATGAATAAAATGGTTGGCTATACATCAGATCATTATTCGTGTACCTTTCTTCATTCAAAGAATATAATGAATTTTTCAGGTGACCCACAGAGCTGTTATTAGACACCAAAGGCAGGAATGCAGAACTATTTACAGAGGATTCATGCTTATGGATGCTATTCCAGGGATCTTGATGACTGAAGAGCCTATGGTTATCAAGTAAAGGATATGTTGAATTTTCTTGGGGATTGCGCAGTGGAAAGGTGGAAGATTGGTGAGCAGTTTCCGGCAATGAATTGGACAGGAAAGTTTTTGAAAAGCTGTCATCGTTTTCTCGAGATTGATTCGAGTCCCTCAGGTTATGGTTGTGCCAATCTCTTCCTCTTCCTTGATCGGAATACCAAGATGGGTTACCATGCCTTTCAGGACTACATTCCAGTAAGTCTCGACTCGGTGGATTATAATCGCTTGATCGATGGTTGTAAAATGAATTTGAAAGAGATTCTGTTCCTTGAAAAAGTTTGTTCCCATTATTTTTTAGGTCTGGTGATGTCATGAGCCAATTTCTTGTATCAACCAATGGAGTTTTGGGTCGAGCAATGGTTACTGGTTCTTTGTCTCTGGAACTATATAATTCAGCCGTAGGTGTCTTACTCCGATATGCTGAACCATTTGACTTACCACCTAAATGAAACACAAGATTCACAATTGAAACAATTTATATGAAAATAAATTAAAATGTTATGTACGACATAACACAGCCACAAAATAAGCTACTTTTTTTTCGTAAGTTATTTACATTTAACTCATCAGAAATATATTCATTCTAATAATAAATGACTACTGTCCCCTAAATTTAAAGAAAATACATAACTTCTGGAGAAAAAAAATTACAACTAGCTCTCTAACTTGACATAACTAACAATCTAGTACTGTGAAATAATTTGATACCAAAATTAGTTATGTTATGAACGTTCTAATAAAAGATAATACTTGAAAGTGAAACTTTAACCATTGCAGGGTTCCCCCTCAATTTTAGAAAGAAAAAAAATTCCCTGACATTTCCACATAGATCAAGAAAATTTCAATGAAAATCAAGACCATGTTTTATCTATAACATGCAATTTTTCATCAAAAAACTTTCAGTTTTTATGCCAAATATTAGATTTTGTTAACAAAAAAATATCACTGAATAAGGAGGAAAGCATAGAAGCTTCATTAAAATGTAAAATGTTTCCAAAAAATAATTGTAATAAACGTTAGAATTATTTAACACGAATCTCAATAACTGATTACTGTTACCGACAATTGTGAGACTGGTTATTTTCCAGGTATGCTCTAGGAATTTTCCAGGTTTTTATTTTAAAAAAAATTGCAACCTTCCCTGCTCTTTACAGTCAAAATAAAATTCCCTGACAATTCCAGTTTCTCCTTGACTCGTGGAATCCCTGCTCAGTTATAACACAGAATTTTATAAATAAAATTTTTATTTTTTTTTATTTTTTAATTTACATTTTTAAACTAGGTAATTCATAAGTAAACTAGGATGACAGGAGACATTTGTTTGTCTAAAGTAAGTAAACCTCTTGAGGAGCTAAACGATTAAAGGTAATTTTATTTTGTATCTTTCTTGCTCAAAATATAAAAAAAAAGAATAATAATTGATAAAAAAAAATAATAATTAGGATGACAGGAGACATTTGTTTGTCTAAAGTAAGTAAACCTCTTGAGGAGCTAAACAATTAAAGGTAATTTTATTTTGTATCTTTCTTGCTCAAAATATAAAAAAAATAATAATAATTGATAACAAAAATAATAATTAGGATGACAGGAGACATTTGTTTGTCTAAAGTAAGTAAACCTCTTGAGGAGCTAAACAATTAAAGGTAATTTTATTTTGTATCTTTCTTGCTCAAAATAAATACTCTTAATATGTAATTTCAAATAACCAAATGTGTGAATTAGAATAGAAAACTTACTCAGGCGAGAATATGAATTACTAAATGACTGTGAATGAATCATAGCACCGGGGTTAAACATATTGGGTTCTTCATTGGCACGTGGCTAAAAACAAAATAATAAAGCATTAAATAAAAGCCTATCATTTTCAGATAAGCAAGAACATAAATATTAATGTACAAAAAGTCCCTTTACTCCATTACTATGATAAAATATTAAAGCTTAAAATAAAAAATAAATGCATGAAAAAAAGGCATATTTTTCAAATCAGAATTTTAAGGGAAAAACGGTTTATACACATAATGACAAAGCATTGGTTGATCAGCATACTCAAGTTGTTGGAAGCCACTATTTTCATTAGAATTATTGTTTGAAGCCATTTCGAGAAATTACAAATCACTTAGAAGTATGATTAGAATACAAATTTATAAACAGAAGTGCCAACATTCTAAACTAGTTATCAGAAATCAGAAGTACAATAATATAGGTATATAATATTAATAAAATTATGCAGGGATTAATTATTAGATAAAAAAATAATAGCAGATAGAAGTTCTAAATTTAAAATTATGCAACATTAAAACTTTCCACAACATTATGAAAGGATAAAATTAAATTGATTACTTGTAATCATGTTTTAGTTTTTGGTTAGATTAAAACTAGTTGTTATTGCGTTTATCCTACATTTGAACTACAAAAATTTGTATTCATAGTTGTTTTTCTATAAGAACAGAAAAGATAAAGCTTAAAAATAGCTTGTTGGAAGAAGCAAAGATGAGATTTCTTTGCTTTCTTTTAATACCTTGTTTCATTTTATTGTTTGAGAAGTAGAAAAAAAATTATCATAAATCAGTTTCAAACAACAAAATTTCATAACTCTTTGAAGTTATGGGGGTAAACTTTATTTTAAGCAGATTACTAAAACTCTCAAAATCCATACTCAGAAATAATATTGACTATCAAATCGTAATAATTAGAGATGAAACATAATAGCTGGCACCACTGTATAATTAATGTAGTTAAAAATAATTTATCAAAAATACAAAATTAGCTAAAATTTTCAATAATCCAATTTTGCAAAACAATAATTTTTTAAGGCAAGTTTTCAGAAATGCAATCAAAATTAGAAAACATTTGAGGCAATTTTACATATGTATAAAAAAATGCATGTTTGAAAATAGTTAAGATGCAATGGAACTACAATTATATCACTCTAAAAAAATAAATACCAAGCATCATTCAAACAAAATTACAAACTCACTTTAGTTCTTCCTTTATTTCTTGAAGAAGAAACAAATCCTCCTCTTTGCACAATGATTTCTGCAGATTCGTTTCCGGGACATTCTTTTAAGATTTGGACAACATCTGCATGAGGTAGGACCCTTACATCTCGACCATTTATTGCACATAAGAGATCATTCTCTTGTAGCTGTTTACATCTAGGCCTATCCAGAATTTTCTTCACCTTTAAATAAAATAGAATAAGTCTACAGTTTATAAACCATTCCCAATTAACAAGAAATGAATTTCATTAACTACAAAACAAACATTTAATAAAACTACTGCAGGTGCTAATTTTTTTCTCATAGTTCTGAATTACTTTTTGGAAAAAAATAACGTCTTGCAATTACTTTTGAGAATCAAATTGATGCAAATCTTATGGGAGTCACTCACGGGCACATGTACTTTACTTAGTTTTTTTAATTTTTTATTCCCTTTAAAGAAAAGAATAAAAAGTTGAAAGAAAAAAGAATTAATACAAAACAAATTATTATTCTAAACCACTTCTTTTACAATTTTTTAAATATTCAACCTTTTTTTTTCTTTTTTTTTTAAATTTGAATGTAAATTGGATCCTTAAGCAAAATTTGGCTCCTAAAAGTAGCAAGTGACTAAATTTGGAAAGTAATTTGCAATCACTACATTAAAAAAAAAAAAAATAGTTGTGTTAAATCTCTCTTTTTTCTTTAATTTTGATTTTAACAAACTGAGTTGTATTTCATTTTTTATGATAGATGTTTTAGTTCTTATTAATATTTGACATTATTAATATTTAACATTTAAAAAGAATCACACATTATCCAAATAAAATTGTTTCAAAAAATCATTTTGATTCAATCATACACAATTTTGATTGCATTGTGTTCCACATTTAATTTTGTTAAATATATTTTTCAGTTAGTTAAACAACGGTAATAACCAACTACCATGTGTTTTCCTATTTGTAAATTAATTTAATATTCAGAGAGAGAAAGACTATTAGAGGTTTACTATTAGAGGGTAATCCCTTATCTATTAACATCCACTGTTTGAACATATTAACTTTTAACCCACTTGGTCTAACAATAGAAAAATCAATAGTCTAGTGGAATCACTGACTTCAATACAAGATTACTATTACTACTTTTAAGCATTTACTACCAAAAGCGACCAAGCCCGCAAACAATTCTTAAAAATTAAAATTTTTGGAGGATTTTTCCCAGGAAAAGAAAGAATTGCTAAAAAAAATTTCCTGGTTTTTTGCAAAATTTTTTCTTTTTTCCTGGATACTTTCCAGATTTTTTAATCTAGTTTCAAACTTTCCGAATTTAAAGGTTTTTCCTGAGAAATATGAATCCTGTTGAGACAGATAGATCAGATGAAATAAATTAGATATATAGATAGATACCTTTTGACCATATGAGCTATCTGCAATAGTAAATCCAAAACCAGCAGCTCCTTTAACTATTTCAATAGTTAAGAATTCTGGCATTACAAAATTCGTATGAACATTAGTTGGTGTATGATTTGGCAATTCTTCTGAAAAAGGATTCAGCAATCCAGCACTATTATGCCTGGAAGGATGGCAGTTATCTGGCAGTTTAAAGCTTAAATCTGGCATGGACTTAACAGCTCTTGTCATGGAATCAGAGGGTTTGGCACTGTTATCAGACAGTCTGCTAGATGGATGACAATTATCTGATCTAAAGGAATATGTGTTACTATGGCAATTAGGCAAGTTATTGTTAGCAACAGAAACTGCAACGGTGGTGACAATTTCTGTATTGGGATCACTTGGGTCAAAGGGTAATGGATAACCTCGACAGACTTCTAATTGCACTACTTCACCAGCAGGTATAGTCTGGAACAGTGCAATAATGTTTTGGTGAGTGTAGCCCAAAACACATTCCCCATTTACTCGAACAAGCACATCACCTAAAAACAAAAAAAGAAGAAGATATAATTCACATTTTGGATAGAGTGAAAAATAAAATATTTCTGATAAATATTATGACATAAAAATAAAAAAAAGAGTATCAGAAATCTTCAAGAAACCATTTTTTATAAACATATCAGAACATTTTGCAAATTTAAAAAATTACAAAAAATAAATTTAACATATTTCTTGTGAGAAACTTATTATTTGTTCAGGAAAAATCAAATTTTAACCTAACATGTTTTTCAAAAATAATTAAAAAAACTGACGACAGAAACTTCAGACAACTTTAAAAAATAGGATTTTAAACAATATAAGAAAAGAACTACATTAGTTGGTCAGAACATTCTTGAAAAATACTAAAGTAATAAAAAAAGAAGAAAAAAACCTGTTTTGAAATAAGGGGATTTAAAAGTTTAGTTAATTCACTTGTAAATTCCATATTTTATCACACACCTTTACAAAAACTTGAAAACAAAAACATTGTCACAGAAAGAAAGAATTTAAACTGTCATAGTACTATGATATAATTTGATGATTTGCAATAACTAATGCAGATTTTTAAAAAAAGTTCAAACTGGCAATCGCATTCAAAATAAAAATTTATAACAAAAAAGAAAGAAAATAAACTACCAATACCTTGAATACAAAAATATTGTTTAGGAAGGAAACACTTAGAAAACATTAATAGTCCCATGATAAATTTTAATAATTTATGATAGTAAAAGTTGTTGATGATAGTAAAATTTAAACTAGTAGTTTGATTAAAAAAATTACCTGTGTTCAATTTGCCATTACACCAAGCTGGACCATTAGGTACAACATCTTTTATCTGCAAAAATTGTTCAGCAGCAGAGCCTTCACCACCTCCCACTATTGTAAATCCTAATCCTCTTGCACTCTTAACAAGTGAAGTAGAGACAAATGGTCCTCTGAGTTCTTCAGGATTTCGAGTAAAGAAGTGACCAGCTTTTGGAGTTGAATTAGCTATAGAAAATATTACAAACTTAATTAAAACAATTAACACTAAAATAAGATAACAAAACTAAGAAAAAAATAAATAGGAATATTTAGTAAATCAGTAGCTCTTGGTTGTTGTTACATAGGTTTATGTATAGCAAAATTTTCAAATTTTTTACAACTCTCAAAAAATTCAAAATAAAAGTTTATATTTGAAAAATAGTGGTGGACTCAGAAATACACCTTCAATGAATCATCAGCATAAAAAATAAAGAACTATTTCTTCAGTATGAAGCATTTTCTAATTAAATAATCAAAAATCTTTAAAAATGCTTGATTAAAAATAATATCAAAAGTTTTAGTTTAGCAAATCATTCATAAGTATTTAGTATTATTTATAATAAAAGTTTACAATAGTTTATTAGCCGTTAAAAATTTGGAAGTTATTCATATATCTCTAGAGACTTCCTAAAACTTAACCTAATGTGGCCCCCACAGTACTTATACTTTTCTTTTAAATGAGCTTTTTCATACATATGTGTACACCTTCTAAAGCAATCAAGTGGCTAATAATTCTTTTAATGTGAGCAATTTTAAGAAGAAAATAACATTAATCAATTACAAAGTAGCAAAATAACTTTCAATATCTGTTTGACTCTTAATGTACAGATACCCATTAATTGGTATATGAATATAAGGTAATTTTAAATGATCAATCAGGGAATCATTGAAATTTAGAAAATAATAAAATGAAAATCCAAATGATAAATCTGTAACAAAGTATCTGATTTGCATTTCAGGAAAACATATTAGATGATGATTTCACATCTCTACTGAATGTTTCTTGTTTCAACATATGGAAATCAGAAACTTATTGAAACCTATATAGAACTATCCTAGGATTAGATTAATGCAAGTATAGTTGACAAGTCCGAAAAACCAGCGGCTAAATATAATGCTATAATTTTTAAACTTCTTTATAATTTTCTTTTTAGAAGCAAGGAGGAAAATATTTAAGTTTTCCTTTATGTAAGTATGTACAATTTTTATGTGTAAATTGTAATGTGTATGTGTAAAAAAACAACATGCTTTTTTACATAGTCCAACTGTAACATAAGACAGCAACATTTTTTCCTTATTTACATCATAGCCATGTGAAATTAAATCAAATTTACTATGTATACTTATAGAGAACAGCATTCCTTCTGCAAGCACCAGTCCTAGAAAATGTTATAAGTCACAACTATGAAGACATTAAAAAAGAAATCATGATCAAAACTCTCAAAAATGGTAAATAAAAAATTATTAGAAACAGCTATTTCAAAAACATAACTATTAGCTGAGAAAACTTATTATCATTGAATTCATAATCAAGTAAGAAAAGTAAACAGGCATAATCAAACTGTTTAGTCACATTTAATAATTCTTAAACGAATAGTTTCTTTAAAATAATCCAAAGCATCAACAATATCTCAGGATTAGTTGAGGAGTGGTACCAGAAAAAAGTTTTAAAATGGTGCAAAATAAAACATTTTTATTTGAAGAACAACTGCGTAATATTTGTGTACAGCACTCAGGCTTTTGTGAGTATTTGTGGTGTACAAGAATATCTAAAACAATTTTTTTTCTCAGTACTCGAACTTAACAATGGTTCATTAGTCTGAGACCACTTAAGTTTGACTTAGACTACCACAAAATAATTATCTGCGGATCTCCAAACCCGCAATTAGGCTGTTTTAATTTTTGATTTTCGGTTAGATGCTTTAGTCTGTATTTTTGTCACAAATTAGTATATTTCATCATAAATGTGTCATTACACTTTCCTTGTATTGTAATTTTTCCTTCAAATTTACAAAAATAAATAAATAATAAATAAATAAAAAATCTAGTAGTGACAAATAAACAGACCAATAATATCTTTTGGTTACCAGTTTTTAGGACTAAATTTTTTTTTATAATTTCTACCCGATTTATATTGGTTAAAACAAATTATTCTTAAGCTCAATTTTAATATAAAATGAAGAATTAATTTAAGTAATAAATGACACATTTAAAACAGATAAATAACAATTTTATTAAATGAAAAAAAAAAAAAATGCCATACTTGATAAATTGGAAAGTTGATGAGATAACTCATTAGCATCTGATCCCTGGAAGAAGCAATGACGTCCACTCGAAGTCGTACTTCTCTCCATGGACGCTGATGAAGGATTTTTCTGCATATCACACAATCGGCTGCTACTCTCGCTAGCAGAAGCATTAGTGGTAACTGTACCATTACCAATAACAACACTGCCATCCGCCACCTTTCCATCTGCCAAATGTTTAGAAGGTTCATGCTTTTCATTAAGACAGGGAATACAGTGCAGATAGGGAAAGCGATGGGTGGAGGCAGGGGAAGAAGATATATTATTAGAAGGAGAAGATATAGAGGGAGGTGGAGGTTTAGAGGAAGAAGAATTTCCATCAGAGGAGGAGACAATTAGGAAAGACTCACTGTTGTTAGTGCTTGCTAGTGGGTTTGGGTCATTAGAGTTGCTGCAGTTGGAGGTATGAGTTAGTGAGCTATTTCTTGAAATCCATTGCCCGGTTCTAGGGTCAGCAAAAATGCTGGGGTTATGGTTGATATTGTTAGTTTGGTCAGAATGCCGGTGCCATGATGAGGATGAGTGACTTATATCAGCAGCTGAAACTGCAAAAGCATAAACACTTGGTTAAAGCAGTGTGTTTCAAGAAGCTTGTATTTTAAACAAAACTTAAAATAAAGCACAAGATAAAAATTTCAGTAGCTATAACAAATTGAAGTTAATGATTTTAATTTAAACTACATTAGGAATTAAAATATTTTAGAATATAAAAACACATCTTTTGATTAATATTTTATATGAATGCAGTAAATGTGAAAATGTATTAAATCTTTTACGAAGTCCTATGTCATATTTTTTCGAAAATATTGAGTTTTCTGAAAAAGATGATTATACAATTTCAAGGTAAAAATGATATTTAAAGAAGTTTATAAAAGAAAATTATAAATTATATGAAAATAGTCTTGTGAACTTTCATAGAAAAAAGTTGGGATTTCAAAACGAAATAAAAATTTCATATTGCTTGATGATTGTTTCAGATTTAACAAAGGCTACTATTTAAATTGCTTCAATGAAAATTAATTTAAAGCTGAAATATGTATTTATAATTTATAGCAGGGATTCTGAAACCGAGGTACCACAAAGAGTGCATGACATCAAGTCATAAATTCTTTAAAAATAATCTGTTGCTATACAAAAGAGAAAAAAGTTTCTAAGTAGAAATGATGGTGTTTGATATGGACATCCTATTCAAGGTACAATGTGTATTCACATTCTCATTGCTACTTCATACCTGAGCAAAGTTTGACAGTTGATAAAAATAAAAAAATTCAAAGAAATTTTAACTATTATTTTTATTTTACTACATACTAAATGTAAAGTACCTTGAATTCCCTTTGAAAGAACTGACATGATCCACTAAATTCTTATCCAACGTGGTCATAATTTATGGTTATTTATAATCTGCATAACTTTCTTTCCAAAGGAAATAATTTATCAATCCTAATTTTCTTGTATGAAAATTGTATTCACTAATTTAGTGAAATGTCAGTCCCTTGTGTGGTTTATTTTCCAGTTAAAAAAAGTGGTCTTTGCAGTCACTTTGTCTTACATTATTTATCGATACCCAGCATATTATTTTTAATGAATTTTTCACTCATGAAGTATTTTTAAAAGATACATTTATGAAAAAAATTAATAATATTTTCTAAAAAGACTTTTACTAAAGTAAAAAGACTTTTACTAAAGTAAAGCATTCCTTTGCTAAAAATGGGCATTTTTTTAGCTTTAAGTTAATATTAATAGTATTTTTATGCTTTCATGATATAGCAACCTCATGTTAGAACACCCACTTTCACCTCAAGCAAGAGATGTAATACTGAGCATCAACTATATACAAATTGAAACAGATATGAGACTATAACACTTATTCCATGATTTGATAAATAATACTATCCATCTTACTAAGCGGAGTCACAATACCTTCAAGGATGGAATTTTCATTTCACTAAAATTTTTAACTAGGCAATTTGTATTTATAATATTACATATTATTAATTCAGTTGAAATACTTAAGTAGATTTAAAGTATGATCTGTATTAATTATGCTTGAATTCTCACCGTTTACTTTCGTTGTTTCTGTTTCATAATCTTACACGTGTGAAGGAAAAATGGGCTGATTTCACAATGATTCTAAAATTAGTATTACCAAAATTTTGAATAAAAAGATACATTTAAATAATAAGCTTTTTTTCTTTTCATTAAAAACCTATTCATGGTTATCTACGTAGGATACATTTTTGTTTATATAGAATGAGAAAACTTCCTAATAGATGCATTAGCTTAAATAATTTTGTAATATCAAAACTATATTAAGCTTGATTTAAAAAAAAAAAAAGCCTGAAAAACATTTTTGATGATTCGAACATGGAATAATAAATTTTCAATAAAATGCAAGACAATTACAAACCATTATCATTCACTTTTCTTGCTTGAATGACAGGATTTTCATATTGGGTCCGTCGATTGACATGGCTAAAATGAAATAAAAGATATAAGAAATTTTCATTTTTAACCATACTGAAGTTTAAAGAAAAACTTATCAAAGAGCACTTACTCAATGTAGTATGTACCATAATGAGGATCATCAATTCGTTCCCATCCAAAAGGCAATTCTGATTTTAAAAAAAATAATGACATCACATTTTAAACTAAATGCTTTACGAAATATAATTATAAAAGGAATATTTTAATTATAAGAGGAATACCACTAAAAAACCAATAACAGAGCAAACCACAGAATATAATACATTACTCTCAAATATGATTTAAAACACATAATTTTAATATCGTATTATTTGAATCACATCAGCTTATAATACGATCAAAAAATTATGTTAATGATTTAAAAATTATTTCCTTTAATAAATGTTTCTTTAAAGCTAGAAGAAATTTTTTTAGCCTTATCTTGATTTTAAATTTATAATTTTCAGAACTAATCAATAATATTAAAAAAAAAAAAAAAAAGTAGGATTGCTTTAGTTTTTCTCTCCTCTTTTTTCATTATTAAAACCAAGGCCTAAAAACCAATAATATTAAATAAAGATGTTAGATTCATCTAAAACAGACTCAAAATATTATTCTTAAAAAATAAAATATTAGTTATGAATTTTTCACATTAAAGCTTCCAACATGATAGGAAAAAAATATACTATAAATCATTCATTCATACTAACGTGCTTAGAAACTTAAGGATTATAATAAACACATAAAAAAATCAGGTCAAAATAATGAGATTTATTTATACGTTTAATGCATGACAATTAAATCAGACAATAGGATCAGCCTGTGCATTCTCATTCGATAGATAAATCCAATTATAAGATAAAGTTTTAATACATGGAGATTCAGATTTTTTTCCTGCCATTAGCATAACATTAATGAAGTAATGAATGCAAATGAAAGATTAATGAACATATTGCTTCCCTGTAAAATATTTCTTTATCTTAATTGAAAATTATTAACCTGTAATATTTTATCATCATTTCTTAGTATTCTACATTTTGATTTTTTACAGTTATTTTATTACCAAATTAGAGGATTAAAACTAAAAATATTGACTCTTTATTATTAGGTAATCTTTTGACATTACCTTATTATTCACATTTTGCAATAAACATAGTTAAATTGATATCTACGCATATTATATATATTATTAATATTATATTTTACAGTCAAGTAAATAAGCTTAGTGTTAAACTATATCCAGTCAACATATGTAATTTAATGAATAGGAAATTATGAAACATTATTAGATACTACTTTTTACACAATTGCAATCTGCTTATTTAAAGTTTAATGTTTTGAATTTCCAATGCCACCCTTTCTAGTGATTAGTCAGAGTAATGGAGAACGTTCGATAAAATGCATAAAAGCTTAAAACCTAAACAATTAACACTAAAGAATAAAACCAATAACATGAATGTAACATACCATCATCTCGACAATCTTCCACGGTTTTCTTCTGTATTCTAGATAACCTAGGATCTAACCATTGTGATGTGCCAGTGTTGTGACTAGAAAAAAAAAAAAAAATAAATAAAAAATAAGAATAATAATAATGGTAAAAAAGCTTTTTTAATGCAATGGTACTAAAAGCATGGTGGACAAACTACAATTAGATAATAAATTAAAAGATAAAAGCAAAATTTATTCGACTATAAACTTACTCAATAAAGTAAGGTTCTCCATTGCTAGTAAATGCTCTCTCCCAATTATCAGGTAAAGGACCTAAATCACATGAAGAATTTACACATTGTACACTATCAATGGTTGCTGTAGAGTTGCAATTTTGATAGCCTAGATATGAAAATCCTGATACTGGTGTGGATGACCTGCAAAACATATTTCAACAGCAGCTTTAGACAATTAGGGTTTTTTAAATTTGTTTTAAGTGCTAATAAATTATAATTTGCTAAAATACAACAATAAAAAAGGCTTAAGTTTTTATTATTAATTTTATTAAAATGAGCACCATATAGGTTAAAACGTGGCAATATACACAGTACTTCAATATCATAACTTTTATTTACTAGTCTTAAAAAAAGACAAATTTTATAATTTAGTGGTGGTTACTGCAATATGATGTAATTGTTAAACTATCAATATAAAAAAGTATCTTGCCAAGCTGGGTCCATACTGAAAAGCATGGCAAAAAAACTAGCCAAGGAAAACTAGATGCCCCAGTCATGGTTTCCGGGAGAAAAAAGCTGCACCCAGAAGTCTCCCTGATTCAGCTTTCAACATGTAAAGTTCATGATAGCTCATACTTTGAATCAATTTTAAGAATCATAGTTATCATTTTTAAAAAAAAATCCTATTCATTTTTTAGTCTACAAAAATGAAAGTTGAAACTTCTTGATATTACTACTTTTGGTAATATTGCCTTCGAAGCTTTAGTCACTTTCTACCATCGGGTAGGGAAAGAAAGCAACTTTTTTCTCCAAGCTAATCTTTTTGACTAAGAGAATCATACTACTGGCACTAATCTTTTATTCATCTTTCATTACGTTGTCTTTTTCCCTCCTTCCCAAAAAATACTACTATTTTCACCCTTTTTTGAGAGAATTTACTTTCCTCTCATTGATTTTTTGAAGAAATGACGGGAAGATTGTTTTAAACCGATTGATTACGTTTATTAGTAAGTATTTAGTTTATTATGAAACTTATAATTACTCTAATAAAATAAACGTTAATTATTAAAAAAAAATTCTGTTTGTAGAATTTATTTTATTGTCTGTATAATGCAAAGCTAAGTTTTTCAAATATTATTTGGAACCAAGTCGGGAAATGTAGATGGTAATCCCTTAGTCTTATGACAGTGGTCAATCAATTAGGGCCTAATACCACAAGTAGTACACATACACCCCAAAGAGGGTGGCTGTGAACAAGTGTTTTGATTTGACAGCTAAGAATTATCACTAGTGCCAAGTAGCCCAAATCAGAACAATATTGTTGTACAAATGGGAGAATTTGGGATATGACCCAATGGGAGAATTTGGGATACGGATTTTGCTTAAAGCCATATTACATTCTCATGACTACAAGGTTAAAAACTGAATTTTAAACTAAATCTGATGAAAAAAGATAGGATAAAACAAATACATAATCAAATAAAATAAAAAATACTCAGTAGGGTGCTTTGAACAATAAAAATGAATTTAATTTTTATATAAGGGGGAAAAAGGCATGAGTATAAAATAATTCTAACTTTTTAATGACAAAAACACTCAATAATTGATAATGGAAGGAGAAGTATTTATATCCAAGAATTTTACAAATCATAACTTTTAAGTAGTAATTGCAAAAAAGCGAAACTATTGAAATGAAATCTAATACTATTAATGAAATATAGAATAATTATTATTATTATTATTATTTTTTTTTTTTTTTTGTAAAATCTTCAGTGTAAACAATATAAATAATTCATTTGAAAACATAATAATATTATTTACTCAGAAAAGCTAAAGATCCAATTTGGGCTTTGTCTAAGACAAGAAAAGAAAAAATTAATTTTTACATAGGGATTACATAATTTATACTGTAGGTACAAAATAAAATGATAATTTTTTTATAAAAACACTCTGCTGCAATTGAAAGAAGGAATTGTATGCATGCGAATTAAAAGTTCTAAACAGTGATTGCACTAATTAACTTTATAGTAATAAAAACAATTAATATTAAAAAAATTAATTAAAAGTACATTAGATGATCTTAGAAATACGATCAACAAAGCTTTGAAATGTTAAGCTCTGTTTATTACAAAATTTTGTGTTAAATAGATCATCTAACATATCTTTAAACTAACCCACTAAACATTGGAAAATCAGTCTAGAACATGTTTAAACCATTATTATAAATAATTTTCAGACACTAAAAAACACAAAAATATGAACTAAGTCATTAAATATTTATAGAGAAAAATTTTAACTTTTTAGAACATTAGACCTAATTATAAGAAATGCATCAATTTTGGTTTGATTGGATTTTGAAATTGTAATCTCTTAATAAATATTTAAACCAATTATATCAAAAGTTAAAAGTTCTTGCTAAAAAGCAAACAAATGAATGATAAATAAAAAAAAAGAAACTTGCAAAATTAAATGGCTACAATCTGGTACTCAGAGAAAAACAAAAATAAATCAGTAAATTACAGTAAAAAGGACAACCATCAAAATTTTTTTTTTGTATTATTATTATTTTTTTTTTTTTTAAACTTTAACTAAGCTTTTTCTTCCAGATTTTTATTAGTATTTAAGTTCTGGGGCCAAATTTAAAGGCTTCAGGGGCCACGTTTGGCTTGTGGGCCATAGCTTGTGCATCCCTGAAATAGATTTACTGTATTTTTGTAAAATCTTCATTAGATCATTAGCTCATTTTAAAACAAAGCAATAATATTAATATATAAATGCAAAAATACATAATTAATAAAAATAAAATCATAAAGATAAATATCTTACGGAGTATTGTTTGACATGGGAGGCACAGGAAATTCAGAAGCATCAGAAGTTTTTGAAGCCATTGCTTCAACATTGGAACGGTTACGCCGTCGCTTCCCCTCAGAAGAAGCATGGGCACCGGGAAAAATTAAATTATTTGACTGCCCAATTGAATTATTTCTTCTCATAGGAGAGAAATAATTATCCTTGGGAGGCATTGGGGTACCATAATGATTGCCTATAAAATAAATATACATAAATTAAAAAATTTTCCCATGTAATATTTTGTTGACAAAACCTAAATAGAAAATTCATAAAAAAAGAATACAGAACATATATCTTTAATAAAGCATCCAAATGGTTATTAATTCAAAGCTGGTAGGGATCAAGTTTGATTAACTTTTAATTAACAATTTGAATAATTTGATTTGCCATTTTTTAAAATATTTTTTTTAAAAAACTATTTTTTATCATAATCATAAGTATCACATTTTTGTTATCATAAGTATCACTTTTTTTTTTTTTTTGTACAACTTAAGATAATTTTTGATTGGTATTTTTTGTAATGTCACAATTAAATGAAAAAAATTTGAAAGTATTTTTAAAACAATAACTTTTTATCATCAGAGTAAAAAAATGTCAAATAAACAATAAAAGAATAAACAATTCACCCTGTTACTCTCCACACGATTATTAATTAATTATTCAAATTGTTATTAATTATAATTAACAATTTGAATAATTTGATTTGCCATTTTTTCAAATAATTTTTTTTAATAACTACTTTTTTCTATCATAATTGATAAATAGTATCACATTTTTTTTTTCTTTTCAAATTATATAAATAGCCACCACAACAATGAACTTTTACTTTTATAACAGATTCTGCAAATTAGAATAGAATATTAGGTTTTAAGTATTAAAAACCATAAAATTCTGCATTATAATAAATATAAGAAATGTGTACTTAAGACAACAATTTTTGACTGGTGTTTTTAGTAATGTCACAATTAAATAATTAAAATTTGAATGCATTTTTATAACAACAACTTTTTATCATCAGAGTAAAATAATGTTATCAAATTTAAAAATTCTCTCAAGAATACACAATTCACCCTGTTACCCTCCACACACATATAAATTAATGCATTATTTTAATATCAGAGTAAAATAATAATGAAAACATTCAAAGTTTTCCTAAGAACATTGCTAGTGAAAGTTGAAAGCAATAAGTACCTTCATATAAGCCACTTTCCAGCAAGCTTCCACTTCTTTCCAAGGCTATAAACTCATCCACAGTTAAAAATGTATAGTCCACACCACTTATTTCTCCTACCCGAGGAGGACGAGTGGTACCTGCAAATTGTAATTAGATAATGAGATGTAATTTCATAAGAAAAATCTTGTCTTTAACAGCCTAACTATACTTATTAACCTTTTTCTTAAGACAGGTACAGCAAGTGGACCAGTATGATTAGATTCAGGATGTGAAGCGCTGAGATTGGGTGACATTTAGATTTTGGCATCGCAATGCATCATCACGCTAACATCGCAATATTTAGGTGCATCATGATGCTTCGGTACAACTATGTTTTATATTTAGAAGTGTGCAAATTTGCAATTAGTTTGCATTCTTTATTAAAATAAACAGTGCATTTTTTTAAAAAATTACTTCTCAATATTTAAAAACTTGGTTGGGTTGTCTGTAAAATAGCAGTTAAAAAACATTAAACGGCTGTATTGATTGTAAAAAAATCAATAAGATCTGCACAGACACACAATAAAAAGAAAACCCTTCCATAACTAAGAGATTCAACGGCACTTAGATTCTCAATCACATTCGGATTCATCATGTCAGCAAAACGCTGACACGTGAGTCACGATGTAAAAAAGACAGGGAAAGATAACGATCATCGTCACAGCTATCACAGCGGAGGAAAATGCTCTTTGTTCGAGTTTGCAGACATTGATGTACTATCGGGAACAATGCCCAACATCAAGTGCAGGGGTTTGTCCAGGCCAAATATGCTATCGCTTAGTGGTACATTCACAAATTCAACTTCAGGAAAAACGGTAGTTTCACAAAATACTATTTCTTAAATTAATAATACTATTTCCCAAAGAAACAATAAGTCCAAATTTTTACCATATTTTTGTGTTGTCTTTTAGTATAATTTTTAATTTCCACAAATTATGTCTAAATTTTTCCAAAATAGGTACCTCTTAGAAAAACCTAGACAGACCCTTCGTGCGTAGACATCGATGTCAACGAGACATCGGGAAGTATCGTACACATCTCAGTAAATCACAATTTCCAATGCTTTGAAAAATTGCCAATCCAAATATCGGATTGGCGGTGATTGTATAGAATCGATATTTTCCAATGTGTCGATTTATAGACGAGTCCTACTAAGCGCAATAATCAATGGGTTGAAAGAAAAATATATAAGATTTAGGGTTTTAAATAATAAGCAATTGATATATTTCTCATTTTAGTTTTTTAATTAAATAATGCAAAAATATTATGCAGGAAAATAGACTAATGAAATAATAATAAATTTGGAAAAAGATTACAATAAATTCAAATAAATAAAAAGATTTTTAAAAACTTAAAAGATACAACTTCTTCAAATTGAAACATTCTATAGAAAATTTATAACTTAAATATGAATGACACGATTATTTAGAGAAATAAATAAAAACAAAATGGAGATAGGGTGATAAAAATTAAATAGATAAATAATTTCTGAGGAAGAGTTCAAATTTAATAATCATTTAATTATCATCAAAAAAATATATTATACGGAATTTATTATCCTATAAAATAAAAAAAAAGAAAAGGGGGAAGGAGATAAAAATATACGACTTGTTAAAGCTCAGAATACTAACATTTTAATCTTTCCAAATTTTAAAATTAGTCACAAAGAGATGGAGCTACTGACTGAGAAAAACTAAAAAATGTGATGTTTAAAGTAGTTTCCAGTTCCCATTCCATGTAAAAGAAGAAATTTATTGGTTTCTAATTGGACTGATCTGATATACAATAGTGTTCTTAGTCCGAAATGTTATCTTTAGAAAAATTTTGTAAGTGAGAATAGAACGTGGTTTCCTAAGAAGAATGCAGCATCCATGTACCTTTAAATCTCCAACTACTTTTTGGACACTGGTACATTGTTGTTCTAAATTACCTATAAATATATTATTATTCTGCATACAACTTATTTTGTATAAAAAAATATAAGTTTACTTAATTTGATTCAGTAATCTACTAATATTTTCTAAAAAAAGAAAAAATTATCAATCACGAAAACTGAAGTATACATAATTAGCTTAGTGAGAGAAGCAAAATATGGAAGATTGTACTTACAAGGAACAGTGCGTTGATATAAATTATCTCTAATAGTATTCTGTAGATCATGATCAACTGAGCCTTTTTGAAATCGGGTGTTCAGAAAATTACGCAAGTCTCTAGTCAAACAATCTACAATCAAAAAACACTTTATGATGGAATGCATTATTTACCAAAATATAATTTAAAAAATAATTCTTTTTTAAAATATTCCAGTGACAAAAGATTTCAGTGATAAATGTCAGAATTTCATAAATATTATTCTGAAGGTGCCAGTAATGGAAATTTGTCATTATCAAGACAATTAAAATCTAAATACAAAATTACACTTTAATCTTATAGTATGTTAGTTAATTAATTTTTCTACCCTTGCATAAGGTTTCTTTAACAACAAAGCTTCACGTCAAAAAAATTTCAAATATTAATGCAAATTTACAGAACTTTGAAAAGTATTCAACAAGATTTGTAATAAACGAACAAACCCTAATTTGGATCCAGGGGTCTGTCCAAACATTTTGTGAAAGGTCATGTCTTTGTAAAATTGTGAAAAAACTACTCATAATTTGTGAATATAAAATAAGCGTTAAGTCACATTCTTTCTACCAGGGTCCTGCTTTTGTGAATTTGTGCAAATAGGGTCCTGTAATTGCAGAAATTGCTAAAAACCTGTTCAAGAAGTTTTTAAATAGATAGGATTATGCTCAACAACTGCTGCTACTAAATTAGAGATGCAACATAGGAGGTATATAGCCTATACTGCTCACCGCAGAATATTCATTTCAGACGAATAATGGGAACAAAATCACTCATATTTTTAATAATTTCAATTGACATATTTTAAATAACACAGCCTAGTTATTTATCACTTTTAATGTGTTAGGCATTAAGTAAGCTTAAATAATTCTTAGATCTATAATATTTTTATTTAAAAAATTGCTAGAAATTAATTTTTATTTATATAATATTCTATTTTTAATTTTATGAATAAATATATATTGATAAATTATTTATTTACAAAAAAAAAAAAAAACAATTATCATTTAATATTTAAATAAGATTGTGCATATGATGTATGTAAAAGTAGAAATATTTTCTTAGAATACCACATTTGGAAAAAAACTTCGGGAGACTTGGAAAACTTAGTTTTTTCGAACCGCCTTTCTTTTTTTTTTTTTCCCCAGGAAGATTTATTCGATTCATAAAACAATAATGAAGATAAACAAATTTATGAAGGGTTCGATCAAAAGATAAATTATTTTATGTATTGTTTTTCCTTTTTATATACACATCTTTTTAGTTCCATGCAGGCCAATGCCCAAGAGTTGCCATTTCTTTGTGACAATTTTGGTGTAGTTACAGATACAAAAATCCTCTCAATCTGCCAAAATAGTAACGAAGTTTTGGTGACAACCAGGCAGAGGCAAACAAGGGAAAAATTTGCAGAATATTATTAACTCAAAAGTTAAAACCTGCACGCACCCCAGGTAAACTATTATATATTTTAATTTTATAGCAAATATAGAAACCAGCAAGTAACACTAGCAGTTAGGTACTATTGGTACAAACAGGAACTGATGTGAAATTCTTGATTTTAAGCTAAATTTACTTTAGTTATAAACCCTGTGACAGAATCGCAGCGACACGGCAACAGTCATAGAACGCTGCAAAGTTCTTGCAGAAAGATTTTTCTTTTGAAAAGTTAAAAAAAAAAAAAAAGACTTTTGTTTTCTACAGAAGTTTACACGTAATATTTGAATCATACATTTAGTTGATCATTTTTTGACACACTCAATTTACGCTGATAATATCGTAAGTCGATGTAACGTTTCAACTGAATTTTTGGCATTTATTGATTTTCACATAGATTTTAAATATCCCGATATATTTCAAACAATATGAAAAATTCAAATCTTGCATTTGAGTATTTATTTTTTAAGGCAATAACTCTATCGAAATTTTGGCAGTAATTGCTATTGATTTCTCCAAAGTTCTTAAATCTGATATTTTTTCTACAACATTATTTATTACAACAATCTATTCTCGAAATGAAGCACGCATTTGATGAATCCAATTTGCGTGATTTCATTGTCGATCTTTTTCCGGCAATTACTACTACGGATTTCATGATTTTTAATATTTTTTTTCATTGTGATGATTTTTTAACAAAATATGAAGGAAATTATTTGTGCGTCCCTCCACAACAAAATGCAAGAATATCAACCATAATATTAAATAAAAAATTATTACATGTTCAATTAGAAAAATATATATATATAGTTTTTGTTGTGAAAACAGCCTTTTTGTTCTTTTAAATTAGTAACATATATGTTTGTTTTTATTAAAAGTACCTTGCATAAAGATATTAGTGCTTCAGAGTTTCGTAGCAGATAGCTCGGAAAAATTCTGCCACAGGGGTTATAAAAATACACAAGAAACATTAACAATGAGAAGATTTACAAATCGATACCTATAACAAAATATTGGTCAAGTTTTAGCCATGCCAGCAATTGGCACTCGAGAAAATGTAAATAATAAACAGCAGAAACTAACTCAAAGAGTAACTCGTAGCTACCCCCAGGCAAACCAAAAAATGTATATATTTTACTAATTTTTGCAAGTTCAAAATTATTTTGACACCTTGTAGATTGTAACTGACACAACAGGTACGGATATAGAAATATCTACTTAACAATACATGTGAGTTGCTTTACATAAACACTAAATGACCCCAGGCTGCTAACTGCCTCTGGGCAAAAATAATGTTAGGCCCTATAGTGCAACAAATTAATTCAATATACTTAATGTACAATAAAGCAGCTTTGTGTCCTTAAATATTTCAATCAAAGCAGGTTCACTTCACTCCAATAAACTGATTTCAATTCTAATGTAAAATTAATTTGAATTAGAATAGAGAATGCATAACAACAGTCTTGGTAGAAATAGTAATTGTATAAAAATGAAAAGAGTGGGAAAGTACAGATTATAACAAAATCATACAGAAATAATGTCTTACCAGACTTGACAGCTTTGATTTTCACAGAATTCCCGTTCCTGACACAGTGATTAAGAAAAGTAATGACATCCCTCTGGGTGTAACCTGCTACTTTCTGTCCTTCAATCTCTAACAGTACATCTCCCGTTGAGTATGATCGATTTGCAGGTGGGACATAACCAAAAAATGGAAATTCACCATTGTCCGAACCACCTTCTATCGTAAAGTCCAGAGAACCATCGTTGCTAGATGTAAGGTAACTTTCGTAAACAGCAGAGCTCCAGTGTCCTATGCCTTCAACATTCAATTTGTTGGGAGTGACCGGTCGTTGTGTACACGTCCTGAGCATGATCACTTAATGTACGAATTCATGATTACAATATTGATATGAATTTACATAACAAAAGACAAATAGTATTAATGGTCACATTATGGCGACGGTTAAAATAAAATAATTACTGAGAAATTTACTAAGCCTAAGGGAATTTAATTCTAATAGCAATGGTATGCTTTAAATCGTTTATAAAATATCTTTTTAAACAAATGTGAAGATATTATAAACAAAATATTAAACAAACAAATGTTGTCCATGATCAGCCAACATCGAAATGTACTCCAACAACATACATACTTAACATAACTTGTTTATTTTGTTTTCCCTCATTTCCACTTCAAACAAGTGACAGTTCAAAACCTCGTACGTACTTTGACACGCAGGACTACGCGCAAGCGCAATTAATTGAAGTTTTGTTTTACTTTTTTAATGAAAAAATTACTTATTTTTTTGCAACTTCAATAATTAATAAAAAGAAAAGAGTTGGTAATGCAACTTTTATATGAGTTTATTAGATTCGATATTATTTTATTTAATTTATTTTTAAAAACTGAAAAAGTTTTATTTTTTTCACAATCTCAATTTTTTATCAAATTTAAACACTGCAGATTATCAGGCAAATTTCAATATCTTATAAAAATCACAATGAATATCAACTTTTTGATTGAAATAAACAAAATCAATGAAAAATTTCGTAATATTTAAAGTTTCTATAAAAAAATTGCATAATCGTTATTAGATCTCGTGATTATTTTTTTACTCATTTAAATTAAAATAAAGTCTGTTTTAAAAAAATTATATAAAAAAAATCTTACTGTTAATAAATAAATAAGAGAATGACTTTTTGATTTCTGATCAGATTCTCTGCGCAACAAAGAATTTCGACATTTGTGTTCAACTGCTCAACGCTACATTGCGTTTGAGATGATCGAGAACTCAGAGAGAGGACAAATGGCGACTATGAATGAACACATAGTTTGGAATGAGCCACAAATAACTTCGATAACTCATCAAACAGATCGTCTTAAAACTTTATATCCTATGGTTAATGAAAATGAAACACCTCTTCCACGATCATGGAGCCCTAAAGATAAATTTACTTATATTGGCTTGTCCCAAAATAATTTAAGAGTGCACTACAAAGGTAGGAAAGTTTATTCAACTTCAGTTTTTCTCCCTTGTTTGAGTAATCATGTATTACGTATGTGAAACCCTCTTTGTGTATTTAACAGGTGATTGCTTATTTTTAAATGAATAGATTCTAATTAAAGTAAGAATTATATTATCACGACGTACCTAACCTCTGGGATCGAAATGTGCATTAAAACTTTGAAAAAAATTGTTTAATTTTTTTTAATTAATAACAATGACATTTGTCCATTTGAATCATGAAAAATATTGAAATATTATTCAACATCATAAAGCAAATACTTTAAATAAATTTTTTATTTAAAATGTTTTTCAACCTTGAAATGAAATGTTTACTTGTTTGAGAAAATTTACTTAGATCCACTAATTTTTATTGTTGTACGCATTAAATACTTGAGATTAAAAGCTGCAATATTACGTAATTTATAGTTATAATTTATTTGAATCAGATTATAATGTGTCACAACCTAAATATATAATGCGATAAGCTCTATGAAAGGAAGATCTACGTAAACAATAAATTCTGAGTAACGCTTTTTCCGCAGTGCGATATTTTTATATACTTCGTATGACCCAATTAATTTTCATAGCATAAATATTTTTCTTGATAATTAAACTACTGCCTAATTTTCCAATGTAAACTACATAAATATTCATTAAAAAAAAATTTTTAAAAAAACTAGATTTCAGGAAATAAACATTATGTCCGCGTATTGTTGATATTTATTGATTAGTACTTTTTAGATTCAAACATTTCTTTTAATTTCGTTCAATAAAATTATAAGTCTTATGCAAATGCACATTTTTAATTTTAAATGTTCTATGTTAATATCTATTTTTTTATTATAATTATTTTTACCTCTAAATTAATGAATTAATTTCCACAAAATATCTTCATTATACTTACTTGTGTTGCTTATAGTGTTTTTTTTCTTGTTCTTTTATAATCTAAATTGGTGCAATATTTTTAGAAATATATTAAGGTGTTTTTAATCACATTTATAATAGTGGCTGTATTATTCTGTTTCGTAAATATTTTAGTCTGAAAATGTGAAAACCAGTTTTTTAATTTCTCTTTTTAAATAATTTTAATTTTCTAATCATCATAAAATTAAGTTTCGGAGCTTCTCTATGTATATTTTTTATTTTGTCTTCGAAGAAACAATGTTTTAATCTTTATGTTTTGTATAGTTAAAGGAATATATATTTAAAAAAAAATTGCTACAAGTTACTACGTAATTTTATGTTTTAAAATCTAAATTAAAAGCAAAGTTATGTATTTATTTATTTTTTTCCTAAAGTAATAAATCTTTATTTTTTCTTCAAATTGTATTATTTTGCATTATGTATGTAATTTTATAAAATTATTTAAGCATGTTAAATAATAATAGTAACTGTAGTTAACTTAATTAATTTGAATTTAAGAGGAAATGAATCTGTTAAAAAAATTAAAGAATGGGTAGTAAAAATCTTTTTATTTTCTCTTTAAGTATTTGAATATACATTTTCTTTGATTTTCGATTTTCACATCCAATAAAGCATTTTTGTATCCTAGTGTAAAAGTAAAATAATAAGAAGGCAGTTGACTTAATAATTTGTACCTAATTTAAAAGAAATTATATCTGTTCAAATAGAAAAATTAAATGTGTTTTTTAATTTTTTTCAAGAATTTAGTTTTTCTATGTTTGGATTTTTCTTTACAAAATTCTGTTTAGTTATATATGTGCATTTTTATAATATACTGTATTAACTCCTAAAAAAGTTCTAAATATAAGATTATTAAGCTAACTTCAAAATAAAAAAGAAATGCAAAAATATATCCTACAATGAAACCACCAGGACAGGCACCTCTGCTTACGACCACTTTTGGGAGGCACAGAATTTTGTTCCATAGGAAACCTTTAGGAGAGACCATCAAAATCTCCACATCAAATGCGGAAAAGGTCAAATAAGGAAACGCGACAAAATATAATAATAAAAAATATTTACAAACAAATAAGTAAATTCAAATGTATTCAAAATATTTCTGAGTGGCTCTTATTTAGAGAGCTATTTTTCACCATCTCTTTGAGAGATTGTTACAGTCATAACCTCAACTCTTGTTCCAGTCATATCCTCAAAACTTGTTCCAGCCTGAGTGTACAAAGATGATGTTATCAATGATTTATATTTAGAGTTAAAAGTTAAATTAGAAAGAAAAAAAAACTAAGCATCTCAAACAAACCTTTTATTTTTTTAAAGTACATTTTTTTTTTATGATATGAAACTAATTGCAAACATAATTGTTCATATTTTTAGAATAGTTCTTTCAATTATGATTGGTAAATTTGTTTTTACACATTATATCGATAGGGGTCATTTTTATTGATGCCAAATATTATTCATGGATCTGGTTTTCATGTTGCTAATAAGAGTTGCATTTCCGAGTAAAATTAAAATTGCTTGGGAAAAATCATGTACCTTCTATAACATTTTGAAGTTAGTGAAGTTAACCTCTAAGGACGACCAGCCTCCATTAATGACCATTTTACTGCGGAACTGAAAGTGGTCGCTCCCAAGAGATTTCAATACAGTGAAACCTGTCAAGTTGACCACCCTTGTAAGTTGGGCACCTGCATAAGTTGACCTCAATTATCAAGAACGGAATTTTTCCTATATACAGTGAAACCTGTCAACTGCCCCCTCTATAAGTTGACCACTTGTCTAAGTTGACCAATAAGACAATGCACCACAAGTGGTCAACTTACACAAGTTTTACTGTATATACTGATTTTGTTATGCATCAGTGCTCGTTTTTTTTTTTTTTTTTTTCAGATTTTTTTTTCCTCGCCAACATCTGCGATAATTCGGGGGGGGGGGGATAGCCAAAGTTTCAACATAATACTTTCATATTTAGTTTAAGTGTGATTTTCTGATGTGTTTTTTAAAATTAAGAAATTAGGCTGGTTGTTTGATTGGTAGTGGATTTTTATATTAACTTTGATCAAGACAAATAAGCGAAACTTTTAGCCTGTGTTTATTTCAAAAGGGTTCCCACGGGTCAGGGAGGGAGAACAGGAAAACCCTGGAATTGTCAGGGAATTTTATTTTAACTCCAAAAATCAAGGAAAGTTACAATTTTTTTACAAAAACCTGGAATAATTCTGTATCATACTTGGAATTTAACCAGTCTTAAAATTGTAAATAACAAAATTATTTAACTTGACTCTTAGTAACTGATTACTAACATCTATTACAATTAGATGTTATAAAAATTTCGAATTTTAGTCAAACTGAAATGTTCCCATCCTTATTTTATAATATTTTTTTACACAGAAAATCTAGTATTTCACATTACAAATAAAAGAATAAGTTTTCTGATGAAAACATGGTCTCAGTTTTCGTTGAAATTTACCTGGTATACCTGGAAAAGTAAGGAAATTTTTTTCTTCTGAAATTGAGTGGGAACCCTGTTTTAAGTTTAAGTGTGTATGCCAAGATCAAAAAAAGATTGATATAATTTTAAGGTGTTTTGAAAGAAACAATTCGGGTACACATTTTATATTCTAATGGCAGGCACTGAACTTCTCGTTCTTCACCTCTGAAAATGCTGGTACTGTTATTCATTTAATGTTACCTGGTATGTATTGTGAACCTAAGCAGTAGAGACAAACAGCATTACCCAAACCAAACTGCCACAGACTGATTCCTGGTTAGGCCACACTCACTAATCATGCAACAGAGAACAACAAATAGAGAGAAGCATCCATGTCTCGAGACCCCGCAACCATGCAAACCCGTCACCATTGGCTTTGCAGCCAGACATACTTATCATCGGGACATCTGACCGACATAATATTTGATATAGATCTGCTATTTTTTTATTGATGAAATACATGTTTTATGTTAAGAAATGACTGTTATACACTGAACTTCAAATTTAATTGAGCTACAATATTTGATTCAATTTTCAGCATGTGACCCTAACGCCTCCAATAAAAATGCTCTAAATGAGGTGCATTTTTATTAGAGGGGAAAGTTTATATTTTTATAAACTTTCAGTGTAAGGATCTTCAAACAAAAGGTCCAGACGCATTACAAATTTGCTCCAAAAAAATTGAACTATTCAAATTTTGATTTAATTAAAAATGTATTGTTAAAAAAAAAATAATGAATTTTTTTTTCTCTCTTTCTCTTATAAGTGTTTAATTCTGTGTGATCTTTTATTTGTGTTTATATAAAGTTAAAAAAAGAAGTATTAACTTCTTACTCTCTAGCTATGTCACTTAAGAAATTATTAAAGAAAAATTATTAATTAGTTATTAAAGAAAAATTTCCTTTTAGGATCTGGTAAAAACCATAAAGATGCTGCCAGTGTGCGTGCTACACATCCAATCCCTGCTGCTTGTGGTTTATATTATTTTGAAGTGAAGATAGTTAGCAAGGGTCGAGATGGGTATAGATTTTTCCATATAGTCTTTACTTTGTGTTTTATTTATTTATTTACTTTTTTGTGTTTTATTTATTTATTTATTTTTATTTATATTTTTTATAAATATAAGAATTAAATTTCTTGTGGCAGTAAACTTCTCATTCAATATTTTTCTGTTTATATCAGTATTTTGCTCTTGTATCAAATGTCCTAAAACATTACTAACTTGAAAATTTAATTTTCAATTAAAAGAGATAGGGTGACCCGGGGTAATTCACGATCACTCTGTTTCTGGGGTAAATAATGATCACCTAAGTTTTACTTTAAAAATTTTTTTTTTTTTTCAAATTTGAGTCATGGACAAGAAAGCTTGTACACTTTACTAAAGTATAACTGCATTTACTTAATAATAGTTTTTTGTTTAATCAAACAAAATAAGTATCTTTTAAACTGCTTTCTGTATTTTCCATTTCAAAGATGGGCTTCAAAATGTGCACATTTCTGCAAAGATCCTCCTCCTTCTCTTAAAAATAAATATTTTGAGTTACTTTCTTTTTCTATGATATGAAAATAGTGTAAGCTTTCGTTTAATTGTTTCATATTTACTGTAAACATTATAATTGATTATAGGAAACTATATCAAATGTTGCCCCCTACAGATGGGGTAATTATTGATCACTGGGGTAATTCCTGATCATTATCATTTCTTTTTATAAATGGTATTAAAAATAGTGAATAAATAGCTCATTGTCTCTTCTTAAATAACAGTTCATATTTATTAAGAGGAGCAACCATAAAATATATTTAAACTGTGATCACAAAATTTGTTTAACTGTATACAAGACAAATGTGTTCTGATTTGCACCATTTCTTGTTTGTCTTACCTTGCTTTGATCTTAATTTTAGTCCCGCAGTGGACTGATCGTTAAGACACGGTTCCCAGCAGATCACCGAAGTCAAGCATCACTGGCTGCTGTCAGTGTGCGGGTGGGTGACCACTTGGATTAGTCTGCGTGGGGACCGAGGGTGTGCAGTATTGGTCCTCGTTAAACTGTTCTACTGTAAAGTGCTCGTCTTCGCGTGCAGGTCGTTAGGCTACCGAAGCGAGGGTGCCACCCCCTCTGCAGAGGATCAAAATTGTGATGGCATGTCTTCGGATCATCCTCAAGGATGTTTCCCAGACCGCCGCCAATAGCCTATTGTGCAGCTCTAGTGCGACGTAAATGAACTACTACTACTATCTTAATTTTATGTGAGTACATTGTTAGAATAATTTTTAAGTTTATAAATTAGCCTAATATAAATATGGTGAGAAATTATAAGCCTAAAAAGGATACTAAGCTTCTAAAAAGCAAAATTAGGGATTTTTTTTAATGATTGAAAATTAAAATTTCAGTGTGAGAGCTGTTGACACACCTTACTTAACTTTACACTCTCACTTAATGAAGTTACAAAATCCAGCAAAAGAAACCCATGTGGGAGCTCTTTCTTTTGTTCCAGCAGAACATGAGAATGAGTTGGCTGCTTGCCTAAAATGTATGATGATGCAAAGATTTTTGGGAAATTTAAAGTGTTAATCTTTATTCTTGCTTTTTAAATAAATCGTTTTATTAGCTGCTTAAACATATCTTTTTGGTTTATTTGTTTGATCTTGATGTCTTATTTGTTAATTACCATTGTATAATTATTTTTAAACAGTCCCTTTACTATAAAAACTGGTGATCAGTAATTACCCCAGAAATGATCAAGAGAAGGGGTAATTCCTGATCACTAAAAATTTAAAATCTTTCAAATTCTAATTAGATTTTCAAACAAAAGAAGGTGGCATAAAACTCATCTCATATAGCCTCAAACTTCCAGTAAATATTAATATTCTATCTTGAATAGTTTTTTCACAAAATAGATGTTTGCATTTTTTGATCGGGAATTACCCCAGGTCACCCTACAGTTTGTGGCATTTTGCTTCAAAAATGAGTTTCTTCTCATTAAGTTTTATAATTAGTTATCTAGTTCTTTAGCTGATATTGGTGCTAACTGAAAAAATTTTTAAATTATATTTTCAAAACAATAATCATTTGCAGCACCTTTTACCATTTTTTATGTCATCAACTCTGTTTTTCAAAGGAAGAATTAATTGTAAATTATCCATTTTTAAAATGCAACATATTATGCTGGGTTAGCATTTAAGATAAAATATTTTGCAAAAAGCCAATCTTTATTATTAAATGATTTGTGATTTGTTTGTTTTTACAGTAAAATAATTTGTGATGGGTAGATGAATGGACCTGAATTTCTTTATTTTCCCGAGTATATCTTGTGTTTGTAATATCCTATATTTGTAATATTTTATGTGTGTATGTAATTTGTAATATCCTATTTATGTCCTGTTATTTAGTGCATTTCTTTAATTATGTTACCTAAATCTTACATTTTTTGTCTGATAAATTTCATTATTTATTTTCATTATACTTTTATAATAATTAATTTAGATTGATCCATTTCTGTTAAATAACTAAATTTGCATATGATTATAAAATTAATACCTACATTAGATTTATACCATTGTCAAAAAAATTCCTTTTTATTTAGTGTTTTCTATGCTTTAATTTTTTGATATAATTCTTGTGATGTTGATTTTTTTAATCACTATATTTTTAAATGGCATGTTAGCTTTTAAAAAATTAAATAATATAAAAGTGTACATTGTGAGAAGCTAAAAAAGTGTAAAACTTAGTAATGATAACAAAATTAGTATCACATTTTATAACATTTGAAAAACTTTGTTACTTTTGTAAACTGAGTTCATCTGTTTACAAAACTGAGTGAAAATGTGTTCAAAACTGAGTTGCTTTTGTAAAATATCAGTGAAAAATTTGTACGAAAATATTGATTTATGATATAAAAATTATTAGTGGTGTTTTGTCTTTTCGCCATTAAAAACATGTCACAGAAACTGAAATTTTTTTAACTTTTATCTTTCAAAACTTTTTTATGTTTTATTATAAAATACTCCTGAATAGATGAATTTTAGCATAAAGCATTTATTTTAGTTCTAACCCTGCTGGAGGCTTTATTGTTGTAAAGTTACTTTAAAGAAGACATTCTAATAACAAAAAAAGAATTTAAACCCCTTGAACGTCAGTCCCAGATTTGTCTGAACCTTAAATACTGAATGGAAAGCCCTGTTTACTTATGTTATTATGCATGAAAATTGTTTGTATCAGGAAAATTTTAGAGCAATTTTACACAGAGGCTTAACCTATGGGATTTGTAATAATTTTTTATGTCCTTATTTCTTTTTATATATATATATGCATGTATGTGTGTGTATATGTATATAAAAAGAAAGGTACAGTGTTATGAATTTAAAAGTTCAATTACTAAAAGTGTAAATTGCTAAGAATCCTTTGCTATTTTATTTATATGAAAATTTAGGTTTCTATAAACTTTTTTTGATCAGTTTTGTTCTGAAATTAATCCAAATTACAATTTGAATTTTATGCAGTCATGTTACGAATAAGTTTCCAATATGCAAAACTTATAAATTAAAACAACAAAATAAAAAATAATAATAATAATTGCATGGCGTAAAGATTTCAACAAATCTATTACAAAATTTCTTGAATAGATGAACGCTCTCAAATAAAATAAACAATAAAAGAAAATATTAGGCTAAAGTGAAATCGTCTCTTAAGCTCAAAACTATAATTTCTACTTTAGTAATTATTCATTAGTTATATATTTATATTTTAGTATATATTTTTACTCTGCTGGTCATTATAAATGCTATCCCAAATTTCAGAATATTTTTTGGACATATACTTTATAATTAAAAGAGGAATTGATGAAATTTATTGAAAATTAAGATATATAGATTATAAGAAATCATTACTAAGTTGCTGATTCTGGCAGAAATGGCAACATATGTCTGTCTTGGACGTTTAACAGAAAGTATATAGTATTTTCGAGGACCTTAGTCAATACAGCTTAGTAAACTATGCCTCAGCGAGCTAGTTGGTAAAGGACATATTTTCTATCAGGGAAAGTCAAAATAGTATAAACAATATGCTTTGTTTTTCTAAAAAGTAGCTTTGGAGAGGCCTTTTTAAGTCTGGTATCGATTCATTAACAGAAGTCATTGGTGAGCAGTTGGGATCCAATTGTTTAGTAACCATTGATTACTTGTCTTCAATTGGTCAAAAATACGAATAACATGCTGGAGCATTTCATTGTATACTGTCTGTTTTACATCAAGAAAAGTGAGGACAGTTTAAGCAACACATGGTTGTGCATTGTTTACAGAAAAATAGCTTTAGTGTAGGGCGTAATTTATATGCCTTAATATTATTTCTAAAGATTGGTGATTAAAATTGCGAGAATGCAAAGAAAAAGTGATTGACTAACATATCAATAGCACCCAATACTATCACTGTTGGTGAGGAACATGGAGCTAATTTACTTTGTGTGCACCTTTGAACTCTATCAATTTAATTTCTCATAATTTGCTTTCTGTTTTTTTGTTAAGGTTCCCCCCCCCCCTTATTTTCTCTACTTTATTATTTTTCAATTTTGATCTCAATCTTTTTTACAGTTATATGGGAGTTGGTCTTTCTGCCCAAGGAGTAAATATGAATAGACTTCCAGGTATTTATATTTTCCACTTTTTTTTACAATATTTTTAATGAAGTTTGCTCTTAATTTCTTCTTTTTTTCTTTGCATTACCTTGAAATTTAAATAGATGGAAGTAAAATAAATACAGTTGAAAATCTTGAAATGTGGAGCTTTGCATTAAAGAATTTTGTGTTGTATAGATCATTTCACATATTAAATTTACCTGCAAAACAAGGCAATATTGTATGTCCAAAACAGTTCAATATCAATCCTTTAAAATAATTTTTATTTACAAATACGTTAAAACGCACAAATATGCATTTAAGTAGTTTTTATTTTGCCATGTAAAATTTGATACTTTAAAATGATTGCCTGTACAGCACCTGTAGAAAAATTGTATACCTTACAATTCAAATTTTTTTGCATGGAGTTATCTATGGACAAAAAATTTTTCAATTTGCTTCAAAGGTTCTCGAGATGTGGTGAAATACTCAAAAAGTAAAATTAACATTAGGGGGTTCTAACTTTGAATTACTCTCCTGACCAAACTATGGGGCTCAGAAATCTGAATCCATCACCCAAAAATGGTATGTGTATTAAAAAGAAAGAGTATGTTTTGTGTCTGCTTTCATAACTTAAAGTATCGTGTACACTTATTATTTAGCATATTTGAGATCACTTCCTTGAACCATTAAGATTGAATCCTAGAATACGAAGATCCGATTATTAGATCAAAAATAATTCTCAGTGGTTCATTTTATTTTTTATCCCGTACTGTACAACTAATGAAGTGAAATCTGGTGAAGAAAATCAGTATGCTACAGTTATTGTTGACATTATTTTTGCGAATCAATTATGATATGGTGGGTGTGCAACGTTATATGTTCATCAATCATTAATTGATAATAACAACAATTACATTTGCTGCTTGGCTATAATTATCTTCCACAGACTAGTTAATTGACTACTAATTTATATTCCAGTAAACATGAATATGTAAAGCTATTTACTTTTCAACCAGAATTGAAGTTAGTTAAAAGATCTATGCTTCTGTATTCAAATTCCTTTTTAATTTTAAGATTTTCTTTTGAGTATAAATGCTGCTTTTCATTCCAAACTTATTTTCCTTAGGCTGGGACAAGCATTCATATGGTTACCATGGTGATGATGGACATAGCTTCTGCTCTAGTGGTACTGGTCAGCCCTATGGGCCTACTTTTACTACTGGAGATGTGATTGGTTGTGGTGTGAATCTCATTGACAACACGTGTTTTTATACAAAAAATGGTCATCACTTAGGCATTGCTTTTACTGATCTTCCGGTAATGATTTTAAATTTTATGTTAGCTTAGAAATTTAATTATTATGCTTCAGAATTTAATTTTTTGAGTAAATCTATTTATATGTTAGCATTTAAATATGCAAGTGGTATTTTAAATTTTTTAATTTAAATCTGAATAATTACAGAATACTGTGGCACAAAATGAAAAAAGAAAAATATGCATGTTGCATTGGAAAATTTTTAAAACAGTTGAATAAAATTTTTGCTTACATTAAAATGTGTGCAATTAATAGTGACTGTTTCGTAATTAATAAGTTGTTGTGTATATAATTAACCTGCTCGGTTTCATTTATAAGTTTTGCCATTTATTATCATAAAGTTTGAAACAGGGTTCCCACGGGTTAGGGAGAACTTGAAAAACCTGGAATTGTCGGGGAATTTTATTTTATCTCTAAAAAGCAGGAAATAGGGAAAGTTGAAATTTTTTACAAGAACTTGGAAAGTTCCTATACCATACCTGAAAAATAACCAGCTTTAGAATTCTCAGTATTAGTTATTAGTTATTGAGATTAGAGTAGAATTATTTTAACATCTATTACAATTACTTGTAAAAATGTAACATTTTAATTAAACTGACCTGTTTCCACCCTCATTCAATAATATTTTTTTTTGCTTATAAAATCTGATATTTGACTTTACTAGTAGAAAAATAAAATTTTTCTGATGAAAAATTCCAATGTATTAAAGGGTAAATTATAGGGTATGATCTGGAATAAATCATTAAAATTAACCTGATATACCTGAAAAATCAATCAATTTTTTTTTCTTTCTGAAGTTGAGTTGAGTAGGAACCCTGCTTTGATTTAAATATATGTAAAGAATCAAAGCTAATTGATGTATAAATTAAAAAGATATACAAACTTTGCTATTATAGTTTTTTTTTATTATTTATTTATTTATTTTTTTAATTCTATTAATAAATAAGGTTATTTATGTCATAATATGTGCTTGCTTTTCTTTCTTTAGCCAAATCTTTATCCAACTGTTGGTCTTCAAACGCCTGGGGAAGTAGTAGATGCTAATTTTGGGCAGTCTCCTTTTGTCTTTGATATAGAAGATATGATGAAAGTAATTTAACATTAATTTTCTTAAAATATTTTGATTCACTTCTTTCCATACAGTTTTTAATTATGTTTCAAAATTTGAAAAGTATATTTTTCAGTTATCTTGGAAAACAATCTTTCTTAAAGCTTTTTTTCTAGAGTATCAATTGTTTCACATTTAATTATTTACTTACTTCATGTAATTAATTTGTTGAACATAGGAATCTTACAATTTGAAATTCGATTATTGTTTGTAAAATTTTTTGGTGTAATTATTAATTAAAGATTGATAAAATTTAAATCATTATTTAGCTGGATTCTAAATATTAAATTTGGTTTTTTAAATGTATTGTACTCATCAAATTTTTTGTTTTTGTTTTTTTTTTTAAATTTCATTGCCTACTGTAAAAATATTTCAATTTTAAAATAACTATGTTTATGAAATTGAAATAAACATAGCTATATATTTTGATACGTGAATCAAAATTGAAAAATTACATGTCATACAATTATGAATAATTTAAACACATAATCAATACATTACTGTAATGATACTATTTACAAAAGATCATATGTTTTATGGAATAGATGAAAATTGATTTTTGTAGGTAATTTAACAATAACTTTTTAGTAATAATAACTGAAGTCAAATAAATTATACTAATTATTATGCAAAAATTTCTAGTGTCGTATGCCGTGACATTGTTCTAACTGCATATAATTTCTTTGGGTAATAAACTGTAAAAATATTTAATTTTATACCATAATCTGTATTACTTTAGTTGTATAACATTGTTGAAAATAACTTTTAGAAAACTTTTTGGCCTAATTTTTGAATCAATAAAGAAGTTTTGCTTTAACTGAATTTTATTTTTTGAAATTTTAGTTGCATCACATTAAAGTTAGTACCTTATTCATTATTTTGCTTTTTAAGTTGTTTTTGTTGGTTATAGTAAGTTATCCTGATTTTTCTGATGAAAAAAAGTTTTGTCCTGATGCTCCTGATTTTGTGTGTCAGAACATCTCATTTTCTACATACTAATACAGATATTGAAATGATCAATTTTAAGAATAAAAAGATTTGGATTTTTGATCTAACATCTTTTTATTTCAATTTAAAATGTTCATAAAAATCTCACAATTTGATAGCTTAAATTTAAGGATTGTTATCTACTTTTGTGTATGATTCAGGCAAAGCTGCCAACTCTATTGGATTTACCAGTAGGCTACTGGATTTTGTACATTTTAGAAAATTCTCAATTAGTAAATAGACAATTTAGTAAATAGACAATTTAGTAAATTTCCTAAAAAGTCCCTATTGAATTTTCACTCAATTTATTAGTTGCTTGAATATTTAAGCTAGTAATACTAATACAAAATGAAGTTAGCCTTATTTATAGTAATCATCAGTTTAAAGCTTTTTTTTTCCCCTAAAATTTTCAGTTTAGTTTTATTCAGAGTTCTCTTTTTAAATTCATTATAAGCACTTATTTATCAACAATAAATTTACTTGTCTATTTCTATTTAAAATTATGAATTAACATAATAAGAAAACGTTACAAGTTCATTTAATGTCAATCATTAAAGGGATAATATTGTGGACCATTTATAGCTATTAGTGTAATAAAGTTTTTGTATTTTGATAACAATAAAAATTTCCCATATATAAAATATTTAGTACATTATGCAGCAAATATAATGAAATTTATATTTCGTAAAATCTACTAGTATTTATCCTATCCAGGCTATGTTTAGGGATATAGCCTTACCCTTTTCTTACAAGATTCATTGTTTCAAACTTTTTATGGAACTTAAGTCATTTTGTGATACAGAAACTTAATCAACATTTTTAACTTACCTAATTTTATGGTTAGGAATTCTGGGGTCTTATGCTATTTTATTATTTTCAGCAAATGTAGAAACAAATCTTGGGATAAATTCTGTAGTTTCTAGATTATTAGTTACTCTCCTTTATATGATTTTTAAAATGATCTATGCCAGACAACTATACAGTAATTTTAAAAATTTGAATTTTATAAAAGTTAAACAGTTTAATTAATTTTTGAAGATAAATTATTGATTATAAGTTAAATCAGCATGTAAAGCATCCACAAAATGAATGATTATACCTTTATTTTAAAAAATATGTTGCAAGGGTACTGTGACCCCTTAAAGTAACTTTTTTTTCTCATAAAAATTATACGGGTTTGCTTTTTGGAATAAAATTAGAATTGGGTGAAATAAAATTTGTTTATTTTCCATTCATGCGTGTCTAATCCTGGTAAGGTTTGAAGCAATGAAAGTATGCGACGAAGCATGAAACTAAAAACTTTAACTGTAGCTATCTAATTCATTGAAAAATAAGTGATATTTTATTTCCACAGTATTCTTGCATTTCGACAATTAAACCAATGTTGACTTGTAGATTTATTTATCTTATGGCTTGAATTTATTTTGAGCTTGGGAAATTCAATTTTTTTTTTTTTTTTTTTTTTTTTTTTTTTTTTTTTTTTATAATTGTATAAAAATGGAGGTGACAAGATTGGCCCTTTTCTAATTTCAATCAAAAGGTTTATTTTAAATAAAACTCTTTAATCTCTTTTTCTTACACTACCTTCATAATACCATATTTAAAAGCTTTGGGTGCTAACAATTTTGAGACCTTCTTATATACATTTGCAGCTAGAAGTAAGATTGTTAACATAATGCTAATATAGCTGTATTTTTGTAAAATTTTCCAATCCTTGTGATTTTTATATGGTGATGTAAGAAAGAAATATTTTATTACTTACATAAAGACCCACTTAAAATGAAATCCTAGATTTTGAGAAAGGAGTTTTTTCTGTTCAAAGTTAAAAATGTATTAAAATCTACATTTTGAGCAAGAAATTTTTTTCTTGAATTTAACAACTTAATTTCAGAAGAATGAAATAATATTATAAAAACTGGAAAGCGAAACACGGCACCGTAAACCGGGGGGAGTCTACCCATTTTTTCAGTTTGTAAACTTTCAAGTGGTTAAACTTTTGTAAATATTAAAGAAAAAAGGCTTTTAATAGGTGTTTCGGAATCGCTATTTATCCCTCTTTAAAGCTGTGAAATCGATTTTAGAAAATATTAACAGTTACGCTGTTACTGTATATTTTTATAGGACTGCTGACAAATATCTCGTATGGGGCGAGTCTACCCATTCTACTAAAATGAATGTTAACATTGTAAATAATCAAATTTTACTATTAAATTGTTATTTTAGTTACTATATAGGATATTTATGAAGTAAAATTCATAACTTTATTATATATTCCATTTTTTTATTCATAAAATAACACAAATTGGGTATTTGATCGATTATCACATTTTGATCACAGTTTTGTTTTTATAATCATTAACATTATAAAATAACATTTTTTTCTGATTATTGTTGATAAAAATAAATTAAAATTAATGTAAATTTACAATTAAATAATTAATAAATAATAATAATTAAAGATTATTAACAAAATCGAAATTAACAGAATCGAAATAAAAAAATCCTTTTCCCATTCTTTCGGGAGGTGTGATTTCGAACCATCTGTAATAATAAATAATAATTTATTTAACTTGCATTAAATAAAAAAAAGTTAATTTTGTAATATAAAAATTGAAAAAATAGGTAAAATAAACATATTTTATATTTACATTTATATTTAACCTATAAATTTTCTTATTAATGATAAATTTATCAATGCAGAATTAAAATAATATACTTAAATTCATTTAAAATGACTTAATTTTAATATAAACAAAGTTCTAGATTATATTATTATGCTTTATTAAAACTCTATACGAATGGGTAGACTTGCCCCGCCAATTTTGGCTTTTTATTTACAACAGCAAAACTTACATTCTTTTTGTTGTTTTTTTTCATATAAAATTAATGTAATCTTAGTCTTAGATAAGTTTATCACTTAACCGAAGTGAAAATAGTAATAATAATAATATACTTACGGAGCACCAACTAAAAGTTTGCTGATTTTCGATACAAATCTCTCAAAAGACGTTTAAACAAGTCGGTTAAAAAGACACCAAATAAATAAAAACGGATCAAACTACTACAGCGCCATCTTCCTTAGAATCTGAACTAAGTCCTCCGTCGGTAAAAGAAATTTTATTTGCAATTTAAAGTAGGGAAAATTAAATAAAACTAAAATGGGTAGACTCGCCCTGGTTTAAGGCATATTATTTGTTTAAAATTATTTTAGATCATTTTGGTACATAACTAATTATTATAAAAAGGTTTTGCTTTATAAATAGTCAAATCATTTTTCAAAGCAAATCCAACTACTGGGGCAACCTTTAGTCAAAAAAGCAATAAAATTAAAGTAAATTGATTAAAAGAGAAGTTTTAAACAAAAAATTCAAATGTTTTAATTTAATAAAGATAATTTGAACACAATTTGCAAGTGTGTTTATTCTTTTTTAGTTAACTGCAAATTTGGATAATAATTTTTTTGTTTCAAGAGATCCTTGTTAAAAATGGGTGCTTCTTTTCTTTTTTTCATTTGTATCTAGGCTTGTTTAATTTTTTTTTTCAAAGGTTTTTTACTATTTTTCCTTATTTTGTAGGAATTGAAGAGGCGCACAAGACTTACTATAGAACGTTTTCCTGTAATTGATAAACAGGGAGAGTGGCAGACTACATTACACAGGTAGACCTACTAATAAAATTCATTTTCTGGTGGTAGTTTTTCTAAAAGACTATTTAAAAATGTTTCATTTTCACAATTTCATTGTGAAAACCTAACAGTTTAAATATACATTAAAAATTAATTCAAGCAAAACTACATTTTGTATATGAACACCATTACTTACCTTCATAACTAAACACATTACTTATGAAATAATGCATATTTTATTGTAAGAATAATGTATTTTATTTTATGGAGATTAAAGAATATTTTAAGTAAAACTAAAATGCTGCAACAATATAAGTATATATTAAAAAAAAAAAAATTTCTAACATCTAAAAAAAAAAAAAAAAATTTTTAAATATTTCAATTGATGTGTGGTTGGGATGAATTTTCATGTGAAAATGTGATGACCATCGAAAATCCAATCGATGTTTATGCAAAAAATAAAATGTCAAAAATGGTAATATTGTCTTGGAATAGCTCATTTGTGTTTTATAAGCTATGACAAATATTCCTTTTAATTTAACAAATGAAATGAAATCTTAGAATTTTTATTTTAATATTTTATAGAAATTTGTAAAAAATATATCAAGCAAGGTTGCACTCTGTCAAACTTTATAGTTATGTTGTTTTTTTTTTTTTTAAGTAATTAGTTTTTTGTAAAAGTACATGTTATGACAATTTTTTATGATAAATTTTATTATCTAAGTCTTTCCTCTTGATGTGATAGTTTTATTTTTATACATTAATTTAATCCTATTTAGTAAAGCTTTGTTACTAACATTTCAAAATAATTAGGACATTTTTCAAATATACACTGATCTGTTCTGCTATTCTATTACAACTAATCAATAATTTCTCTTTTTAAAAGTTTGAAAAATGCTGTAAATTATTGTGATTTTGATACTTTTAACCCTATGAAACAGCATAAAAAGAAAAAATATCATCACTTATAAATTTTACTGCACACAAAATAGCCTTTTCCAAATGCATCATTTATACTTCATGATCTTTTCACCCTATGACCCATCATCTAATCAAAAATGTCATTTCTTAATAAATTTGTTGTGCACTAAATTGTTTTTTTTTAATTCGTTTTCAAATACATTATTTGATCTGTTCACCTTCTGAAACAGCATGTAAACAAATTTGCTGCTCTTAAAATAGTCTCAATTCTTTTTCAAATGCGTTATTTATACTTCATGATCTTTTACTCAATGGTGCAGCATAAAAGCAAAAATATTGTTACTTAATAAATTTGCTGCACACAAAATTGTTTTCTTAATTCTTTTAATTTTTATTTTATCTTTTCACTTTATGAAGCATCACATAACAAAAATATTATTTAATAAATTTATTGCACACACTATAGTCTTACTTCTTTTCCAAATTTATGATTTATTCTTCATGATCTTTTAACCCTATAAAGTAGCATATATACAAAATATTGTAAGTTAATAAATTTGCTTGCTCAAAATTGTTTTCTTAATTCTCTTTCAATAAATTTTTTTTTTCTAAATTCATTTTTATACCATTTTTTTCTCTCTTCAGTCTTATTCATGTATTTATTTGAAAGAGGTTTAAGGGATTATGGCTCTACTTTGTTTAATGAATTGTACTAGTTATAAATTTCATTAAAAAAAATCTTAAACATTATTATCTTGTCTCTTTTATAGATTGTTCTATCATTAAATGACATTGGGAATAATTTGTTTATTATATAAGAAAGGCAAAACAAATTGCAAAAGTGTGTTTATAAAGTGCAAATGTTTATAGATGTTGAGGTTACAATTTTGCATGAGTAATATTATTATTTTTAACTGTTTTATTTAAATTAATTACTATATCTTTTGTCATTAAACAAAATATTTCTTTTAAACTTTGTAGTTTTTAAAAACTTTGAATAACTTTTTCCTTCAAAGATGTCTTACTCATTTATAAAGATCTTAGTTGTCCTGATGCTTCATTTTTTTCTGATTAAAAGAAAGGAAAGAATTAGTCCTGATTTTTAGCTTTTCGTCCTAGTATTCCTGATTTTTGCATGTGTTAAGAGTATCTTATTTCGTAAGTTCAAATGTAAATTTTAAAATAAATCCAACATCATTTTGTTTTAATTAATACTTAAAGAAAAAATCACAAAATTCTATAAATAGAATTAAGGGACTTACCACTAATATATACATGGTTCAGGACATAGTTCATATACTATTCTGAACAAAGTTACTTTAAAACTAAAGATAACGTATTTTATTATTATTCTGGAATAAATTCTGTTTTAATTGTACTTATTATTATTTATTTATTTATTTATTTTTTTATTATTATTTTTTTTTTTAGTTGTACATTGTCCTTTGTAATAGTAGTATGGTTTACTGTACCAAAAGATGTCTCCTTTTTTTTTCCCCTCGTAAAATGTTATATTTTTACAATCCACTGCATTTGTGTTATTTTCTTAGTGTGATTTACTCTTTAAATTCATGTTTCTAAATATAATTTTGTTTTTAGAATTGTACAGACATATCTGGTACATCATGGCTATTGTTCGGCAGCTGAAGCATTTGCTCAAAGCACTGGTCAAGCTTTCACAGAAGATGTCAAATCTATCAAAAATAGACAAAGTACGTTATACATTTTTCTACATGTTCATATAATTAATATACTTTTAATTTGAGTATCATTCTGTGTAATAAGGAACGTCGTATGATATGAAGAAATTAAGTACTTATTTCTGTTTGATTTAGTAGAAAACATGGAATCTTTTAGTTAGTTATTATTTTATTTTCAAATATTTTGAGACTTATCTGGAAACATAATTTTTTTTTATAATAGTATAATTTCAAATATATGCATTATCATCTTTATTGTTAATTCACTGTTGGCTTATGATTTCTCTAAACTTTTTTAAATCTGCTGTTTTTGTTTTCCAATTCATAAATGCTGCTCTGTTAAAATGCCTTGTTTAAGAGTCACATGAAAAATAAATACACATCATCCGTGATATCCTATGAGAAATAAATAATCATCGACAGTGATTGTAAGAAATACAGTTTTGCTTTAGCATAATTATGCAGAAGAAAAAAAACTGTTGCCTAAAAATAGAGTTTATATATATATATATATATATATATATTTTTATTTTTTTTTTTTTTTTTTTTTTTTTCCAAAATCATTTAAAACTATGTAACTAGATCCTGGAAATAATCTAAAAGTTTACAGTAGCCCTAATTGACCAATGAACCTAAATTAAATAAATCTTGCATTACTATTATGAATAATCTATTTTTAAATTTCACTGCATCATAAATAAATTTTATTAGATTTGTTAAAATTTGAATATAAATTTATACAAAACATTCTTACTTTTCCAATTTCTTTTTCCAAATATTTTCTTAAATATTTGGTGTGATGCCATGCGAAAATACTTTTCACTTAACTAAAAATGATTTATATTTAAAATTAAGTTTCATTTATAAACTAATATTTGGTTTACAATCGCAAGTAAAACATAATGTCTCTACAACTTTCCACCCCATTTAGCAAACGTTATAATTTTTTTTTTTTTTTTGTTCTTGTGCAAAATATTACTTTTATTTATAACTTGTATGCTTGTCAGACATGTGATTCTTACGCTGATTCATGGAATTCCAATAATCTGGCAGGTTTCTGCGAATCAATAATTTATATTCTTACAAAATTTTCCTGATTTCTCATGAAAAGTTTTATTTAAAATACTTAATTTGAGGCTTGCGTAAAATATTCTTTCACTTCTGTTGTAGTATCCCTTGAAAAATTGTTCATCATTGACAGTTTGCTTAGCAATCTGTGACTAGAAAAAAAAAAAAATTGCTTTAGGATGCTGATTTTTTTAAATCATACTTTAAGGCAATAGTCAAATAAAAATCATGTTATTGGAATATCAAAACAAATGTTTGATCATGATTAAAAGGTGCAAAGTTAACATTAAAAATGCATCCTTCTCACGCGAGATTTATAAATCAAATAATGATACAGCTTTGAAAAGTAAATGCCTGATTTGTGTAAATCGGAATTGCACAGGGAAGTAATATTTCAGATGTTCACATTGTTTTGTTATTTTGATTTATTTGCTTTTTTACCATTTACTAATTATATAATAAGAGATTTGCTTTTATTAAAATATATTCTTTTGTGATGGACTTATTCATTTAATATGTGTTTGTCAGGGTATGGATTAGCTTATGGTTAGAAAGTTTCTATTATAGTATTAATTAGATGTGAATTTTTACTATAATATGACAATAATTGTACCTGTATAAGTTAGATCTTTTCTAAATAATATTTACTTTGAAAAGGAAGTTGCATTAAGCAAGTTTATAATATATGTTGATCCAGCTGTTTTAAACTTTCTTCCAAATCATATTATTTAGTTATTATTCATTACATTTGCTTAAATTATTTGGAACTTTTCCTTAAATTGTGCACAAGAACTTTTAAAAATCATTCATTAATGTTGAAAATGTGCACTCAAACAGTTTTTATGACAATAACATCAAAATTGCAGTGTTATTTATAATTTTGAAAATTTAGAGTGTTAAATTATTTTGCTGTTTTAAAATTATTGCTTATGATATTCTCAATTGTATTTCAGACTAATTTCTAGCAAAAATATTGCCCTTTATCAAGGCTATAAAAATTTAATTGTTTTACTTTGAAGTTTGAAAAAAAACCTGTTTGATTTACTTATTTTAGTTATAAAAATTACTTCAATAGTTTGGCAAGTTAGATATTTAAATTTTTATTTTCAAGATTAATTATTGTCCTTTAAAAAAATAATGCTGTTTAAAAAAAAAAGCAAAGGACTACCATATTTTTGTTTGAAAAAAATTATTCATACTACTGTCTCTTGCTTTTGTATCAATTTATATATCTATAATTTTTATTGTTAGTAATATTGTTCATAAGTATTTGTTTATAAATTTTATATTTTGCAATATTAAATTTCAAGTATACCAAGCTTACATGTATTTACTTTTTAGGAATTCAAAAACTAGTTCTTGCTGGACGTATGGGAGAAGCAATACAAACTACTCAAAATTTATATCCTGGCCTTTTGGAACAAAATCCTAATTTATTATTTATGTTGAAATGTAGACAATTTATTGAAATGGTTAACGGAACTGACAGTGAAGTCCGTCCCACCAAAAGTCCTCGTTCTCAGAGCAATTCTCCAAATATGAGTCCTAACTACTCCAATGTATACTTTCACCATAGGCCAGCAAATTTATCCACGTGTACCTCCCCGGTGGTGTCCACCACATCCCCAAGTCGCAGTCCTCACAATTCCCCATTCATTTCCCCCAAATCCTCTTCCCTGCCAGTGACTATAGAAAACAATGTAAATAACAATGTGACTGTGAGTCTATCTTCTATAGAAGAAATGAATGCAGCCAATCGGGTGATGAATGGGGAGGTTTTAAATGGCAATTCCGAGGTGACTTCCTCAAACTTTATCCACTCAGATGCAGATGTTGAAATGGAAAATTTAGACACTGTAAATGATAATGCTGATAGGACTTTGCCTTATACAACAAATGGAACTGTGATATCTTATCACAATAAAGATGAAATTGAAAGTAATCAAGAAAAAACTGGGAATGAAATGGGTAAGTAAATTTTTTTTTTATATAACGTATCATTGACTTGGGAATTATGTTATTTTGGTTATGCTTGTGTTTGAAAAAATAACTGAATTCCAGTGTAACATAATTTATACATGGTGTGTAGCATTTTTAAAAAGTGCTTCAAGGTTCTTATTTTCATTTTTTAAAGGCACTTTTTTCATTGGTGTGCTTTTAAAAAGTGCTTAATTTTCCCATTTTGAAACTTAACTTTCACCTTTTTTTTTCCTTTATCGTGTCAATTTTCGCTGTGTATTATGCAAAAGCGTGTTTTTCACATTGTTCTATTCAACGTTTTCACAATTCATTCAGCTACAATCTATTTTGGCGTACCATCGGTCCGTAGCATATGATAGCGCCAATCGTGTTACATATTTGATGAAATACTTGGGAGCCCGCATGTGCGTTTTCTGAGCTGGGTTCAGTGAGATTCTTGCACTCTCGGGTGCAATTCTGCTGCATTTTGCAAGCTATTCTCTGTTTCATACTTCATTTTCTACCCTCTGAAATCAAACCGAAAAATCTCTAGATCTTTTTATGGTGGCTAGTATAAAAAAGAAAAAAAAGAGTTCTTTGTCAGAAACTAGTTATTTAATCATGATCATGTAAAGTCTTTGAAAATTATTTTGCATTTTGTTAATGTATTTAGTGCTTAAAAATAAGTGCTTAAAATTAAGTACTTTAAAGGTGCTTATTTTTTGTTGGGAGATTTGGCTACACACCCTGTTATTGTTTTTCCAGAAAACTACTGAACTTGCTTAGTTTCCTCTTGTCTTTAATTTTTCCTAAACTGATGATTTTAAGAAACCATAAAAAGTTGTTAAGATAAAGTTTATCCTTGAACAATCTTATTTTAGAATCCTGATAATCTGATGTGCTATATTTGCTTATTTTAAGTGAAGAAATGCAAAGCTTTTATCAGCTTATCTTAGTTATTAATAAAAATCTATGGTTCAACTCTAGATCTAATCAAGTGTTGGCGCCTTGATGATTTGAATAATTCCATTTGAGTCAACCCTTTCTTCCACTCCTTAGTTAGGTTTTTAATTTTATTTTGAATCAAAATGATATAGTTCATCATAACCAACCATTATTTTTGTTTTGACATAATGCATTTACTTATATTGTGAAGCTCACTTGGATTCTAGAGAATTAATTAATTTTGATACGTATTTTATCCACTCAAAATATAATTCATTATGTTTTATACTACCTGTTAATGGAAGTTATTTGTTTATAAGTTTTGGTTACTCATTGTAGTTTGCATTTTCCTATTTTATTCAATAATTCGGCAACATATGCAATTGTTCTAAAGCATCATTCTAAACCACATGAAATTCTCATTTCAAGATAATGATTCAAATCTCTTGATGTGTTTCGAGCATAAGATTCTTCCGACTTTTGGCAGAATTTTCCACTTTTTTAACTTTGGAAGACTTTGTTGTTTTATTCTATTCTCTTTAGTCATGTTTTTCATATGAAGCTTTGCTTAACCGTTTATTAGACTGTTGATGTGTACATATAGTTTTAAAAGAAATGGAGAAAAAAACTTGAAATATGTACGTAAATAATTAAATATTTTTTCTTTTTATGCAAAATAGTTTTACGCTTTTTTATTTATTTTTCTCATAATTTACGTTGATAGGTATTTTCAGACTTTTTGCTCTTTTCCTCACATGCCCGTGTATGTGTTTATGAAAACTGTGTTATTGCAAATTATTAAGCAAATATGTGTTATTGGTGGAAACAAGTCTCAGTTCAATATAATTTCTCTATTCATTATTTTTTATTACAATAGTTATGGATTAAAATTATATAAAACATTGTAAAATAGTTGTGACATTTGCTGTACCATTTTTTAATCTTTTTAATGAACTCCTTATGAGGTAACGATATTTTATATTTAATTCTACATTGGTTATAAATATTTAGTTTTTATCTTAGTATTAATAATTCTCCAGATTTTATTTCCTTAGACCCCCAGGAATTAAGTAAATGTGACAGTATATATATATATTATGTTGATCTTTTTTTTCTTCTCCTTATCTATTCTTTTCTTTTGTACTATTGATAATTTGGAGGGGGGGAATTAAAAAATAAACTTATACTAGAGTTATTGTCAAAATTTATAATATTAGTGATATTATAATTATTAAGAAAGAAAAAACTGAACCCTTATTTTTCAAATTTAGATTACATTAAAAGTTTGCTCTTTTAATTTTATTTATTTCAAACGCAGCATATCACACTTATTCTTACCAATCATGCTGATTTCTGAATCCAAATATTACTTCTGTTTTCTCCCACTGAACCATACCTGCCTATATTGTCTTATTTTGTTAATGCTTCCTTACATTAATCTTCTTTTTATAACCAATAATTGATTTTTGAGGGAGTGCGTTTGTTTTAACCTTTAAATTTTATATGCGGGGCTAGATAAGTGATAAGGTTTAAAACATAAACAGTTGTAACAAATAACTTTTCATGAAAAAAGCAATGGACAAAATTGTTATTTTTAATTATTTTGGGATGTTAAAGCCAAAAAGTTGGAATATGTATCAAATTTTTAAAAAAAATGCCTCATTTAGAGAAACATTCTATTTTTTAATCTTTACAAATTTGCGTATTTTAGTGACAAATCCCTCTAAATCTCCCTCTTTCTGTGGGTTTGTTCGTGTTTTTTATCCCCTTCATTTTTTTAATTCTGTAGCCCTACAGAAGTAGTTAAACGTTTAAAATAATCCTTTTTCCCTCTTGGAAAGTCTTCAAAACTCTGGTAAGAAAATTTGGAAGATACCTTTTATGCGGATTTCTGACCTCTCCAACTAAATTGTGGCTAAATATTCGTCTTATTTAGTGGTGTTTTTGGAAGAAAATGGGCTGAGATATGTAGTAAATAAGCTTTAATAAAAATAGTCAGTAAAAAGAAAAACAGATAAAATTGTAATTTTTAACCATTCTGTAGTTTAGGTCAGTGTTTCCCAAACTTATGACTTTTCTGTACATTTTCTAAATTTTTCGTAGCTCTGTGTACCACTAATAAAAAAAATTCATGTATTTTTTACTATAAAAAAATTGCACAAAAGTTAAAAATCACATCTGGCTTTTGACATGACTAATTATTAACTGTTAACTCTGCAAAAAATAGCCAATAGAAAAATACATAATCGCAAATTTTCATGGCTAGCTTTGTTTTTAAATAAATTTTTTTGAAATTTTCGTTTGTTTCAAGATATTTCGCATAAAAACGCGTACCCCCGCTAAATTGTTCCTGTACCCCTCGAAGTACACGCGCGTACCACACTTTGGGAAACACTGGTTTAAGTGGTCAAAATTTCTGGATTGCTACAACTGTTGAAGTAAATATTTAAGAATTTTTAACCTCTTTAGACCCTCAAAAGAAATGAAATATATGACCATAAAATTATCGCAAAAGGATAATCATAAAAAAAAGTAGTATTCTTAGGAAACAGATTATTAGGGGAAATTTCACTATGATTTAGGACGGTTTGCAGCTTGTTTTTCAATGAGCCATGGCTAACTTACAAATTCTTAACTTGCAAAATTGTTAGCGTTATATTTTTTCTATATTCATTGTTAAACCTAGGTCAACGTTAAATTAGATATATGCATATAATCCTGGCTCTTTTTATTAATTTCATTAGGCGAGTTCTGTAATATGGAACTTGCAAAGTGCACTCCTAATTGTTGAAATTGATGCCGTACATAGAATTGCATTAGAGCTGCACAATGGGCTATTGGTGACGGTCTGGGGAACATCCCTGAGGATGCCATCTGAATTTTGATCCTCTGCAGAGGGGGTGGCTCCTGCATTATGATAGCCCAACGACCTATGCGTAACGTCAAGCACTTTACAGTAGAATGGTTTTACGAGGACCGATACCGTGCACCTTCCCTTTCTACGTAGGCTGATCAAAGTGCTCACCCACCCGCTTGCTGACCTCAGCCAGTGATGCTCGACTTCTGTGTTCTACTGGGAATCGTGTCTTTACGATCAGTCCACTGTGAGACAGGAGTTCTAGGAATGGTTCTTAAGTTTTTAAAATATTTATAAATCCAATGTTATCATTTGTTTTATAATTTCATATGTTTTATTATAGTTTATTTTTTCTTACAGAATTAATTTTAAATATTTAGAATTAAATTTTTACCATATGAAGAATTATGTCTTGGAAAAAGTATGAACTGGATTGTTCAGAAAGTTTGCAATTAATTGAATGTTTACAACTTAAAAGTACGCTCTACTCTGGCTTCATGTTTCAGAATTCACTAATTGACTTCCTGGTGATAATAATAATTAATTAGATACTTCTGACAAGTACTTAACTTAACAAGGCAGACAATTTTTCATATTAAATTGAATATCAATTACTGGAAATATTGTTAACTAATCAAGCTAGTTACACTGACTTTAGGTAAAATATTTATGAAATTTTTAGTTGCACCATTAAGTATTTGTCCACATTCAGTTAATGATAAGCCAAAGCCTTTGTAAGTGGTAAGATTTCGTTCTAATTCATTATGTGCAGTTAGTGTATAATTTTTAGCATGTTTCATTTTTTTAAACTAATTATTGGTAGTTATCAAATGTGTATTTTTTTGTGTATAAAATAATTTTCAGATCTGATGTTTAATATAAGATAACAATTAAAATTTAATTAGAAAGCTATCTAAAAATAAATAGAGTTAAATAAGCATTTTGTAGTAAAACTATTTCTTCCATTTCTTGTCTGTTTAAAAATGAAATAGTGCTAGTTTAGCATTCACTTTTATCTTTCTATTTTTTAAAATTTCAACTCAACAAAAAATTAGTTTATTAACTTTGGAGATTTTTTGTGTGTGTTTTACTTGTTAATCTATATCTTTTTCAATAAATGGAAAAATAAAGTCCTTTCTTAAATGGAAAAAATCTAATATTTTGTTTTTTACTTTAAATTTTTAAAAGATGGTCTTTGTTTTATCTTATTTTTACTGTTAAAATAAAATGTTGATAATGTTAAAGATCTTACTTTATATTCTTCCCTCGAGTCCATGAGGTGTAAAGATTATGAAAATGGAAAAGGAAAGTTTTTTTCTTTTTTTTTTAACTAAAAAAAGATTATAGTAAAATAGTGGTTTACAGAGTTGAGATAATAGTGAAAGCAAAATTATAATTTAAGCCATATTTTAATTTCAAGAAACAATTTCAATTTTCTATTTTATGGATGTGAAAAGACTTTGTGGTATATTTTAGCCTAAGTTAACAATTTTATGTTCCTTTATTGAGAAATTTTTACGATGAAGTATATAATAAATTATACGATAATTTATCCCCAGAAATTCAGTGTTTTAATATAATATTAAATATACTTTTAATATAATATTAAATTTTTACATTAAATGAAGTTCATCACTTAACTATTGTTAATTATATAAAATTACTTCAAATCTCAAAATCTTTTTGGATACCTTTTAAGATCATCCAAATAATTTTATTTATTTAATATTTTTTTTTTCTCATTTCCTTATGATTTATTTTTGACTCATTTCCTTAAACAATTGAACATCTCACATTTGTATTGGTTTTTCTATAAATTTTCTCTTTAATACCGCAACTTTGCCATTGAAAACTGATACTCTATTGTTAAAACTGTCAGTAGCTTTAGACATCCGAAATGCTCAGATGGCTTATTGAATTTTAAAAAAGTTTTTTTTTTCATTTAATAAAAAAAAAGTTTAAAATTAAAGCTTTTTAAAATTTAATTTATTGAATATTGACCCTTTTAATCAAACAATCCTAGTTCATCATTTTTTAATTATTATGATTTACTAATAATGATCTAAGGTATTTTAAAATGTGTGTTTATACAGTCTTTGCAATTATCTTTTGATTTTTAGTTGTTGTTGTTTTGTTGTGCTTTTGTCAGTTATATGGTATTGCTTTCATCCTATCTAAATTATATTATTTCTTCCAGACATTGATGCACCTTCAAATAGGAAACAAGTGTGTGGTGGCAGCCAAGCTGCTATTGAAAGAATGTTAAATTTCGGTAGGGAGCTTCATTCAATGAGTGTACAACTAAAGAGAGATTTTGGTAGTAATTCTACAAATAAAAAAATGTTACAGGTCTGTTAACCAAAGCATATTTTGTTCTATTTATTAATTGTGAGATCATGTTAACGTGTTCATTTTTATATTTTATCATATAACCTTATGCTTCTTTTAAAAATATGTTGTTTGGATTTATTTAAAGTGCATGGAGGCTTTATGATAGTAACGAAAAACATACGAATCTGAGGGTACTTATAATGCCTATGGTGTGGTGGAATCTTAACTGTTATTAATGGCAAAATAGTGTAAACTCTGTAACATTAATTTTGAAAAGCAGGATTTCCTCTCAATAAAGCAGCTCTGAAAAATTTTTAGTGTCGAATCTGTTAGCATATTTTGTTCAGTTATGATAAAAGCTTTTAAATCTCTCTGTATTAAACGTGCACACTCTAGCTATCAGTTCATTTCAACTTGAGTTCTTTTCTTCGTTAAGATTTTGATAAAAAATTATTCACTTAATTGCCGAAGTTTTCTGTATGTGTAAGTTATCAGGAAGTATGCAAAAAGATATGCAATAATTAAAAAAGATGCTATTTATCAGAAAGGAAACGTTTTATTGAAAAAAAAAATTTTATTAATAGAAAAAATTAGAGTATAGTTCTAATTGTATAGTTCATTCATAAAACTTTTCAGTCGCTGTGAATGCCACCAATATTTGTTTAAAAGTTTATTTGTAACATATTTTACTATTCATGCTTTATTCTGTATAATTGAAAGTGAACTGTACTATTCTGTTATAATATCTTCATACCTCCAACCTGCTCTTTCATACATAACTTTATAATAATGAATTAAACTACAGAATTAGCATTTTTCTGAAGATCCCCAAATTTCTGACTTATTTATTTTTTATATGATACTTAAAGATATCCACTGAATACCTTTCAATAATTACAGCCTCCTCCTTAATAACGCACTTCAATTGCATAATTATTCTACTTTTTCATCCACAATATAATTGTCATTCATGTTAAACATATTTTATTATAATCTTAGAATTTAAAAAAAAGTGGATAAGCCCCATTTCTTGAAAATATATTAAATAATAAAAATTGGTGTTACTTAAGTTCAAATTGCACATACAGATGCAAAAGAACAGTTTCCAAACACTTCATTGAAGGAAGGCAAGAAAGAATCTGTTGGATGCTAATGATAAAATCTATATCTTTAAAAAAATATGTATATATGGGATTGGTTGAGCAGCAAATAACAGATATTCATGAAGCTGTATTTAAATGATATATATGAAAACATGAAATATTTAACTATTGACCAAAAAATTTCTATGACTCTTGGGAGAAAATAAATATTCAAAAAGAAAATTTAAAAAAATTATGTTATGTAATGCTCATTAGTTTCAGTCTATTCAAATTATTTTATCATTTAACTCAGTGCAGTTTATTATAATTCTTGGCAATGGTTAATAAATATTTTTGCATTGAAAAATTGAATAGATCTTATAAAATATCAGAATAGTGTTTGTGCATTTTTAAAACATCAAATTTAGTACTTTTATTTTTTTTTATAGTTGCAAAGTACGGTACTTTTAGTTTGAAAAGTTATTTAGTTACAAAGTTTTAGTACTTTTATTTTTTATATTACAAATTCTCTCAGAAAAATGTTTATGTAGCACAGCACATATCTTGCAAATTTTTTCTTCATATATATATTTCCTTTTTATTTTTTTGGAAAATTCCTGAAAACTTACATAACGGGACATTTATGCAGCGTCAGCAGATTGGATTTTTTAAGGCTTTTGCATTTTATGTATTTAAAATTAACTTATTAAGTGTAAATAGTCTAAAGAAATAGATAATTTTATATTATTAAAGTATAAATATTGTAAGTATTATGTTAAGTGGGGGAAACTATTTTGTGTCTGCAGCAACTATTTTGGAGACAATTTTTCATATCCGAAGCAACTGTTTCTGGAATTATACTACAGTGGCAGCCCTAGTATAGTCTGGCTATGAGGTTTTAAACTATATCAAATAGGGATGTTGGGTCAGTATTTAAGACAAGATTTGGCTCTGGTCAGCAAAAGAAAGGGAATCGGGGGGGGGGGGGTGAAGCTTCCCTCTTTGAAATGTGATATTTCTTTTTTACATAGCAGCAGACAGCTTTAGACTTTGGTGAGGAAAGCTATTTCTATGGATAAACTATAGTATGGTTTAATGTATATATTTTCTTTTAAGGAAGTATTTTTTCTATTGTAAAATAACTATTTAATTACATTTTATTAAATTAACAGTAATTGATCTGTAGTTTATTACTTTAAGGTTATTAAAAAAGTATATGTTCAATTGACCTAATTTAAATTATGAAAATAATAATTCTGTGTTTCAGCCAGGTAGAATTTTTGAGATATAGATATAATGCTCTATTTTCGCCTCCCATCATTCATACGCTAAATATATTAAAGTAATCTAAAACATTGATGTCAAGAAATGTGCAACCTTTTCTTAGAGTAAAGTTAAGTCTCTGTCTTACAGCTTTGATCCATATAGATTATTGGATTACACTGATTAAAAATTGGTTTAAAATTGTGATGTGTGCTTAGTTAGGGCATATAATGATCTTTTTCCCATTTTCTATTGATAAAATATATTGGGAACCCTGAAATGTCTCTAGATCTCTGGAATATAGTTTAAAAATGATTAAATTAATATTTACATAACTATATATTTATCAATAATATTGTAAAGATAATTTTCTAATGTTTTAAATTAATTTATGCAAATCAACTCTGTTTACTTTTAATATCTTTTAAAGCTAAAGTTTTTTTAAGTATGATGAATTCTTTAAGTTTAAAAATGTGCAATGTTATTTATTCTTCTGTTTTTTTAATTTTATTTTTTTAAATTTTATATTATAATTTTATACAAATTATACTTAGATTTTTGCTGCAATTTTAAGTATTTCAATTTTAACTTACTATGAAATTGTGCATTCAATAAATTTCCTTAGAAATGAAATCTTTTAGTTACACAATGAACTTTTTCTACAATAAATGAGCTAAGCATAAAAATGTATTCCAAGAAAACTCTTTGATTTACCTAAAAAAAAAAAAAAAAAAATTTGTTGAAGTTTAAATGTTTTGCACCGTTATCTCAATGTTCCTTAGTATGGATTGGCATTGTTTTAGACTGAATGTCTCAAATTTAATAGTCAATTTGAAAAACCTATCACTTGTAAAATATGTATTTTTTGTTTTAGGATGCTTTTAGTCTTTTAGCATATGCAGACCCATGGGCAAGTCCTGTTGGTTTCCAGTTAGATCCTGTACAAAGAGAACCTGTATGTGCTTCATTAAACAGTGCAATTCTTGGTAGGATTTTCTTCTATACAATATATTTAATGTGCAAAATTGTTTTTAATTGCCAAATTTGCTCTGTTACCAAATTTTTTCTCAAGTAAGAAACAGTCTCAAACACACTCTTTGTTCGTTTAAATTTGTCATAACGGCTTCTAAGACAGAACAATAAGAGAACATATCAACAATTTCAAGCTTTCAGTTAAAGAAAAAAAGTTTTTTATTAGTGGCTAGCCTGAGCTATATTTTCTATTAATGTTTTGAACTAATCTGAACTAAAATTATGTAAGCAAATTTCAGTTTTTACAGCTCCTGCACATCAATGAAGTACTATAATCCGTATGCTAAATGAGTGTCCTAAGCTTTTATTTCTATTTATTATTTTTTTAGAGTAAAAAGTAAATGTTTTTTAATAAATCTAAAGGTTTATATACAAAAGTTATTGTAATTCTTGGATGATTTTGTCATTCTATATGATTTTTAGCTGTTGTTATTTACTATTGTTTATAATGTCACTGTGCTTCATTACTATGTTTGATTTTGGTGTAGCCAGTAAATGAATCAATGGAACTAACATATTAGTGAAAAAGTGAATCAGTTTGTTTGTAAATAAATTTAAAAATTCAGAAACTTCATTTGTGTTGCAGCAGTCAACGATCACATTTTTTTATCTTTTTTTTTTCAACTGAAAGTTTTTTAAAATTGTTTTTATTTAAAAAATTTGTTTAACTCCCAAAAAAGAAAATTTACTTAATTCAATAAATATTATAAATTCAGTGCATTTTGATTCATTATCTACTATTATTTTTAACTTAAGATATTTTTTGAAAAACAATTTGAAATATTTGTTTGGCACAGCAAGAACTTTTCATGTGCTGCATTTCTGAAAAATCTGACAGTCCTCTGTCATTTCATGTTTCTGTTTAAGTAATTTTACCTTTCTAAGTATTACAAACTCAAAGGGAGACACTAGAAATATCAGATTTTTTTTTTTTTTTTTTATCAATTCAGACCAACTAATTAGTGTACTGGCATGTAAAACATGTATTTACTTCAAATAATGTTAATTCATGAATAATGTCAATATATTTGCTTATTTATTTTATTTCATTTACGTTTTGCCGAAGTATTTCTGTTTTGTCATCTTCCTTTTCTAGTACATCGTAGCCTCTTTTCATTTTTCTAATTCTAATTAACACATACTGAAACATTATTGTCTATAGTAACTTCTTCTTTATAAATATGTTCTATTTTAATTCATAGAATTAGCAAGTTCTTTCCAATTTTATGACCAAATATTCTTTCCTACTCTTACACATCTTGCTTGTCTACTCTAGGAATCTATAATTCAGACAATTACTTTGCAAACATGGTAATCCCTTTCTTTTTAGGCTTTCAGGAAATAGTTTGTAAAATTGTTCAAGAAAATTTTTCAGGAATTAGAATGTCAAAAAGCGTTTTAAATTCTTCAGGGGTTTTTTTTTTTCTGAGCAGCGTTTTAAATTCTTCAGGGTTTTTTTTTTTTTTTTTTTTTTTTTGAGCAAAAGTATTTTTAAAAATTGAGAATCTCTGATAATTATATTCACTCATATTGCTTGTCTACTTCTTTAGGAACGGATTATTTGGGCAATTTCTTTTCAAACATAATAATGTCCTTTGTTTTAAAGGTGTCAAAAAGTTATTTGTAAAATAAATAAAAGAAAGTTTTGCTGAATTGAGAAATCATTTGTAAAATAGTTCAAAGAAAGTTTTTATGGATTGAGAAATTATTTGCAAAATAGTTCAAGAAAAGTTTTATGCATTGAGAAATTATTTTTAAAACAGTTAAAAAAAAGTTTATATGAATTGAAATGGAAAAAAAAAAAAAAAAAAGAATAAATTTTGAATTTTTCAGAAATCAATAAAAGTTTTGATGAGCAAGAATATTTTTCAAAATTAAGGCTGACTGAGAAATGTTTTTGGCTGAAAGCTTTTAAAAAAATAAATAAAATTTGAGTATTAACAACAAACACGTAAGGAACTCAGTTTTTCCTGATAATGAAAATTTGTGTTATGGAAGTTCGTAATATGGAAATGTGGCTGTATATACTTGTATTTGATTTCACGTGATAAAACAAAATGTCATTTATCTTATTGTTATTCAGTTTTTTCTTGATATAGAAAAATTTGTGTTATCCAAGATCGTGATATCAAGGTTTGACTGTTTATAATTATACTTGTATTTCATTTCCTTGTGAGAATAATTGTATTTTGTAACATGTATTAATTAATATTTGTCTTTATTTTAGAGTCTCAGAACTTACCACGCCAGCCTCCTCTTGAGGTAGCGATAGCCCATACTCAAGAACTTGTAAAATTAATGTCAAAAGCTGGACTGGGATCGTGTGCATTTACTAATCTTGATGACCTGTTACAATGATTCGAGGCTAATACTAAAACTTTGCCATTTAGAGAGTCAAAAAGTACTGAGAGCCACGCTGCTCATTATTACGACCAATCGGGTCATCTCATACATGAGGGTAGTATTTCCCTCCAATCACACCTATATTTCATTTCAAATATACTTCGACTCTTGGCAACAAGTTTGTAGGGCAATGTTATAGCATCATTGCTATTTAGCTATGGTGATTGAAATTTAAACTCAAGCTAACCAGTGTTTAAACTAACTGTACTGGAGCTGGGGTGAATATTTATATTTATCTTGAATTTTGTTGACTCTATGCAGAAAGCTTAATGTGTGCCGCCATCAGAGTGTAAATAATATATAATACTGAATTATATTTTGAAAATGATTATTATCACTTTGTTCGTTAATAAGAAGACGTTTGGTTTTCTTTGTTTGCTTCGGCCATGCAAAAGTATATTGGATTCTATCTAGACTGGTATGTCTGTAGGAATGTTTAAGAAAAAAAAAAATTATGATATATTGCATGAAATTAGTTCAGATAAATATTTGTGATTGGCATATATTTCGAGAAAATCGTTTTTATCTTTTATGCAAATTTATTATCTCTGTTATGTGATTTATGATGTAAAAATTTTATATTTTCTTTTTACATTTCATTCTAAAATGTGCTAATAGAAAAAGAAATTAATAAATTATGTTGTAAAAGCGCTTGAAGGGATGTGATGTAAGATCCACAACTTTTTAAGTAAATAAAATAATTTTAATGCAGTTGTTGATGTTTTTGTTTTGTGTGTATTGTATTACTTTTTAAAATGAATTTTATAAAATTTCGTTCAGTTCAATAATTTGGGCTGCCATTTGTGACTCAAACTACCACTTTGAAGAAAAGGAGGATATTTTTTCCAAAATATATGAAACTACTATTATGCAATCAGTTGAAAAAAATTTGAGACTTAATAAATTTTCTTCTTTAAGAAAAATAAATTGATGTGTGTTTTTTCTCTCTCTCTCTCTCCCCTCCCCCCCTCCAGGCTACAGTTAAAAATCTGTCAGGGAGGATCATCAAGCTTTATTTTTCCCCCTTCAGTGTGCAATTTCATGTGCAAGTGAGGGTTTCTTTTTCACTCTATTTGACTAATGGAATTACAGTGGTATGTCATGTTACCGAAGTGAGCTATAGCAGAGATACAAACTCTTTTCTATTTGTAGGCAATTTTTTTTTTTGTGATAGCATTTCAGATTTCACCTATAATTATCAGGCTAGTAAATTTGAAGTTATTTTGACCACTATTTTGCACAAAAAATTTTAAAATCTACTTTTATGCAGGTGAGCGTTTTAAATGTTGAAAAAAGGAACTAAATTTCTGTTGGTTTTTTTTTTTTTTTTATAGTTTACCTCTAAGTAAAATATTCTAAAGAAAGCAGAGTAGTTAGCATTTCTTCTACAGGGAGGAATAGTTGTTAGAAACCTTTGGACCTGTTGAAATTTGTTTCTAAAAATGTATTAATGTAAAAAGTGTAGAATTTAAAGTAATAAGTTAGTCTGGTTGGAATTGCGTCTGTTGTTTCTTTTTTTCTGTGGTATCACAATGTTTAAATCATATGTGTATTCTGAACACATTTTAGATGAGGTAGCGAAACATGACTGTTTTTAGAAATAATAAATAATGCATTTAATGATAATGGTATTTAAATATTAGGTTATTACATATATATATATATACTATACCATATGGATTTTTAAAGATTGCTTATAAATTTTTATGCATAAAGTATACCATTTTTAATCTTGCTTTAGTGTAATATTTTTATTCCTACAATTGTTGCACTTAATTTAGAAACTTCCTATTATGACCACTCTCTGTCTGCTTCAATTCACAAATCTTTAAAGCAGTTATTTTTTCTTAAGCTAATTTTTTCTCTTGTGAAATATGTCAATTACCTGTAAAAAAAACTTCTGTTCAAAGAAAATAATCTTTATTAATTTCTAGTAATTTTCATTTAAATAACATATTTTTCTATTCATGCATGTCCCATCTATACTTACCTTGTTATTGAAAAGGAACTCTATTCTATTCTAGCTTAGTATATATATATATATATATCATATTTACAACTTTTTCTTTCATACATAAATTGCAAAAATGCATTAAGCTACAAGATTGACACTTTTTCATGGATCTGTGAATTCTCTCTATTTTTTATAGCATTCTTAAAGAGAACTTGGATTGCATCGTTTTATTGAATATTTATAAGTAGGCTTAAATTGCATCATTATTCGATCATTTTCCATCCACAACATAATTTAATTATCAACTTCAATTTTAAACTTATTTCATTTTGACCTAATAATTGAAATAAAATAAGCCATATTTCTTACATTATATTTCTTACATTTTCAATTACTAACAAAGATTGATATTAGTAGTGTAATCAAATTTCACATACATAAAAACAGGTTCAAAATGTAATTGGAGGTAGCTAGAAATAATTTAATGATAAAAATATTTGACTTAAATAAAAACCTAGAACAATATGAACAAAAATATTAAGATAGTTGGGTATGAGCAAATAACAAAGGTTAATGAAACTATTTGCCAGTATAACGTGAAAACTGACTAAAAAGATCATTAGAATTATAAACTATTGATAAAAAAATCTGTTCAGCTCTTGGGAGAAAATTAAAAACTGAAGTAATTATCATGCTGATCAGTTTTAGTAAATTCCAATAATTTTTAAAATGACACAATGTAGTTTGTAAATCTTGACAAAATTCTGATTCAATGTTTGATTATAATTTTTACATTTGTAAATAAACAGAATTTATAAAATATGAGAATAGTGTATATTTATTTTTAAAACTATAGAGTTTTATATTTTTAATTTTCATACATTTACAAATATTATTGCCGGATAACTGTAAAATGTAATCGAGGCTTTATATGTAGGAACACATAAAAAAATCCTATAAATATTTCATCCGTTATATTTCTTTTCTTTTTTTTTTCACAGGTCTTTTTTTTAGACTATAGAATATAAACTATTCAAAAATATGTTAGAAGGAGGAGACAAATTTTGGCATTTATTTTATGAAATATACTTTGATGGCTATTTTTCACATCTGTAGCAAATTAAACAATTTTGGAGGCTTACTCCATTTGCAGCCCATTAATTTATTTATTTTTTTAAACTTATGGGAAAATAAATGCGGAAAAGCGTTATTAATAAAAATTTCAGTGTTTATAGTTGAACTTATTATATGATAGAAGATAAATAGACAGCAGTAAATAAAAATATGAAAGAACCACTTTTTACGTTCGGAGATTTGAAATATGATTGGAAAAAAAAATTTCTACAAAAAGGCACAATGTGAGAAAATTTCAAAACACTAACATAATCCCACGTAATCCAATCTTAATTCAATAATTTTTATTGAAATAGAGCATAAAAACTAAACATTTAAAGGAATAAATCACAAAGAATAATTTTTTTTTTTTCATGTTACTAATAAAGTCATACAAAAGTAAATAAAAAACAATGACACACTACATTATCTTCAACAAACAAAGTGTCTACTTTTTGTTTGAAAAATAGACTTAATGGAATATTCCATAAGGACCTTCAAAAGATTAAATTTACTATGATTACACTTATAAGTGGAAAAGAACCCTAGTTCCATTGCTAATACAAGATATTTCTACAGCTTTTGTGCTCAACGTCTAACCCCGTAGTTCCGAGTTTGGGGCAGAAAGAAAAACAAATTCGATTCTAGAGAGGTTCGTGAGCAGGGGCGCCCATATGTTTGAATTTAGGGGGGGGGGGGCTCATGAAAGAAAACGACAAATAGCTTAATGAATTAAAAGATTAATGAAAGGAAATTTTATCTATATAAATATTTTTAACTTAATTAGCTGAATAATTAATTTCACTTTTAATTATACATGATTAATCAAATACGCATATGTTTCATTACGCATATATTTTCTAGGGAGGGGCCCCTTCTGCCCTCCCTTATGGGCGCCCATGCTCGTGAGGGTTAGATATTAAAACGAGATTCAACGAAAAAGCATTCCATGTTTATTTTAGTTACACGTTCGTGCTGAAATATGGATCGTCTTTAAATATTATGGATCATCCTTTTATATTATCCTTCATGATTAACCGTAGACAGTTTTATTTTTTTCAAATTACTCGTATTAATGGATAACGTCATTGAAACAGTTTTCGAAAAAGAACTGAAATAAACGTTGAGATTAGTTTGTCAGAAAAGTATAATTCTTTATTCTGGAATTTGGTCATTTTATTTTAAATTAAAAAGTTCGTTGACAAGTATATTGTTAGTGAAAGAATTATTAATTAGTTAAGAATAATTTTTAAAACAAATCATTATTTCTTTTTTATTGTGGTTTTTACTTTCATACGATCATGGTTTAATGAATAGATATAAACATAATATATTACAAGTTTCAAAATCATTGTTGGTTAAAAATTAAACTGTAGTGAAAAGGAAGGGAGGTTCCCATAAAGAAGTTCTCGAACGGTGTAAAGAAATGGAACAATCCACTTACACAAGAAATGGTACAATTCGCTACCAATGGGAGGGGAGAAGAAATTAAATGACTAATGCTGCATGCCCCCTTTTTTTTTTCCTTTAAATAGCATGAACTCATAACTAACACGAAACATCCCTTCATATCAGTAAAAACATCGTTCTTAGATTTAAAAAAAAAAAAAACTATTTTAATGTTGATATCCGTTAATTTCATTTGTAAGACCAAGTCCTATTTCCAAAAATCTTTTTTTCGATGATGATTCGATCTTCTGATTCGATGCAGTAAGAAAACCACTTAATTCTTTATCGCAAATCTTTTATATGAATGTTAGGCAGTAATGATTTTTTCTTCCATTCACTTAGTGAAAGAAAACTGTAAGACAGGAAAAATTTACAACGTAAATTTAAACATAACAAGAATTTCTTTTGGCAAAAACTTCCTGCCTCAGTCACTCTCATGAATATATAAGTTTAGTTCCTTTGAAATTAGCTTATAAAATACCTTTTTAGACTGGAAAAACCCAGTGGGTGGACCGAAATAAGTTGCGCCTCTTCTTAGGGCGTGGGATCTATTGCCTTTTTTAAAAGCCTCATATTTCTGTCAGGGCAATCCCCAAAATTCAAAATCCTTTGCACGTAAAGACAGAAAAAAAAAGAATATATTTTAGTTCTCTTTCTCTAAGATTAGGCTGTTCAAAATTGTTTTATCTAATTTGTGAAATTCAGTAGCAAAATCTTAACAACTTAAATTCACATTTTAAGATTTTGTAAATTTTTCATGGAATTAAAGTGCAAAAAAATCTTATTATGTGCGGTACTTTTGACTTACTATTGGATTTTCACGTGCTAAAATTCTATCTTGATATATTTTTGACTTGTATACCTGGCACCTTCGATGTATAATTAGTTTGTTTATCTTCTACATGTCTTCGTGCCTGTATTTTCGTTACGTAAGAAATATATAGTGAGAGAATTGAAATCTTTGTGAAATAATATATCGAATGTGTCACTAAAAAGAATTGATATTTGATGGGTTTGGCTTACTTGAAATAGAATGGAAAGAACAGTTCCTAACGTAAACAAATGTCACGTTTCAACAACCTATCAGAATCGAGATACCCATATTACGTCACTTGCTGGTATCTCATTGTGGAAGCAAAAAACAATTAGGAATTTTTTTAAGGCTAATTCAAGATAACACTACAAACAGATCTAGCAAAATCTTCTTTCATTATTTTACTAATTTAAATACCAAATTATAATCCGTGCAACACATTGCAGACAGTTTACAACAGTTTTACCATTTTTGTTGCGAAATATAAGGTTAAGGGGGAAAAAATTTAATTTTTAATCCTTCTTCTCCTTCACCTCTTTTTTTTTTTTTAAAAAAAAAAAAAAGAGGCAATTTAAATTTATTCAAAATGAAAAGATATAAAAATTAATATGTTCCTCACCAGTAGAATATCCTGTCCAGATGACAGAAACTACCTAGCTGTTAGAGGTGAATTAAAGAAACGATACAATTATTGCCAAAATTAATTAATGTAACTCTGGTTTTAAATAGTATTAACGGACCATTTTAAGTCGTTTGCAAATTATCTTGCATTATTTTAGAAAAATAATAACCACCATTCTATATTCTTTTTGTTTATTTTATATCATCACATGCAAAAATTCATGAACTCAATCCTGTAGTATAATTTGAAATTTTTTCTCTATCAAAAAAAAAAAACTTTTTTTTATTTTACATTCATGTCTTTCTTTAATAATATTTTATGAAGCAAAGCTCACTATTCACGCTGTCTATCTAATTAATTCAAATGTTGAAAATTTAAAAAGACAAAATTTGCTTGCTTATAAGCGAGTTTATTATTACAATTTAGTGCATCCATTTTTATATTGCTCTGAAGTTTGTTGGGTTTTTTTCCCTTCTTTTTTATTACACAATATCTATGATTTTATAAAATCTGCAATTTACAGCGCTGCTTTCTGATACAGATTTTTTTTATACCTTATTCACAAACATATATTTAGCAAAAAAAAAAAACATTTAAAAAAATCGAAAAAAAGAAAGAAACATCTGCTAAAACATTAAACTTCTTTCTTTTCATTTAATCTTCTGTTCTTCTTTCATTAATAAATAAACAATGTATTCAGCTGTAGAGTCGATTTGTTTTCTATTGTTTAATTTATTTCCCCCCATTAAAGATAATCTTCTTTCTAGCATTACTGAATTAATTAAGTACGAATGTTCATCAGGTTGTTTATCTGCCCCTTCTTTATTTTATTTTCACTGTGGAGATCATTTATTTAATACTGGAGTTCAACTTTCTGAATTCTCAAAATTATTCAGTGTTAAATTCCCAAAGAATGCGTTATATATATATATATATATAATTAGAATAATATTGTATAGAATAATATATCATATTCTGTATGATATATTCTTGATATATTCTATTCTATAATTTATTGCTTAAATTATAAAAATGCATAATTAATTGTTCATAATTAATTCTACAATAATGATGAAAACACATTCTTGTCGAATTAGCTTTAGTAAAGTGTAGAATTAGTTATAATTGATTCTACGATGTTCATAAAAACACTTCCGTTTGTGCAAAGACTAAATGTTTTTGTTTTTTCCCCTTTTAAGAACTAGGCCATACTTATTAATAAGAATGCAGAATAATTTAATCCTCAGAATGTAGAGTAATAAGAATATAGAATGAATAATGACAACCAGTGCTCCTGGTTAATAAAGTTTAAATCTTTTTAGCAAACTTCTTACAAAGTTACTTTTTTTTTCGTTCTTTTGTTTTATGGTTCGGAAAAAGTTCATACTAAATACATGCTCTCAAGTGTATTTCAAAAAAGGGGTCGAAAATAGGGATTAAGGGCTGGGGGTGGTAAAAAACAATTTCGCTTGCGGAAACGTCGTAACAGTGCCGTTCCGGAAACTTGCCCGTTGAATATCAAAATCGCGGATTCGTTTTCTTATCTGTGAGAAGAAAAAGACAAAAAGGGAAGACGTATTTGGTGATGGGGGCAAGGGAGAAAAAAAAAAAGTCACATCGCGTGGGAGGGGTGAGGCAATAGGGGTGGTCACGTGATTGGAATGTCCCTTTCCGCCTGGGCAGCCCCCATACGTGACTGGACTAAGATAGCTGGCTTTTCGTTTTCCGCAAGAATGCAGTTTTTGATTTTGAGGGGTGGTGAAGTTTCTATTCTTTTCTCAATTTTTTTTGCACCCCTTCCCGTAGATTTTTAGTTTAAAAAGCTGAGGTTTTTATAGATTTTAAAATAAATGCTAGGAACTAAGTTGATGGAATATCTAAAAATTGCTGATGTCGCTGAAGGCAATAAATCATTTCAAATAGTTACATACGAAACGGAGGCAGACGTACTCTACATTATATTTAATTTTTTTTCTTCCCACTTTTGTCAACACTTTAAACAAAAATGGCTGATTCGTTCTATCTCATTTCTAATTCTGGTTGATCCTCGAAAACTCTCATTATATGAAATAACCTTTTTTTTTACAAAATAATCAGGAAAGTCAGAGTATGGGACACTTGCACCAACTGCATTCTTTAGCTTGGAGGCACATGGTGGCTGCTGTTTTTAATTTTATTATCTGTACTTCAAAAAATGTAAATAAGCTAAAATTATCCTATTTTGATGTTTAAAATATTAGTGATACACATTTTGGGTTGAATATTACTTTATTACTGTATTTAGTGAGTTTTTCCTCCTTATTCATTATCTCTTTATATCTTTTACATGGGCATATCGAACTTGATTTACCCATGATGATATGAAGAAGAAGAAAAATAGCCGCAACTTAATTTTCCCTTCATCTCCCCCCCCCCCCAAATAGAGTGTAAACTGATTGAATAAAATGGAATAATTTCGTTAAATAACTTAGGTTATTTCTATTTAGATAATTTCTTAGGTCTAAAATTGAATAATTTCTGCTCCATATCTTTTTTTATTACCAATAATTATTTTATTTTTTAGTTTTAACTTAAAAACTTTCCCCTTAAACATTTTTTCAACTTCTATTTATTAAAAAAGAACTGCAATATTTAGTTTAAATTAATTTGACAGATATCTCTACAACTCTTTTGCACATTTTGAATTAAATCAAAATTTGATATAATTCTAAAATAAATATAAAATTTTTTTTTTTCTTTTCTTTATGGGTTTCTTTGAATTGAACCACATGTTAGGCGCGTTTGCCAAATATGTTGCGATTAATATCGTTTGGCATAAATTATTCCTCATTATTACTTTAAGTTCATAAACGCTGCAGATGTTAAAGACAAATACGGTAACGAAACAGATGGCGCTTTGTAATTTAAAAATAATCGTTATTTTTTTTTTTTTTTCCTTTGGGAAGTATGAGTTCTGAAGTTATATAATTATAAAACAAAAATGCATCTATATAAATAAATAAACAAATAAAAAATTTAGAAAAGTTTTCAGAATAATTTCAAATATTATCTTTAAAAGAAGAAAATACCCGTGAAAATCTAATGCATAATATTTTTATACTTACAAGAACAATTAAATTTATTTCTAATTCCGTTTTATCTGAAAAAAGTATCTAAGTGAAAGTTTATCTGTACCGAATCAACTCCATCTTTTATTTTATCGACTTCATCTTTTATTTATTATGCTTAGCGTTTTCTAGTAACATTGGTTAAAGATTTGTTTTCATCTGCAACAAAGCTCAACTGATTTTGTTGTTTTAAATTCATAACAATTTTATTATAAAATTAAATTAACATTGATTTTCTAAAGCGATAAACTTTGCAGCTAAATTGAATTGCAATTTAACTGTTAAAATACTCTTAAATGGAAAGGGATCGCCTTCATATTTTACAATTTGCGAGTATTATTTATGATTTCTTAAAAAATTTCTGATCTTTCTAATATATGATTTTTTTTATAATATTTTATCAATAATAATTCTTGATTGTGAGCAGAGAAAGATTTTATTTTCAATAAATGCGACAGCCAAATTTCAAACTTAATTTTAACGACTTATCCACCATCACCTCTTAAAGTTTAGAAGAAATTAAGGAAACATAAATTTGTAAAATTCGATGTATTTTTGGAATTCATCCAAACTTTTAGTAAACAAGTAATGGGCAAGAAAAGTTTGGGGTTCCTAAATTTGAATATTTACAAATTAAAAATAGTCTTTCGAATTAAAAATAGCTAAACTAAAACCAATGTTACTCTACACAGTACACAACCACCAGTACATATCATTTACGAATATTTCTTTATTTTTGTAAAAAAAAAATAAACAACGTCAAGCAAATTGCACTAACAATTTCAATAATTTAACTAAAACCTATTAAACCAACAAATTTTGGAAAATGTACATTTTTAAGAACATTTAAATTTAGTAAAAGAATTATGATTTATTTAAATATTTTATATTTAAGACCAAAGAAAAAAAAATTAAGTAAAAGTGTTCAGTAAATTTTTATTTTTTATAAACGTATTTATATTTTGTGATATCTTCGAATCAAAAAAAATATAGGATAATTATAGTGTTACATTTAAAATGTATGAATCGGTCCATTATATGAATCGGAGTAGATTTAGTATAATAACAAGCATTATTTATAATTATTTACATAATAAAAAAAACAATAACGGTATCCGAGAACTATAGGATTTTCATGGGGAAGAAATGCAGCCCCCCGCCCCCTTGTGGAGGCCCCCTTGATGTGTTCTCGAAAAAGGCAAATTTTCCTTCATGTTTTTGTCCTAATAAATTCATTTCTTCAGATTTAGATTTGAAATGAATAAAAAGTTGTGAAACTTCATTGTTTCAAATATAATATGAGCATGAAGTGTTCATCAATGATGATAAAGAAGCATCCGTTAAACAAGGAATTGGAAGAAATTAGAGTTAATTAAAAAACTTAATTTGCTTCACAATTATGAATATGGTAAAATATTGTATAAATATTTCGAGCGCTCGAAAATAGGAACCTATTCTCAAGACTCATCAGAGGTGAATAAGGAAAAGAAAAGCGGTTAAAACAGAAAACATTAAGCTGTTAAAGAAAAATGGTAGAAAAAAGAAGGGGGGAATAAACCGATAAACCGCAATAGTCAAGAGTGAAAAATGTTTCAAGATGCTAGGGCATCAATATGAGATTTAAGATGAGATTCAAGATTTCTTCATCTGTCTCATCTGCTCCTCTTGATGCCCAGGAATCTTGTTTCATTCATGTGAATGCGGATTCTATTGTTAACGGCATGAGTTCCACACCATTTTTCCATAGCAGGTGGTATTGCATTTTGCTCTGATTTGCTTTCATCGGGTAATGCGGTCTTTCTCGTTTTTTTTTCTTCCCTTCATTTTTTCATCGTGCCTTTTCTAGTTTTTTTTTCTTCATATTTCGTTACCAACATAATGTCTTCGTTTCAAATCACATTTGTTACCTCATCCACGTCTGATAAGTCTTGAAAATGAGCGCTTCCTTTTGTGCGCTTTTCAATGTTCAACTTTTCAAAATTCCAGGGCACCAAGAAGAAATTCAAAATGATACTCTTTCCACCCGTGTCACACCAGATCATCATGATGACCTAGAATCTTATTTCATATATATATATATATATATGAATGCCTATTCCTTTCTAAACGACATGAGTTCCTCAACACCAAGCGTAAGAAAATGCATTTTACTTTAATTGCCTATTTCGGCCACTGTGTTTTTTGTCTATTTCTTTTTTTAACCATCCAAAAAAAAATTTCTACTTTTTTTAACCATCTACATAAATTTGAAGCAATAATGAAGTTTTTAAATCAAGTATATCGTCAAGCTTTAATTTCTGAGGATTATTCACTTAATTTAAAAGTCATTGTTTAAAAATATAGCTTCAGTGTATTATATAAATTCAGTGTATATTCAGTCTATTCAGTGTAATATATATGATTACTTACTATTACACTATAATTTTTCCTTAAGGTTTAACAGCAACACATCGATTTGGAAAAGAAACTTTCTACAAGAATTACTTTACGTCATATTAACGTATAAAAAAGGAAGAGTGGGGTGGAATCGAACTTTTTTTCGACTCATATGTCCCCTTTTTCATTTATTTATTTTATTACAGAGAGCGAAACACGTGACACTATTGATACAGAATTCGGGACCGTGAACAGAATTATAAGAACAAACTTTTTTTTACTACCCTCGTTTTCCGTTTTGTGGAAAATGTAGCGGGAAGAGAAGTTGAGTTGAAGTGTAGCATTGCTTCTTCTCGTATTTGCAAAAGCGGAAAAAAGGTCGAGGGACGGCGGAGGAAGCGTTTGCTTTTTCGTCTCCTGACAAGAGCAGTAATGAACCTGTTAGCATTCAGGAATCGAACCTCGAAATCCTTTTTCCTGAATCCCCCCTTTTTTTTGTGATTCCCCACCCTTCCCATGGATAAGATGTCATTTTAGTTACTTACTTCTATCCATAGTGTCATATGCTAGCGTATATGTATGTTTAGCGGTGTATTTGGTTTGATTCTATTGGCATTTTTATGCGGATGTCGCATGATAGATCAACGACTTCACCCTTTTCAGCGAAGTCGGTTAAATTATTGCAAATAACGAGATTTAGACTTTGAGTGTGAGGTGGATATTTTATTTAAATTTGGCAGATGGTTTCAACAATCAGAAATCAAAATTAATCAACGAATAAAGTTTTTAAATAAAACCTTATTCTTAAATTAGTTAGAATTATTCTTAAATTAGTCTACTCTAGTTCTTATAATTAATACTCTAATTTCTACTTTAAATAATACTCTAGTATTTGTAATTAACAGTCTAATTTCTACTTTAAAAAATTCTAATCTTGTTTTAACAATTAATATTCTAATTTCTGCTTTAATACTCTAGTTCAAATTTCTACTCTAATGAATTTCTAATCTAAAATTAAAAAATTAATACTCCAATTTCTATTTTAAATAATACTCTAGTTTAAATTTCTACTCGTATGAATTTCTAATCTAGTTTTAATAAGTAATACTCGAATTCCTTCTTCAAATAATACTCTAATAATATAATAATAATACTCTTTAACTTTCTACGCTAATAAATTTAAATTTTTTTTCTAATAAATTTCTAATCTAGATTTAATAATTAGTACTCTAATTTATATTTTAAATAATATCCTAATTTATACTATAATAACTGTCTAATCTAGTTTTAATAATTGATACTCTAATTTCTACTTTAAATAATACTCTTATTTCTACTGTAATAAATTTCTAATCTAGTTTTAATAATTGATACTCTAATTTCTACCATAAATAATACTCTTATTTCTACTCTAATAAATTTTTCTATCTAGTTTTAATATTTAATACTCTAATTTCTACTTTAAATATTATTTTCTCTAGTTTAAATTTCTACTCTAATAAATTTCTAATCTAGTTTTAATAATTAATACTCTAATTTCTTCTTTAAATAATAATCCAGTTTAAAATTCAACTGTAATAAAGCTCTAATCTAGTTTAAATAAATAATTAGATAAGATAAAATTCATTTCTACTCTAGTTTAGTCGTTTTTATGATACTATTATTTAAAAGAGGGAGACTTTTGTTTATATAGATGGTTAATCGAAATACTCTTGAGTTTATCTTTTTTTTTAAAATTTATTTGCTTACTTAATTTTATGGTTTGGTAATTTTAATGTTTATCAAAATAAGTTGAAAATATTTCAGTTGGTATTTAAGATATTTGGTAGGAATTTGTGTTCAGTATTTAGGAAAAAAATATAGGTTGGTATTTGTGGTCAGTATATAGGAAAGAATAAGTATGCTATTTCTGACCAGTAAAATTTTTAAAATGTCAGAAATAATTCCGTTGAGAAAAAATAATCCGTTAAAAGGGCGACATTGTAATTTCTTCTTAATTTACCTATGCAATGTATGCAATAACGGTTTTCTTATCGTTAAAGTTCAAAAAAAAAATTTTTTTTTTCTTTCTATCACCTTATTTGCTAATTGTTTGTATTTATTGACTTGATTCCTTAAATATAGAAAGACAAATAAATGATATTCTAATTTCCTTAATTGTAATAATGTTTTAAACCGTTTAATTTTTTGTATAGTAATTTTTAAAGTGATTGATGATTGATTTTATTAAATATGGTTCTTTGTTTGATTGTAGTAACTATATTTTTAGAGAGCTAAAAATAAATAATAAAATTGTGTTCGTTTTAGCGTACCAGAAACGTTGCTTTTGTTCCAGTAAAGATCTAATTTTCGCCTTAACGAGTGCCAAGTAGATAATATGCAGATTATCTAGGTAGTGTGCAGATTTTCTTGGTAGTTTTCAGATTACCTAGGTAATTTGAGAATTGAAACAATTTTTTTAGCCCTTTAAAGAATCACCCTAGTTAATCTGCACATTAATTAGAGTATCTGGAAAATAATTGAATTCTGCACTTTACATCTCTTGTAAAAAGGTAAGAAAAACTGGACTCTAACAGATATTTTAGAGCATGTTGGACCACAACAACCATCAGATTTTCTGTAACCTTGATGTTTTTCTTATTTAACTAGTTCTGTGGTTCAACATGTGTTGAATCATAGATTTGTTTGATTGTAGTAGCTTGATTGTTTAGACAGCGAAAAACAAATGAATAACATTATGCTAATATAAGCGTACAGAAATGTTGCTGTTGTTTATCTTATTTTTGTTTGTTGTATCTTATTTTGTTTTGTTTGTATCTTATTTTGTTGTTTATCTTGTTATTTTTGTTGTAATGAGTGCTTAGTATGCAATACGCAGATTTTCTGGGTAGTTTACAGACTTCCTAGATAATATGGGAAATGAAATGATTTTTCGGAACTTCACCGGATCATTCTAGTTGATCTGCACATTAGATAGACAATAAGTAAAATAACTGATTTCCACACTTAATCGGTAACACGAAAGCTAAAAAATGAAACATAAAATTGTTGATTTTTCTTTTCACAATTTCGTGTTTATTAACTAGACATAATAATAGGAAAAAATAAAATGAAACCAGGAAAAGAACAATAAAAGAATTTTTAGAAGATTAATATTTTATTCTAAAATAACTGATCTCAAATCTTACTAACATGACCTGATAATAAGAACAAATAAAATGAAACTAGGAAAAGAACACTAAAAGAGTTTTAGAAGAAGGTCAATATCTTTAAAAATAACTGATTTTCCACAACAACGATTGGTAACACGAAAGCTAAAAAATGAAACATCAAATTGTTGATTTTTTTTAATACAATTTCGTGTTTATTAACAAGACATGATGTAGGACAAACTAAAATAAAACCAGGAAAAGAACAATAAAAAATTTTTTAGAAGATTAATATTTTATTCTAAAATAACTGATCTCAAATCTGTAGAATAACTAATTTCTATACTTAATCGGTAACATATAAACTAAATAATAAAATGTTGAATTTTTACTTTTTCTTTATACAGTTTCGTGTTTACTAACATGACCTGATAATAAGGAAAAAAAAAATAGTACTAAAAAAAGAACAATAAAAGAGTTTTTAGAAGAGTTGGGTATATCCCCTGAAATAAAGGAAACGAGGAAAGACAAGAAAATAAAACGCTTTTGTCTTCTTGGAATTTCTCGTGTTTTGTGGTCCTTGTAATCGAAGTGTTCGCAAATCCATTTTATGGACTCGAACATCTTTATGGACGGGAACTCAGAATACGACCGCCATTTTACCCGGCGACGCAGAAGTAAAGTGACGCGCGTTTAGAAGAAACATCGAAACAAATATAATAAACAGCGAAAAAAAGAGCGTCACAAAATGACGCTGAAAATACATACAGCTGGATCACCCTGAACGCTACTTTGTGGAACGCTCCAATAAGCGTGCTTTCGTTCGAAAGGAAAAGAACGCCACGAATAGAAAAGGAACAATGCAGGCATATAAACGCCAGAAATATCGGCACGAACAATAGCTCCGGCATATAAAAGTTCCGGATTTTATAGTCCGGCAATATAACAGATAGGCAGGTTCGAAGAGGAATGTCTCGACGAAAAAGCTGGTTTTTTAGTACCCTCGCAACTAATAAATGGAATAAAAGATTCGAGCAAGAAATTGCTTTCAGTATCAGTCTTTGTTAGCTGAACAGGTAAACTAGTTTTGGCGAAGTGAATAACAGATGGTCATGATTTGAGGTTTTGTCTTCTTAACTTTTACGAGATTCATTAAAATTTCAAAATTGATGTGGGGTTTATAAATGATTTTCAATTGATGTGGTTTCATTGATTTTTGTATGTTCAAAAATTTGAATGCAAGTTATTTATTTAAGATCGAGCATGCAATCCAGCAGACCTATGATTTTAACTAAACTAATATATTTTTTTATACTTAATATCATTTGTAGTCGAAAAAGTCTTGATTATGTTAATTTTCTTTATTTTAAAAACAATATTCATTTATTTATAAAAAGCCTGTTGTTCTACTCATTCTGAACAGTATACTTTTCATTTTTCAGGGAAGCCAATTACTTTCTAATTTAAATAAGTACAATTATTAAAAATCAATTAATTTTTCATGAAATCTCCCGATCAACCGCGTAAAACGTATATCCATCCAAACTCTTTCATTAAACTATTGCTCATTTTAAATAAGGTAACTTCATCTGAAATCTAACAATGATTTCTTTAAAGTATTTAAGTGATCAAGAGATTCTCACTGAAAGTGACAAACACTCAGTTCACATTCAATCACTTTCAGCAATCGCCGAAAACACTTTACCGGAATTTCATTTCGCATCAAGAGAAATCAGAATAGTCACGGTTAGAGAGGATTTGCTTAAAATTTCAAACTTTAATAACACACGCTTTGTTCCACTTGGCGAAGGTGTAAATATTGAAATCCCCGAGAGAGATCCGCCTTTACCATCGACATATATGTGACAGTTCACTTCCAATGAGTATTGGAAATCTGTTTTAAATGAAAAGGCGTCGCCTCAAGTTGCAATTGGAATTGCATGCTGCAATTCAGAAACAGTCAGAGATATAAAGAAAGGTACTGAAGTTGACATTTCCATAGATTCAGATAGCTAAATTGAATGCGGGTTGTACTGCTTTTGGGTCTTTAATATTTAAATTAATCAATGCACTAAGATAAATTTCTACTGAAAATACTCGTTAATTAATATCGAATTTTGTGATGAATTTTAGACAAATCGAAAATAATCTTGTTTTTGGTTGAATTAAATTTTATTTTCTAGATAGTTTTAAAACATCAATAATATTATTTCATTTGTGAAAGTGTGGAAAATGCATATTTATTGACAGGTTTTCCAAGAGTTTTACAAATTTTAAAATATGTTGATTAAATTGAAACAAATGTCAAGTTTTGATATATTTGTGACAACCACTGCATATTATTTATTAAATGAAATATATCTATATAAGAACTCTAACCTAGTGAATCCTATTGACTCAAGGGACTTCCCTGTAACTACCCCATTATCAGACTGTGAATTATCTTCAGTTATTTAATTAACAATATACTCAGATGTGACTGTAATTATACAGAGGCTTCACAGCCAACACTCAAACCTATTCTTTGCCAATGCCATTTAGTCTCAACCATCTAACATATCATCAGACGAAGGAGTTACTTGGAAGAGTTAAAGGGATTTCGCGAGCTACCGAGAAGTTAGTGCTTTTTATAACCATTGTTGAGCTTTGAAACCTCCCATTATATTTAGATCAAATCTATAATACTTAATTTATTTAATTTTTTGTTGGTTGTCTTTGTGAAATTTCAAGCAAATTGCCAAAGAAATCGAAATGGCAGTTTTTAAAAGAAAATATATATTTCTAATAACATTAAATGTATTTCTAATATTAATATATTGAGCTAACTATGAAAAGAACAAGCCTGATTAAAATATTACATTACTATTTCCTATCACGATTTTCAAATGAGAATAAAATAATTGCTCTAATAATGAAATACGTTTCCCTAATAACCATTTTTAGTTATGCTTATGCACAAAAACTAAATTCACAACTAGACGAGATTTAGCTCCAGGAGTGCAAATTTAATTGCCGAACATAAAACCTAGTTTTATATTATTATGATAAAACAATGGATATTTAAAAAATAGTCTTCCATAGGTAATAACTTTCACAATTACCTTGATAAACTTTATTTATAAAGTCGGAGTTCCTCAGAATAATGGTTAATCATTAAAGGTTTCGTAGCTGAAAAAAATTGTGAACCGCTGCTCTAGCCTGTCAGTCTTTAAAAATTCTATATTTTTTTTAAGCACATATTTGTCCAGTTTTTACCAAATGCCATCATTATTTGATAATCAATCAAAGAGCAAATTGGTATCTGACTCTGTAAATTTAAGGCTTTGAGATCCTTGAGCTAGCATAAGATTGAAATCGTATATATATATATATATATATATATATATATATATATATATATATATATATATATATATATATATATATATATATATATATATATATATATATACACACAAAATAACAGGGCTATATACCTGTTATCAGAGTTGTATTTAGCTTGAAAAATGCAGTCGTAAGCCACCATACGTTCTCAAGAGGTTTATTTAAAGGTAGGTTGGTGGTTAACAAAGTTCACATCCGCACTCCACGAGGGAGGGGGTGGGCAAAGCTTCTGAAAATTCCGGAACAACTTATCAGGATCACAACATCATGGAAAGGACACGCAAAAACAAGTGTTCCTACGTTTTATACAAACACATTTTGGAGTAAAGAGGGACAGTCTCTGAAATACTAGTATCCTTACGCATTAAGGAAAATCATTTAATGCTTCCTAATATGGAAGTGACAGAGGGAGAGATTCTAAAAATAACTCCTCGTTTGAAAAATAAATCTAATTATTATTCATTGGTATGTTACAGCCTTGAATTCCTTCCTGTGAATTCCAATATGCTTTTATTTATTGACTTTGTCTATGCGTGGTCAAGAACCGTTTTCCGTTTTTCCCTAGCCTCATCTTCGAAGTGTAATAATTCTCGGAGAGAGCCAACTTTCCACGTTATTAATTTGTCAAAACTTCTTAATTCTCAAAATGCAAAGATCGTCATTTTTCGGGAATTACAGATATACGCTGTTCTTCCCCTTTGGTCTTCAATTATTTTCTGCAATACACAAATGACGAATGTGATCTGACTACTGATGATGGACTGTGAAGTGGCGAATTTTAACAAATATTTTAGCGAATAAAATGTTACCAATGCCCATAATAAAGCTTCTCAATCAAAGTTAAGTTTTAATCAATCAATTAAAAATTTTCAATCTAACTAGATCTAACTAGTTTCTTTGAAAGTTTAACGAGTTCCTAAATTGGAACAAATAAATTCGCCAAATTTTAACACGCACAAACTAAATAAACGCGTTGAAATAGTTTTGTTAATCAAAGATCTAATTAGTTTCTTTGACAGTAGAACAAGGACAATTCTTCATAAATTGAAACAAATAAATTCGTCAAATTCGAACACGTATAAAAAATATTCCAAACCCTATGGTAACAAAATAACCAAAAAGAAAAGAAAAATGCAACGGAAAAATTTTTGGCTATTGCTCCATCTTCATTAAGGCTGTTCTTTAGGCACACGAATTCTCTCGAGAAAGTCAGACAAAACCGGATAAAAAAAGGGAAAAAGAAGGTACGTCTGATGGAATTTTCCCTCATGGCCGGCGGGTAAGTAGGGAAGAATGTATCTCGACATATCCTTATCTCTTTAGTTCAGTCGTTAAACAGCCAAAGAACAAAAGACTACATTAGATGGGCGGCAGATATCGGAGTCATTAGATAACAAAGAACAGATTGAACTCTCTTTTCCCGTAAATTTAACGGTTATAGAAAAATAGTATTTCTAAGTTCATCGTCCATTTTCTTTAGCTTTATGTGAGTAGTAAGAAATAGAAGCCAAATGCCGTTATCAGTGAAATGGTTATTATAGTTGGAATAGAAAAAAGAAAAAAAAAAAAAAAAAATACTTAATGTTATTGCCATTTGGTTATTATAAAGTTGTAGTTTCAGTTTTTGGCTGTATGATTTTTTTAAAACTCAGATTGGATAGGCTTCAAAATGGAATTGGATTTTCTTTTTTATGATCTAGTTCATCTGATGTAGCTCCAGTAACGTAATCAATAGAAGATTATAAAGCGAGTAAAAGGGAAAAAAATATAATGAGTTTGAATCGGATTCGATATTAATTTAATATTGTAGGAAACTAAATTGAGTCGTCATTATTGAAAATGAATGAGTGTTAAAAGGAATGATCCTTAAATGGGATTACGAAAAATCTATGGATTTAGTATGTAATGGAACAGTTATATTCCTAGATATATTTAATAAATAAAGAGTTTATAATACAGAATATTCGAGACAATGTGTATAAAATTTAAAAGCTGATAAAAAGGACGGAAACAGTAAGTCATATTTACTATAACAGGATATGTAGGGACAAATTCAAAGGGAATTTAGAATACGAGGAGCTCTTTGCCAACTAATTAAACGAAAACAAAGAATATCATGTAAAATCAAGCTCAAATTTTAATAATATCTTAATTTATGTAAATAATAGCTAAAACATAAAATGTGATAAAATAGAACTGTACAAAACAACGATTCTAAGAAGCATGATTTCTTAATTAAAAACTCCAGTATGTATGGTAGTTAGCATTTTTATCCTTATTTTTATTAAATGAGATTTCAACGAAAATCTTTTTTTTTTACGAAAAAAAAGCATTGATACCTATGTTTCAAGTTTCAGGCATAGTATCAATTAAACAGTTAATAGCATTTTCTTCAATAGTTTTTAAATTATTATTTCTGTATTTATTTTCAGCACTTCTATTTTTAAGATATAATAGATTAAGATATATTTTCAGAAATGCGCTATTCTTTCGTTTAATTATTTCTAAACTAAAGTTTCTTTTTAACGATTGAAATTAGTAACAAATATAAAGATTCTGAATATCTCCTTCATGTCATTTTTATGCACTACGGAGAAGCGATTGCCTATTTTTACAATCCTATAGAATGCGACTCAACATATGTTCTATAATCTCCCTCCTTCAAAAATATGTAACATTCTTGATCTAATTTAAATATTTTAAAAATTCCGGCTAGAGAACAATCTTCTTAAACTTGAAAAAAAAAATATTAAAAAATATATTAATTTTCTATTTGTAAAATAAATGAATACCGCTGAAAGTAAAACTATTTTCTTTTGATGATACTTCAATTTTCTTAAGATTGGGAAAATTACACCTGAAGTTCATCCTGCCCGATTCCATATTTTTTTTATTTACTCCTCCCCACTAAGAAAAAAAAATCACATTTTTATTTTAAGTATTGTTAAAACATCAGACGAAATAAAAAGGCTTCAATGTGTTCTGCATTTTAAAATGTTACTTTGTAATTTACATTTCGAATGTGAAGAAAAGCTCAGAGAAAACTGAAATGAGAAGCTTTTAACTTTATTTATAGTTGCAGCACGAACAAAATTTTTTTCTTCGTAATTGGAGGGAAGAAAACGAGAAAAATTGTGGAGGTGCTTACATGGAACACATTCGAAAAATATGGTTGATATTTTTTTTTTTGTAAAAACTTTTTTGTAGGAATCAGGAAGAATAACTCTTTTGCTCTTTTTTTGCATTAAATTAATTTATTAAGCAATTATCTTTGAAATTTTTTGTTTTAAATAAAAAATATATAAAGTACAAATTTAGTTTATAGGTTAATAAAGCATTAATATCTTAATCAATAACCAATCTGAAATAGAGTAGTTTTTAAAATCTACACAGAAAAAGAATACTGGTAAAATTACTGCATTGTATGGTAATGACATTTTTGGTGGAAAAAAACACATTCTGGTTAATAAAACCAAAATATGCGGTATTTAAACCATTCATTTGGTACTTTTCCTGTTCACATAACGTTAATTTCTGGTGATTGTTTACCAGAAATTTTACAGATGTTCTTATTTCCACATATTTAGTAAAAAAAAATACAAAATTGAAAGATAAATTAAACTGAATAAGTGGTTTTTATTCCATGCTCTAAGGCATCACGATAAATTTGAGAAATGTTAGCACGCTTACTAAATTTTATCACTCATTATAAACCCTATTTTATTATTAATTTGATTAAATCATTACCAAAGCACTTCGGTATAAATTACCAAACTTTCTGTTGTTCCCATCAGAGCCAGAAACACTAATTTTACTTAATTCTAGTAGTTTTGACCATTCTTTTTTTCTTAGTGTACGATTTTCATATTTATGAGGGATAGAACTTCTTTTGTTTTTAAAAGAAAATTCTACTTTTACTATCCATATTTTTTATTCCTTGGCATGCCTAAAATCTTTCTAAAAGATCTATTAATAAAATTCAAATTTAATGAAACGTGAGTACATCCATAAATGTTGATCGCCAGTCAAAGAAGTCACCAAATTAACAAACTGCAAATGGTCGTAGTTTCTCTATATTTTGCTAAGTATTGGCATAACTTAGCATTGTGTATTTTTCCCACTTAGAACGAGGCTCAACATTACCACATTCACTATGTTTTTTTAAAATCAGTCACTTTTCTCTTTTTTTCCTAATTAATGCAGCAAAAAGTGATTCACTCATATTTTGTGCACTCATTTCAGTTAAACTGCAAACGATTTTTTTAAAAAAATAATTTTGTTTTCTTTTCCTTAGAGCTGAAACTAAATTTTAAGCCAATTGGCTAGAATTTAGCTTTTAATTGAAGCCAATTTTCACGCCATGAACAATAGTTTTCATTTTTAAACCATCTGTCTCTTTTTATTTGTTGTATTGTAATCTTTATTTGAGGGAAGTTCTCTTCAAGAGTGTCAGTTGGGAAAAAAAAGAACTTTTTTGCGCTGGTGATATCTTTTTATCAGAGAACGCCTAAACCTTAAAAGGTATTTTTTCTTACTTTTCCAAATATATTTCATATCTATTACATATTCTTCAATATTTTGTACAAATATATAGTGAAAATATATCAATATGTTATTATTTATGCTGCATAAACTCGACAGTCACTGTTTTAAAATCGACAATATGCGGACAGAGTCGCTTTTGTGAGAGATTTATTCCGCTCTAATTTAACTTCCTGTTCGTTCTCTCGCGTATGGTTTATAAACTTAACAAAGTTTAAATATTTGATCAATGATTTAGGATAAACCATAAAATACGTATGAATATTTCAATTATTCATGTTAGTAATAAATCTGTAAACCTTGCATCGTCCAAAAACCGTGACTGTTTGCTCTTTTTTGTGTTCTAATACCTATTCATTTTAGGGTTAAAAATATAAGAGGATAATGGTAAATTGTTCAGTTGGTCACGAATAATTTGAATTAATAATTATGTTGATTTAGTTTAATAGTATAACATTAATTATGTTATCAAATAACTTCAATCCACTTTCAATTTGAATCTTTGCAATAATGTATATATATTTCAATGCAGTTGAATCTCATTTTTATATGTCCTGCTTAAGTTTATTAATTTGAAAGCTAGAAAAGTTAAAAGGAATTTTTTTATCTGAAGTGATTCATAGAATTTAAACATTTTTCATTCAGGGAAATATTATTGTTACGTTTTCAAACGTTTGATTTTAGTTTTACATACTAAGAGTATACACAATAAAGAACATTGCCTTTATTGTCTTTACTAAGAGTATACACATACATACATTTCTACATAAATAAAAAATGACGTATTTTACAAACCTAATGTAAACTTTTGTTAATTTTATTATATTGAAATTCATTTGAAAATCCTCAATTTCAATTTGTTATTCCCTTCTATTTTTTTTTTTTTTACTTGAGTGTTTGCAAAGTTTTCTGGTGTAACTAACTATATTAAATTTTCCGGGACAATCATTTTTTTTAGTTCCTAACTGCGTGCTACGGTAAGGCTGCTAAATAATAATTTTGAATATTTTGAGGAATTTATTTAAAATAATACTCCGCGAATATGATTGATTTATTAACATCACAAATGTGAACCACCACCAATCAGATTTTAAGTTGAATTCGGTGTACAAATCTTTTTTCTTGGGCATAAGAATTACTTCGAGATTTAATAGTATCCTTTCGATAAACAAGAGTTACGTTTAATACATTATTTCATGGTATCAACTTGATCATTCTCTTTATATAATTATTTCATGCGGAAAAGTTCTCTTTCAGTTTCGTCTTACGTTGAAAATAAAGGTATATTACGTTTCAAAAAACTCAAAAAATGTATATTATTGAACAATGTAAAAATATATTACTCAATTAATCATTTTTGCTTTGACTTTGACTGAAACATATCTTTGATTTGGTGCTTGTGAGGGAAAAGTTGCCTTGTCTTTTTAGGAATATTTAATCAAATTACAAATAATAAATTATTTATATTTATTTTCCCATTTGCTTCAGATTCAAAAATGGAAGGAACATTTTAAGTTTTTGATTTTTTTCAAATTTCAAAATTATATTTTTGTTTTTAAAAATTATAGATTTTATTACTTCACATTCAGTAAAAAATACAAAACTGAAAAGTAAATATATCCGAATGAATAGTTTTTTTTTATATGGTGCTCTATAGTATCATAATAAATTGACCAAATTTTATGACATTTATCAAATTTTATCACATACCCAAATTTTCGGGACCCAATTTTCGGGTTTATAACTACGAGCGTTCAGTTTTGTTTCCTTGTATATTGGAACCAATCCAGAAGACAAGGGAACACCTGGATCAAATATTAGGTGAAACTTGCCTTCGTGGGGGACTTTTTGATGGAACTAACCCACTAACTACTTGGAGAGGAAAACCACAAAAACGTTCCACGGTTAGTCTAACGGCAAGGGGACTCTAACCCATGATCCGTGTACCACTGGGGCTATTTTATGTCAACACTGTAGTCGGTACAAGCGGGATGCGTGATTCGTACCGACCAGTCATTGCTGGGATTCGAACCCGGTTCATCTCATTGCACGGCGATCGCTCTTCTCCCTGAGCCATCGCAGCTGTTCTATGAATTGTTGTTAATATTTTGTTGCTAGTTAAACCAAAGTCATGACCAAAGTGATTCAGTAAAAATGAACGAAGTTTTTGGTGTTCATGTATAGTCAAAAATATGATAAATTTTATCATATTTTAGTAGTTGCCACTATACGTTTTTTTCTAAGTGTTCATCATTGTAAAATACTTACATTAATTGGGTTGTATAAAAATTTCTAAAAAAAAGAATATTTTTTCATTGAAAACAATTTCTTTTACAGTTTTATTACTCTAATGTTTTTTTAAAAAAACTATATGTAATGGTTTAAGATAGAAAAAAGGAATGCATTTATTCAGCTGGTTTAACATTAAATAAATTGATACAACTAGCCATGTAACTAAACTATTCGCTCAAGAGGATAAATAAATAGAATTTCTGAAGAATTTTTTTCCAAGAATTTGTTCCATTGCCTTTCGAAAAAAAAAGGGTTTCTTGGGAGAATCACCAATTTCCTTGAGAAATTTTGATTTCCTGAAAATGGTCAAGTTTTTTATCTTCTTTTTATTATTTTTTTGAAAGTATTTAGTTTTAGTGGAAATCTAAAAAAAAATATTGTATGTAAAAAAAAAAAAAAAAAAAAAAAAAAAAAAAATGCTTTATAACTTTTTGAGCCTTATCCATTAATTTTATTAAATTGTTTATTTTTTCAATTTGAGATTTCTCATTTCTGCTGTTAGATATAAAAAAAATCAGCCCAAAGTTGAATTAATTTGATTTTATTTGAAACTTAATTCAACTTAAATAGACTATTTTTTTATTAATGTCCTAGCCTGATTCAAGGATTTCATTATATGTTAGACGGCGAAAAAAATTCTGTTAAAATTTCTGCACTGAATAGTAATGACATTTTTGATAAAAATAAATAAATAAAAAACATAATTCTGGTCGTAAAAACCAAAATATCAGCTATTTATACCATTCATTTACCATTATTACCACACATTTAGTAAAAGGTACACAACGGAAAAGTAATTTTAATTGAATAAATGGTTTTTATACCATGCTCTATTTTATCACGACAACTACTTCGTGTACTTTTGAATAGGTCATAATTCAGAAGCGCCCCCTAGCCGTCTAAGACGATATTTATGGGTTCTTCAAATTCTGACATTGTTCTCTAACTCCCCTCGAAGTTTGTGCGACCCACTGTTTTATGTAACGTTCTTAAACATGTTCATTTCAACGTCTAAAAATGTCATTTTAGGAAAATCTGTAACTTAGAAGCAAAAATAATTTCAAATTTGAAATCTCTCGCCACCCGAATTGAGCAAGATCAAGTATCAGAGTTCCCTTGTGTAATAGGAACACAAATATACTTCAATTTAAAAAATCAGTTCTACTGATTATGTTGAAAATTGAATCAAACCTTTGTTGTTTATGAACCATAAATAAAATATCGATAGACACTCAACGAATTTAATACTCTCGAAATTTAATCAAGTTAAGGATATGTCTACACGAATGTCTGCGACACAACTATATTTTCTAATAATGATGATGTCTTTCCGTTGCGGCAACGATTTTGAAGCAGAACCTGATAACGACTAATAATAATGTTTGATCTTTGCTGATAAGATGAGGGTGGACCATTCACATTTTCCGTTCGATGGCCCTGATAGCATTTGGTCCCCCGGTGCTCGTTATTCAGATGTTATGGCCCTGATCACAAAACGGGGTTGAGTGTAGATATGTGGGCCATTTTAATTCCGCAGAAAGTGTTATCTATCTCATCAAGGAGTCGACGCACCAAGTTGGAATTTGCCCTTTGGGTGAGTGTGCTCTTAGATGAAGGGTTAATGGTGTTAAAGCGCCAATATTATTTAGATGGGTGATTTGGTGCTTAATTTGGGAAGAGCAACAATGATTTTGCATAAGACGGATACAGTTCAAAATGCAGATATCAGAAGTCTTGGTGATTATATAGATGGACATTGCGAACCTTTTGCTTCTTCTCATTGTGCGCAAATGATATAAAATATTTTGAAATCTTTCTGTGTCTACGTGCTGGAAACAGTTGCTGAGACGTATACATTTGAAATTATCTTGATAAGGTCAGAATCTGACAACAGGACGGAGTACAGTTAGTTGGAAAATCACTACATTACTCTCTAAACAGTCAATTTATGATAGACGAAATAATTGTGTGATGCCAGAAAATTCCTTTCGTTTTTAACATAGTTGCAGTAATATTGTTTAGCTATGGAAACAATAATACGCAATAGTTATCATTGTTAATAATATTGTTAATAGTAATTGTTAATAATTATTTTGAAACTTTTTTGTGTCTATAAGTTAGAAACAGTTGTTACTTAGCAAATACTTACACATTTGAAATTATCTTAAGAAGGGCAATGATACACAATAAGTATTGTTGTATGAATGAACATCGTTGTTAATGATATGAATTATTTTGAAACTTTTTTGTGCCTATAAGTTAGAAACAGTTGCTACTTAACAAAGACTTATACTTTTGAAATTATCTTAAAAAGGGCAATGATACGCAATAGTTATCATTGTTATACTAATAAATATCATTGTAAATGATATCCTTGTCAGAGAGTTATCATTGCTAATGATATGAATTATTTTGAAACCTTTCTGTGTCGATGAGTTATCTATTTGACTTAAGACCTACACATTTGAAATTATTTTAAAAAACTTTAGAATCTGACGACAAAAGGGAGTATAGTTATTTGAAGAATCATTGCTACACTCTTTTATATAATTAATGTATGATCGAAGAAACAAACATATGATGATTGAAAATTTCTTTTATCTTTGTTTTTAATATAGTTGCAGTACAGTTGTATAGTTATGGTAACAATGATATATAAGAGTTATCATTGATTCTTCTTTGACTTTCTTTATTTCTTATCTCTAAAATTTAGCTGATAGCTACAGAGAAATCTGATCATTCGAACTATTGTCTAAATATGCTCCTATCTTACATCAAACGTTTTACATGTGTAAAAAATATACATTTGTAATGTTTCACTGGAAATAAAAGTTTACGTACAATTTTAAGCACAAGTCTTGGATTTGATGAAATTTTTTTTAAAAATAATTATAGTACAATTGCATAGTTATAGTAACAGCGGTACACATATATTTATCTTTTTTTTTCCATCTTTTTATCTTGACTTTCTTTGTTTTTTATCTCTAAAATTTCGCTGAATGCTACTTGAAAAGAGAGAGCTGAAAACTTGAACTATTGTCTAAAATAGCATGATTCTATCATGCATTCAGTTTTTCTATGCGTTAAAAATCTACAAGTGAAATGTTCAACAGAAAAGAAAAATTTACCTGCAATTTTAATATGTAGTCTTGGATTAGAATAAAAAACTGACAGAAAATGTTAGATCAATTTTTTTTATCGTTATAGTACTATTGTATAGTTAACATCGGTACACAATATTTATCATTGTTTCTCCCATCTTCTTATCTTGACTTTCTTTATTTCTTATCTCTGAAACTTCGCTGAAAACTCTTCAGTTGCGAAGAAAGAAAAATCAAACTACTTGAAATTGAGTAGGGGGAAAATGAGCTATACACCCCTTTTTTATGGTTGATGACCTTACTTACTATAGTGCTACGGGAAGAGCGCTTCTTCTCACTTCAGATCGATGAACTCTCGTCTATAGGATGAGTGCTACTATCCACTTCCTCATTATGAATGAGAGCTCAACTATACTGCTAAGCTCTTAGTAGAAATGACAAGGCACGACTCTTTACAAAGCATGGTTTAGATTAAACAAATGCTTCCGAAAAATTTTGTGATCTCCGATCTTCTCATCTTGATTATCTTTATTTCTTATTTTTAAAATTTTGTTAAAAACTCTTTAGTTGCAAAGAAAAGAAAAATCGAGATGCAGGAAATTGAGTAGGGGGAAAATGAGCCTTACACCCCATTTTTAGAGTTGATGGCTTCTCTTACTATAGTGCTATATGAAAACTTCAGATCGATGACCTCTCGCCTATAGTATGAGTTCTACAACCCAATTCCTCAGTATGGAGGAGAGTTTAACACTACTGATAAGCTCTTAGTAGGGATGGCGTACCATGAATCTTTAAGTAGCATGGTTTGGATTAAACAAATACTTCTTAAGAATTTTTAAGAAACATTTATTTAGTCTTAACCATGCTATGTAAAGAGCATGATTATAGTTAAAGTAATAGAGTTAATTTTGAGAATTTTTTAAAAAAAGTTTTTAATGAGAAAACTATTTGGAACATTTTTCAGACTACAAAGTGAGCGTCAATTCTTCAAAAAATACCCTTATGTGTCAAGAAATAAGTACTCAAGTTTTTTTAAGAAGGATTTGTTCCCTATAAACCATATTAACGTTCGAGCATATTTAACATTAAGAGCATATTTATAGTAAACATATTGGAGGACATTTTGCTAATTTCATTTGAAACTTCTTTTAGATTACAAAGTAAGTGTCAAATTTCACAAAAATAAAATATATGTGTAGAAATAAATATCCAGAACTTTTAAGAAGTATTTGTGTACTCTTAACCATGCGACGTTAAGAGCTTATATATGGTTAACGTAATGGAGAACACTTTGCGAAATTTTTGGCAAAGTGTTTTCAAAAATTTTCAAATATACCCATAGTTGTGAAGAAACAAATATCCGAAATTTTTAAGAAGCATCTGTTTAGTCCAAACTATACAACATAAAAATCCATGCTACATCATCCTTACTAGGAGCTTATCAGAGGGGTTGAACTCTCACCTATACTAAGTAAATGGGCATAGCGCTCATCCTGTAGACGAGAGGTCATCTATGCGATCATTTTTCTCCTACTAAATTGTGTCCAAAGTAATATGCTATTTACTGTTTTATATCCATAGTTTCTTATGTGTAAAAAATATACAGTTGAAATGTTCCAATATAAACAAAAATCCGCCTGTGATTTTAAGTAGAAGTCTTGGATTACAATAAAAAGCTACAGAAAATGTTAAGTGAATTTTTTTATCTCTTTTTTTTAAAAAATTGTTGTAGTACAATTGTACATAGGAACAACATTACACAATATTTATCATTGTTTCTCCTATTTTTTGTTTATCTTGATTTTCTTCATTTCTTATCTCTAAAATTTCGCTGAAAACTCTTCATTTGTGACGAAAGAAAAATTGAAACACTTGGAATTGCGTCTAAAATAATATGCTACTTACTATCTTACAATTAGAGTTATTCTAAGTCTTTAGAATTTTTTTTATAGAAATCAAAAATTTACCTGTCCGTTTAAGGAAAAATCTTGAATTAAGATAAATAACAGCAAGAAAAACCGACAGAAAATGTTTGTATAAGATAGATGAAACTTTCTTTTATCATTGTTTATAAAATAGCACGCTTTCATCTTTTTATCTTTGATTTTTCTCTCTTTCTTAAAACCAAAATTTCGCTGAAAGCTACTCAGCGGGGAAGAAAAGCGAAAGAAAAATCAGAATAAAGAAACTTCATCGTTTGGATAAAGGAAGAAAGTCAACACCACTATCCCTTTTTGCCAGATTTTCCCCATCTCACACTTCTGCGGGTCCCTCACACTGACATGGCGAGTTTAAAAGAAAGAAAAAAAATATATATTCTCAAAAGGTTCTTTCTTGGACATATGCCACGCTAGACTAGGTCCACTCGCACGCCAAGAATAATATCTCGATATTTTGAACGAAAAGAAAAATCCAAAATCAAAACATTAAATAAATAAAAACCAAACTTGCTGACACAGAACTGAGTTTTGAGTCCACAGGAGCTCTGGAGGAGTTCTTCAGGAACTTCACTTCTGGACTTTATCCCGCAGGATTCGCAGTTTTCCAGGATCGTCTGAGAATGACATTGGGCTATTTTTGTCGTTTCCTCCCTTCCTAAATTCTGATATTATTTTCTTTATTTTTTGCTTCGTGAGCCTTTTCATTCAGTCACTTTATAAATTCCCTTTTTTCCCCTTTTTATATTTTATAGAAAAAGTTCGAAAGGGAAAAAAAAGCCACGTTCTGTTCTATTCTTTTGTAGTGCGTCTCTTATGACATTTCCCTTTTGGAGTGTATAGATGGTCGCAATTTTTTAAACGATTTTTTTATTCTATGAGACGGTTGGTGGTTCTATAAGGAAATAAGTTTTACGAAAAGTAGGAAGATATTTATCTGAGCAGAGATATGTTTGTTTATTTATTTCTCTATTCATCTTATGACAGCATTTTGTTTACTTTGGAAGAAAGTTTTTTGGGAGTGTTGGGAAAAATTCGAAAACGACACACGAAATTTTTTTTCCACTCAGGATTTGGATTTCAATCACGTCAAAATAAACCAAACAACTTCATTCGTAATAAGTTTTATATAACAAATTTTTTTTTACTGAGCTTTTGGTAAATAATTCAAATTTTTTTTTTCTGATTAAAATATAAGTTGTTGCTTCTGAATTTTTAATGTTTTGATTCATTTGCACATTTATATTTTACAAAACAATATTTATTCCTCTATTTTTTTGTTTCAGAAATGGAGGATTTTCATTATATATAGACATAAGATTACTTTTTGTTCATGTCTCTCTATGTATCTATATTGAAAATACATAGGTTGTTCCAACAAAGGTTATAATTAATTAATTAAAATACTGTAAGACCTGATAAATTTTGCAAAATTTTTTTTACCTCTTGTTCCTACTTATTATAATCTCTATAGCATATTCCTCAGATGTGCTTCCCAATTTTATTGAGATAAAAAATTTGTGATTCTATTGAGATAAATAAATAAAATTTTTGGTAAAAGTTACTATGCCACTTTTTAAAAAGGCAAATTTAAAACCTATATAGTTTTGTGCTACCTCGATAGGCTTAGTAGGTTTAAAAGAAGAGCTTAGCAGATAAAAGTGAATGACAGTTTTGAAATATACAGTTCTTGGCCAAACTATTAGAAGCACTATAAGATTCTACGTAAAATCTTAATTATCAGATGATACTATGCATCTTTAATGATTTTACGAGACTGAAACCGGTTTTACACTTGTTTGCGTTCGTGTATCAGTTGGTTAACATTGTAAAGCAATACGTTAAAAATAAATGCAAATATGAATTATATAAAAAATCTACTGAATAAAAACCTATTACATGTATGTTTAAGTATAAAAGTATTGCATATAAACTCGTGCAAAACATGAAATTATTAGAAAACTACAGTGCGTCTAATAACTTGGTCTAATTATTATAATTACTATAATACTAGTTTTATGAACACTCAGACACTCAATTTCATCGCGACTGATCTGCAAAATCACCTGACTTGAACCCATTTTATTTTATTTTATAACCGTCGTTGAACAGCCGACCCAACTTAATGGGTTTACGGCTACTAATGTTCAACTCCGTAGCCTTGTAATTTTGAACCCTATCCAGAAGACAAGGGAACTCCTGGATCGAGTATTGGGAGAAATTTGCCTTCGTGGAGGACTTTTTGATGGAGCTAACCCGCATTTGCGTTACATGGAGAGGAAGACCACGAGAACCTCCCACGGTTAGCCTGACGGCAAGGGGACTCTAACCCATGATCCGTCTACCACTGAGGATATTTCACGTCAGCACTGTGGTCAGTGCAAGCCGGATGCGGAATTCGTATCGACTGGGATTCGAACCCGGTTCGCCTCATTGGAAGGCGAACGCTCTATCCCCTGAGCCATTGCGGCTCCTTGAACCCCATTGAAAATTTCTGGGACATGTTGGAATAACGGGTAAAACGTCGAAATTAGCATCCTCCCAATTCGGTGTATTTGCGTGACAACATACGCAGCATTTGACGTACCTGCAAAACCTTGTGGACTCACTTCCTGACCGAATCCAGGTGGTTATCAAATTCAAAGGCGTTATTACACGTTATTAAATGATGTTTTTCATGATTTTTTTTGAGGGTGACTAATTTTTTGTCCGGTGTGCTTAATATAATACCTGAAATAATGATTATTCTATATTTAAATTATATATCGTCTAGTTTATCGAATCATCGAATTTATGTTATATATCGTCTAGTTTAACCAATGGATATATGAACGTAAAAAAGTACAAACCGGTTTCAGTCACGTTGAAACAATAATGCTGTATGGTATCATCTGATAATTAGAATTTTACATAGAATGCCAGGAACTGTACTTATTATAGACTCAAGTTATTGCATTATGTTCACCAACTTTTATTGTATTTCCCTTTTCCTATTGTGATGTAACTACTGTGAAATAAATTTGCCATTGGAAATAAAATAAAAAATATATATATGGGCGAATCTCAGGAATCATTAACATATATGTCTTCAAACTTTTCTTATAAACATCAAACCGTAACCATCGAAAACTGAAAAAATGGTATACAATCCAATTCTGCGAGTTTTATGTTAGTGATATTCCAAAAGTTTATTTAAAGTAGAACAAACTTGTATCATTAGTTTAACTTGTAACTCGCAAAATTGGATTGTATATCTTTTCTTTCAACTTTCGATGGTTACGGTTTGACGTGCCAAAATTTGGCGACAAACTTTAAGTATTTGCAAACGTCAATATTCACGAAAAATATCATTTGAGAAAATATGATAGTACAGCTGAGCTACTAAATTATGTTTTTAGTAATTTTCAGTTTTTTTTTTTAAACAGAATACATATTGAAAAATAAAATAAAAAGTATGTTAAACACTCTAAGGGGCACTCATGAAAAGTTATCAAATGTAGGATTGAAGTAAGAAATGAAAGCCAAAAGCAAGTTACTCGCGATCAAAACTGTACGTATCTTAAAGTTAGTAATGCATAGTTATTCCTGTAATTTTATTAGAATTAATTTTCGCTTATTATGTTATATATTTATAAGAAACGTTTGAAGACATATCGGTTAATGATTCCTGAGTTATCTATTCTCTGAGCCACCGTGGTCCTTCACCACCTTAGATAATTTTATTTTATTTTAAAACTGATGCTGAACATCTGACACAGTTCTGAGTTTACAACTACTGATGTTCAACTCCATTGGCTTATAATTTTGAACCGAAACCAGAAGACAATTGAGCTCCGGATTAAGCATTGGGACAAACTAGTCATCGTGGAGGAGGAACTCACCCGCATATGAGTTACACGGGGAGGAAAACGGCGAAAACCTCCCATGATTAGCCAGACTGCAAGGGGATTCCAACCCATGATTCGTCTATCACTGATGATAAGTTACGTCAGCATTGTGGTCGGTACGTGTGAGCCGGATACTGAATTCAAATCAACCAGTCATCGCCGGCAGTCGAACCCAGGTCACATGTGTGAGAGGCGTGCCCCCTATCCCCTGAGCCACCTATCTTAGAAAATTTGCCTTCTTGCAAAATATTAAAACGAAAAGATTGCGAATGCTATGTTGCGAGCAGATTATGGGGAGTTTGAAATTTTTTGACTTCACCAATTAGAACTTAGCGGAAAAGAAACAAAGAAAAGACCTAAACTTTATTTTCTGATATAAACGATCTAATTAACTCAAATTCAATGAAATATTATGTAGAATCTGCATTCATTCTGTCTTTCAATTAATTCATCCTTTCTCGTATTACTTTTTAAAAGATTTTAATTTAATAATTTAATTATCAAATAAACGGTTTCATGATATTGCATCATCTTCATGATGGTGACTGGTGCGCGTTACTAAGCCTTATATGTTCCCATAGCAAATCATACCTCTGTGGGCACAGAATTCGAAATTGATCGTTCTCTGTTTCAGGTCAAAATTACGATCTGTGAATGAATGAATGGGTTCATCCATTACCTGGCCTGTGCCTTAAATTCGCTTGGTTTCACCAATCAGCAGGTGGAATTAGGAAAAACAACAATGATAAAATCTTATTTCTTTCTTAATTTGCGCTGTACAAACTTAGTTAATATCATTCGCCAAAGAATTTTTAATAATGGTGCAATCAGTTAATTCCGATAATTTCTTTGCAATTTTAAATATTCATTTTCTATTCATTATTTTCTTTGCGATTTACTTAAAAACTGTTGAAGCAAGAATGTTGATTTATTTAAGAGCCCTTAACATTTCATATCTTCGGGCGTTTAAAAATTGTGAGACGGTTACAAAATATCTTAAATATGGAATGTTGCGTTCATGGGACAAAGCATTACCTTAAAAATATGACAAGTATTTATAAGGTAATATTTTAAAATAAAAAAGAATTAAAAACTGTTTTGAGTTTTCCCTTTTTCCTTACTTCGAATAAAAATAAAATCATAACCCAATAATAACAGAGTAAATTTTATTACTATATATATATTATATTTCCATATTATATGTAAAAGATAAGGGGTGTTTAAAAACGTTTACCCACATTGTCAACATTTACAAATGACATTTTATAGAAACTAATGAATAATATTCGATACTACAATTTTCTTATAAGAAAAATAACATTTATTTCTAATATATTTTTAAATGAAAAAAAAAAAAAAGAATTTCATAAAGATCTATTTATTCTATGCGTTTCTTATTTTTCTTAGATGTAAACAGGTTTAAAAAAAGTAATATCTTTCGTTTGCTCTTGTCAGTAATAATGACATGTTAACTAACTTCTAATGTTATTTTTATCTAATAAGTGAAAGTCGAAGTAAGTTTTTTTCTCCCTTCTCAGAGTTATTTTTGTGGACAGTGCACAAAGTCTATATCTACTCTGAGATTTGGAGAAATAATGAGCTTGGTTAATATATGCGCCAGCGAAAAGCCAGCCTAGATAAACAAACTGTACTGCAGCGAAAACTTTACCATCCTTAGTGTATATTTATCAATCAACAAAACCGGACTGGGACAGTCGCCGAAGAGAGGATGGAAACCAAAGTAAACTCCTTAGATTTTAATTTTGATCTTTCGTATAATTAACTCCGTAAAGTGAAACTCTTATTAAAATTTAGCTTTGAATAATGGCACAAATTAAAACTCTACAAATATTGTAAATTCCCTGAATGAAGACGCTGTTTCATAAGAATATTTAGGTTATTTTATTTTGCGATCGTATACTCATACGGTTTACATTATTTTACACCGTATTGTTGCAACTGAATCAGTTAGTTTGGGCAATCTGGAACAGTGCAGCAGTAAAATTGCAAGCATAATGATTTCTCTTTAACTTATGTTAATACTTTTTTTTTTTTGACGTATGCCTGTTAGGCAGAGGGGTTGCGATTGTTCCTGTTTTTCAGTGGCGCCATCTATAGACAGGAATTCGACTTATGTTAATATGTTCAGGAGTATTAAATAAAATATCTAAGGAACCTAAAGCGGTGTAATATTACTTGATTAAAAAATTCATTCGTTTAAAAGTATACAAATGGAAAATGACAGTCGACATGTTTCAAACGCTCAAAAACTGGCACTCATTTTCAAGACTCGCTAGACCTGGATGAAATGAAATAAAAGTGATTTGAAATATCTAATGTAAAGTTGGAAACGAAAAACGGAAAAATAAAAGTGACATATAAGGTTAGAAAAACCACATTAGCCAAGAGAGAAAGAAGTAGAAAAACTGAACAAGAAAAACCTTAGTGGCTGAGAGAGGCAAATAGGGGTCAAATGCATTTTCACGAAATCGATATTTTGATCATGAACCTATTTTTTTGAGTTGATTGTTGTTCTGAAAAATATATAAATCTAATCGGTTGTTTCAACGGAACAGATTAAGTGTTTAAAAAATTGTGTTGTTAATAAAGTTATATTTTTCGTTTAGATAATTTTATTTATTTATCGATCTATTAAAGCAATACATTTTTTTCTGAGTTACAAACTATTAGTCAGAGACGTGTATTTCGAATTAAAATAGTAATTAACACAAGAAATTTGAACATGCATAGTTTAACTGTGCTTAATCTGAACTGCTACAAAACCACAGCTGCTCTTTTGACCAGGAATTTGTTACTTAAAAACGTTTATTACTCCTAAAATTAATAAATACTTACTACATCAACTATTATTTTAAAAGCATTATTTAACAATTACTGACACAATTTTTATAAAATTGTGAAATAGTTTACAATGAAAAATAATTATTATAATTTTTCAGCTTTAATGTTTCAGAAACTTATTGTGTTTTCTAAAATGCTTTGTCGTTTGCCTATCTAAGTTATTTAATTATAATTGTTGTATAAGCCATTTCCCTTCAAAACTATTAAAAAATAATAATTTAAATTCCATTCTTTGGCAAACTATTTCAGTAATAATTAACATTTTAAAGGAAATTTAGAAATTATGGTTAAATTTCAACTATATTGAATATTAAGATATGTCTTTAGTTAGTTAAATGGCATAGTTAAATTTCTTTCGAAATATTTAATTTTAATTTTGCCCACATACAGACGAATTAGCCAAAGATGTAAAAAATAAATAATTACATTTACATTTATTAGACAGACAACCAGTAGACATCATTTAATTAATGTAATTTAATTTGAGATATAAAGGAATAACTGTGAAATGTAAAGCATTTAATATCTACCTTTAATTTATTTGAAATATGAAAGATCGAACTTTAATATGATTTTCCATTAATTTCAATCAGACGTCATATTTTTCTTGGATAAATATTTTTTATTATTTATTTATGTTTTAACTTCATGCTAAAAGTGCTAAAATTTTAATCAAATGAAAAATTTTGAAATGAAAAAAAAAAAAAAAATAATGAACAGTAAAAACGAATAAATAAAATAAACAGATAATATTCAGGAAAGATTATTAATTGACTTACTTAAGGTCAAAATCCGTTTTTCTTGTATTCTCTTTAGTGGGCGATTCCAGAATAATTTTTAATGTTACGTTTTGTTTTGCGCAAAAACTAAGAAACTTAAAAACTTGAATATACGACGATGTGTTGAAAAAATATACAAAGAGTATGATGAAATAAAGGACATTCGATTAATAGTTGGGGAATAGTTAAATGTAAAACTAATGTAAGCCACTCTGCTGTCTGCATAAATACAATTATAAAGTGGGGATTTGACGCGATGAATGGGCACTATTATTTTTAAACTTTACGTAAGTTATTATTTTTTAAAATTAATTTGAAAGCTATTGCAATTTTAAGCACGTTTTTGCAAATTTTATTTCATTTTTTTTCTTTATGTTATAATTATTGATCCATTGTTTCAGAAAAGCTCGTCCCTCTCGAGACCTTTGCTTTATAAGCTCACGTTTTATTTGATATCAAAAGTAGCAAAACATTATAATGATATAAATTCAAATTGAACAAGACTAGGTATCGAAATGAGCAATCAGTTTCGCGTTACGAAATAAAAGTGATGGCTTTGCAATTTACGAGAATTAGCCAGGAGAGTAGGGACAAAATATTTACGAAAGTGAATATATCAAGAAAACACTCGAAAAGAATCACTTAACATTGCACTTAACGAAAATTACGACTATATATCAGAAAACGTGCACTTATTTTTTTATAATGTCATTTTTAAAATTTAAATTAATTATTTTACGTCAGTTTTAATTTAATATATAAATGAATCCTCTCCAAAGTATCATTAATTATGTATCATTATACGTGTTAATTGCCGTATCAATTTGCGATAGGATTTAGGAAGTAAGGTCAAATAATATAAGGTCAATTATTTTTATGTTCAGTATACAGTAGTTTTTTTATTATTATTCCCTTATTCTCATAAATTACTGATACTTTCTTGAAACTATTTACTTAAAATCTATCCACCACAACAAAATAATGTCATAGGATAGTATCGGTTTTTAATGGCTCTGCATAAAACCACATTGATTTGACTTTTAATTGTCTTTCAAAAATTTTTTTAAAAGGCAAACAATAATTTAGTTTATAACCGTCTTAACCCCTTATAGGGCCATTTTTTCTAGCAATGTTTTGGGTCTGAGATTAATTTATAAAAAGAAATTCATTTTGTTTATTACCTAAAATTAACCTGATTTAAAGACTATTTTTTGGATGGTGATTTTCAAAATTTTACCCTCTTTAAAGAGTTTTGTGCTTATAAACAACCAAATTTATAAATTCTGTGTTTATAACTGCAAATAAACTCCACGAGAAATGATCGAGTAAACGAACGCAAACGCACTGGAGAAAATAGTTTTTAAATTCAACGATATCTCTATTGTTATTACCACTGCCATATTTATGTATTCTAAGTCTGTCATTGGTATTAATTTTGAATTTTTTGTAAAGTATTAGGAGATGGTAGCACAAATCATAGGGGATGGAAATAACTTCTTATCGACTTTTAAAAATTAATGATGTTGTTGGGAAGTATACTTACCACGGTCTTATAAAGGGTTAAAGCCATGAAACAGCTGCAAGAAAAGGTACCTTTAGCTGGCAATCTTTTCCCTCATCTTCCTAGAGTTTTTTAAAAAAAAAAGAAATGTGGAATTATGGGAAAACTATACAGCTGTTTACGAACCAAAAGTTTAAGTAAACTGAAAATTTTTTCCTTTTTATGTCATACTCATTCCAACTCATCTGACCTTTTTCGTCGACTTCATTACTTCATAAGAATTAAAAAAGGCAGGGTGCTTTCTCACAGAAAAGGGCACTTTGAGTTTTGAAAAGGCACTAACTTAATACCGTTAAAATGCATCAAAATGAGTGTAATATTATGTAATAACAGAATTTGATCCTCAATATTTAAATTACTTTCTTAAATTATTTTATGTGTATATTTTCAGCAATAATTTTCCCTCATTATCAAAATAACAAAACAAAACAAAATTAAACTTTTTGAATAATAATTAAAGTCAAAGTTATAAAACCATCTCTGTGCATAAATTTTCGTTAAAAAATAAACTAAAAATAAGGATTAACTAATAGACAGATAAAAAGCCTTTCTTTATATTTAAAATTGAGCCGACCAGGTGGCCGAGTGGTTAGCTTGCCTGACTGCGGAGCTGATGGTTGTGGGTTTGAATCCCACTCAGGGCATAGATGTTTCTTTCTCTCTCCGTGTTCTATGTCCTTTCTTCTTTGTGTGATTGTGTGAATGTGACCCGCCCTATAAACGGGCTTGTGGTTGTGTGACGTGGGCGACGCTGCTTCACCGCCGTGGCATCGCCACAGGTGCCCACTGGGTAACGAGAAGAGAGTAGCAGTTTTGGCACTCCTGGCCAATGGGACAATACATTCCAATTGCCCGCCATTACAAATATATATATATATAGAGAGAGAGAGAGTGGCGCAGTTGGCCGTAGTGTCGTCGGCCTTCTGAGCCCAAGTCTGCGGGTTCGATCCCTGGCCCAGACACCAGATTTTCGGGATGCAGAAAATCCTCAGCGGCCATAACGTATGATTATGCGGCATGTAAAAGATCCCTGGAGTGCCTTATTGGCTTTGGGCATTTCCGGCGAAATTAAATTCCTAGTGCACTTTAGCGTCTAAATAGAGTCTCGGTGCTGTCATCTAGTGTAGCAGAAACTAGACGTCCACATTAACATGGCCAACGGTATCTCACCCATTGTGGTGATCCTGAAAGAGTGGATACCACTTCTGGAGAACGCACTAGGTCTGCTCATCGGGAAGAATGATTGTGCAGCTCATTAGAAATAATATATATATATATATTATGCGAAATAAAATATTTATCCTCCCCAATAAAAGATGTGAATATCTCTGGTGCCGAATAACATACGAACTTTAAATCTAAAACTAGACTACAAAAGAAAAATCTTACTAAAATGAAGGAATGAAATTAAAATTACTTAATAAATCAAAAGTGGACTTTTCATTAAAACAGGTGATTATGAAAATAACCTTTTCCTGAAAAAGGAAAATAAAAGACAGTGCTTTTAAGGGATGGCAAGGAGGGAGCATTTGTAGGGATCGAAGGGCAGACGAGGTGGGGCGCGCTTCTAAAAACGCTAAGGCAGAACACTGCAAAATATGTGGTTATTTTTTTATGTCGATCTTTAAAATAGTTCTTTTTCTGTTAAAATAAAATGAATTTAAGATACTTTTATGTTTAGTTACTTTTGCAAATAATTGTGCGTTTCTAATCGTATGTTCTAAAACATTAGTTTTAACATTTTTTAAAAATGATAAATTTTTTGTTTTAATTTCCATTAACTATGCATTACTGAAAATATAAATTGATTTTTTTGTCAATTTGGCAGAATTTGAGCCAATGTTTCATGATGGTCGGTATTTTACACTCTAGTGTCATTTATGTGTATAGTTATTTTTAGGATTGAAAAAAAAAATATTAACATTTGTATATATGCAATTATACATTGTTCTACACTATTTGTCGATAAGTTGCTAAAAAAATGCATATTATTTAAGCCAGTAATGCAATTTCTCTTCTTAAAACTTAAAAAAGAAGTATTAACGAGTTGAAATTTTCTACTTTTCCCAATTTATGACACGCATTCTGCTTCTTCTTGTTACCAATTAATTAGAATATCTGCCATCTACTCTCCCTTTTTGACATTCTAAAAACACTTAAATCCCGGGAAAATCATGTCAGGAAACCGGAGAAATCTTTGGATTGAGGGGCAACCCCAGGTGGATTTAATATCGAACGAAGCAGAATCAGTATTCCCCCAGGGAAAAGGGGGGATTTGAGCGAATCTGTAAGACCCTTTCATTTCCTGCTCTCCTCATGAGCTTTTAATCGGCTTCGTTAAGTTCCCAATTAAGAGTGAAGTCTATAACTGATGTAATGACGGATTTAGAATAACTTGATGAGGGAGTTATAGAAGTCAAACAAAGTGAGTTGTAGAGATATAAACAGGATAAAGGCAACTCCACTTTGAAATCTTTAAATACAAGAGAGTATTCTTGTAAAGATCAGTAAGAAAAGTACAGGGTACTCTGTAATGGCCACCTTTAGTATTTACTTTTGGAATCCTTGTAAAAAAAATAAGATAAATAAATTGGGTTAAGTTTAAGTATTAGGTGCCAATAATTAATGTTTAAGCGATGACAATTGGCTATTTAATGTTAATCAGCTTCGTTATGTTTCTAAATAAGAGTGAAGATTATAACGATTATATCGAGTGATAATTATCTAACGATTATATACGAGTATATACGATTATATACGTGTGAAGATTATAACGATTATATACGTGTGAAGATTATAACGATTATATACGTGTGAAGATTATAACGATTATATACGTGTGAAGATTATAACGATTATATCCGTCATTATAATAAAGGTTATAATGGCGAATTTAGAATAACTTGATGAGGGGAAAGGAGTAAAATAAGTCAAACAAGTGATTTGTAGAGATCTAAAAAGGATAAGTGCAACTCCGGTTGAAAATCTTTGAAGTGCAATAGAGTTTGCTTATAAAGGTTAGAAAAAAAAAAGCATAGGGTGTTCTGTAATGGCCACCTTTAATATTTACTTTTAGAATCCTTTAAAAAAACTTCAGATTCATAAATAGGGTTAAATTTAAACATTAGGAGCCAAAAACTAATGTTGTTAGCGATGCGTAGCTGCCATTTAGTTTTAACTAGCTTTTTTGAAGTTCCCAATTAAGACTGAAGTTTATAACTGTAATGGCGGATTTAAAGCAACTTGACGAAGGGGAAAGGAGTTAAAGAAGTCAAACAAAGTGACTTACAAAGATCTAAAATCGGATAATTGCTATTTAGTTTGATATTGGCAGTTTCTTAACAAACGCTAGAGAAAACGGAAAATTAATAATATCTTTATAAGGATTAGAAAAAAAGGCGTTTGGGTAAAGAGAGTTTATTAAGAGCAGAATCAAGAAAATCATAACACAAGCTGCTAACCGTGGTTTAATCCCGAGAAAAATCCAATTTAAGTTTCTATTCTAAAGATCCTATTGGCATTGATAATCACTATGGCATTTTTGCCACATTTGTCAGTGCGACCTAGACTACGTCGGGTAAACTAAACTCGCGTAGAAATTTAGACTTAATGAACACGATAGATTTGCTCGTTATTGAAAATTCGGGAAATCATCAATTGCTGCACATTGTTGGAATCTTGGGCATAAACTTAATTTCGACAATACTAAAATTATTTCCACACCTGTCGCGTCAGCTCATCTTGATGAATATTGTTTTATTCTGATCCCCTTGTTAGCGACATTAATTTCTCACAACCTCTCCATAGCGCTTGGAAATGCATTTTACACTGATCTGTTTCTTTCTCTACCACTGTATTTTTTCTTGTTCTGTTTTTCATCCTTTTTCTCTTTCGACTACTGTGGTTTCTCCAGTTTTGTTTCTCAGCTTTATTTTTTCATTTTTCGTTGGCAACTTTTTTTTTTTTTTTAATATTTCGAATCACTTTTTCTTCTTTACATTTATGTTTGGCAAGTTCGAAAAAAAGGCGGTTAACTATGAAGAGCTTTAAACATGTCGACTGTTGATTCCTATTCGTATATTTTTTAACTGATTGAAGTTTTTAATCAGGTAGTATTTTACCGCTTCTGTTTCTTGGGATTATTTAAGTCCGTATTACTTAGTTTATTATTACTGATTTCATTAAATATCAAGCAAATGAAAATTAACGCAAGAGTATGCTAATGCTCACTTTGAAAATGAAGAAAAGTTGATATGGTGTTATATTTAACGCATTTTTTTTTTTTTTTTTTGCGAAAACGCAGAGTAATTTAAAATAAAAATTAAAATATAAATACACCAATTCGTAAAAACAAACATTTGACGTTATTGGGTTATTGAGTATTATTTAACATAAGCTGTCTTATGGAGATGTCTTTCTCAAAATGGAAATTTTTATTATGCAATTTGTGGACGACCCCTGATACCCATCGTTTTCTGAACGGTTGAGTGTTTTTTCCAGAGAGACAAAATGACAGGCGCGACTCTCTACTGATTGGCGTCTGAATAAAATCGCGGTTCCAAAAACATTTCTTACTTTTTTCTCCAGTAAAGGATTAGAACACATATTCTTTCTCTTTTAAAGAAGTGCGGGCCAGAAAAAGGAAGAAATAATAAGAAATGATAACAATAATAACAGCACAGCGGAACAAAAGAACTTTCTTTCCGAATCCATCCCCACACCAGAATTCTTCCTCCACTCTTTTCTTCCCCATTCCCGTTCCGCTCTTGGAACATTTTTGAAGAAAAGCTTTCTTCCTTTTTTGATGATTTCGTCACAGCGTGAAATTTGAATGAATTGCTGGGCAAGTAAAAACTTTTATAGCAGGGAAGATAATTGGAAAGATTTCTTCTCTGCTTTTACGACGTCACTATACGTTTTAAAATCCTCAGACGCAATAAATAAATGAATGCAAGAAGAAAAATCATTTCACCAACGGAAATGGATGGAAGAAAAGAGAAAAAAAAAGAAAAGAAATAAAGATACATTCCTTATTCTTTCAAACTAAATAAGAGAAAAGATGAGTTAGGCATTTTAATGAAGAAAGAATTCAGTGTCGTTAATTTTAATTCGTTTCGCCATGGGCAACAACAATGGAAAACATTTCAACAGACTAGTTTTCTTGTCTGGGTTCTGTTTGATGGCTTGTTTTGAAGGAGGGGAGTGTTGCAACTAATGATTCGGGGAAGCACGAGCATTCAACAATCTAAACGAATATGACAGATTGTTGTATGGAGTTTTCGCTTTTTCTCAAGATTTGGTTTTTCATTCTTTAAAATACGAGTGTTTTGTTCGAGAATAATTTAAACAATGTATGAGATTGTACGGTTCTTTGGATTTACAAACTTAAATTATTATAATGATGGTGTAAATAATAGTTACAAATAATATAAAATCGTTTACTTGAGCAAATTAAAAGCAGTAATAAAGGTTAATATATCGCTGTACATATTTCACTGAACTGCCAACTTGTTGCAGTAGAGCGACGGAGTTGATTGAAAATAAAATAAACGTTCCACAATATCAAATACTTTTATATTAGCTATTCCTTTCTCTATTACAATAATGATTACGTGGATTTACACTGTTTTAAAAAATTCCGCATCAAATTATGGTAATAAGTGCCGACACTCACGGTGCCGGTACCGTAAAATCCATTTTTACCGGAACATATTACGGAACAAAAAATCTGTGATATCGCATTTTTTAAAGTAGCACTATATAAGGTACAAATGGATTTTACGGATGATCCCCCAGAGTTCCGGTACTTTATACTGTAATTTGAATTGAGTGTTGTTATGGATGATTCCACGATATCAAATACTTTAATTTTAGCTATTCCTTTCTCTATTACAATACTAATAACGTGATTTTACACTGTAAAAAGTTCTGCATCAAATGATGGTAGTAAGAATCGGCACTCAAGGTGCCGGTACCGTAAAATCCATTTTTACCGGAATATATTATGGAACAAAAAATCTGATGAATCTTAATTTTTACTGTAGTACTATATACGGTATAAATAGATTTTACGGATGTTGCCCCAAAGTGCAGGTACTATACTGTAATTTAAATTGATTGTTTTTATTGGATGTTTTACAGTGTAGTTACATTCATCATAGATACTTCACTCAAATGGTTTATTTTATGTAGAATTTTTATATGTAATAATATTGCTTCAACATTTTTCCACTTTTGTACCTTTGCTACGCCATCATACATAAATAGACAACAGCAAATAGTTATGGCTCAAAAGCAAGAATTTTGAAGTAAAGGAGGAAGAATGACAAAATTGAAGACATTAGTCTCCCGATTAAGACAGTTTTGTAACCTCTGAAGCATTCATTACCTGATTAAAAACTTTTTTCGCTTTAAAAATACATAAAAAGGAAAAACTGAAATATTAGTTAATAGTAATAATTAACACTGAAATAGTAGTTTTATCGCTTGCTTTCATTACCTGATTCTGTTTGATGGCTTGTTTTGAAGGAACTGCAATTAATGATTTGGGTCACCATTAATATTCAACGACCTAAAAAAAGGACTGATTGTTTTATTTTATTTTTATGATGCGATCTTTAATGCAAGTGCTTTGTTTGTACGTCATAAATTATCTAGATATTGAACAGTACTTTGGATTTCCAAAGCTTTAATTATCATAATTGACATTGAAAGTAATTGCTACAAATAATTTAAAAAATGTGGCAATCATTATGTACTTGTTAAAAGATGCTTGGAAAAATTAACATAATAAGGGAATAATTAAGGATTATATATCGTTGTCTGTAGTACATTTTATGTTGAATATCAAATTTGAGACAATTTAAGGAACGGAATGATTTAAATACAGGCAAAAAAGCAATTCCTCAATATCAAATAATTTATTTATATTAACAAATTCTTTCTTTATAACAATACCAATCACGTGGTTTTATATTAAATTCATTAAACAACAAGTATTCTTCCTAATGGATGTTTTTATGTAGATTTTTATCAGGTATACAATATTTCTACTTTTTTACTTTTTGAACATTTACAACTAGTGGGAAATACGAAAGAAGCACACATAACTTTTAATCTAATCAGCGGATCTTCGAGAAATAGGACATAATCTTATTGATCAAGGACCAAACTTTAAATATGCAAATGATTTGTACCGTTAATATTTTAATTTCGAAAATTAATCACAAAAATTATTTTTTTTTGAATAACGTATATGGGGTTCTTGTCCCTTATATGGGGAGAAGTCTCAATCTGTAATATATCGTATCAATAGTATAGGTAGAAGAGTGGTCGAATGTTTAAACATCAGCATGTTACTGTAAATACTATGATTTTTATATGTGCAATAAAATAATTCCGTGTTTTGTGTTACAGTTCGTTTTGTCAATTATGCCGTTAGAGTGAAAATTCCGAAAAAATACAAAGTATTTATCTAGAAAAAAATATCAAGAAACAGATTGATGAAAACAATTCCACAACTCACAATTTCAAAAAAATTGTCTAAGATTGAACTTCTCTAAGTCTTTCATAACAAAATACTTGAGTGAACGTATTTTTTATACGACGTATTAAATAATACAACGCATTACCTGAACCAGCTAAATTAAAATTTTGAAGAAAATCACGTATTTAAAAACAAAAAGGATGTACAAAATTCCCTGTTAAGAAATTCAAAATTCTTATACAAAATTCAGTTTTATTGCTATATTTGTTAATGGTAATGGTGAACATAAAATGAAATTTACCTACAAATTACATATACTTAATATGTTAAAATTATGTTTCAACTTCATGATTTTTGAGTCACCGACTCGATTTTGACTACTTCTTGATTTTCGATGTTTGAATCTTAAAATCTGTTTCCTCTTTGGATGATATTAAATTAATTTAAATCACTACTATCACCACTTTTGTTTTTTAAAAAACAGACCAAGAAATAAGATATTGTAATTCATTAAAAATCAGACCTATCCCTCAATATGTAAGTCATCAAAGATCACGGGAAACTTTTCTTGGTGAATAAGGGATTGAAAAAAAAAAGAAAGCTGTTTTTCTCACCATCGGTTACAGTTGACAATCTTCTATCCTGATCACATGGGAGTGAAAAAAAAAAAATAAATAAAAGTAAGAAATCAAAAAACAAAAACCGAAACTTTCTTTGTGAAGGCGTAAAACTGGCAGCGGTCCTTAAAACTCAGCGTAACATGCTGTGAAGGAAAATCAGCTTACCGTGAAGAATCCCTAACACTATATGAGAAGATCCCTCTTTTCATCGAAAAAATCCCTCTTCACTCTTTTGTTTTTGTCGCCTCCTGGTTTATTAAAAATTTGTTTTTATAAACACGAGGCAGCAGATAAATATCTAAAATTAATAAAGATGATTTGTTTTGGGTGTTAACTATTAACTGATTCTTCGAAGATATTTATTTTTCTTAAGCAAATTTCGAATAATTAATGTTATTGTCGAATTTTTCTTACACTTTCGAATGAATAAATAAAATTATCAGCGATACATAAAATGAGAGGTAGTAGAGGTTTAATATGAATAGTTCTAACTATAGACTTCTATTTTGAATTTTTTTTTTTTTTTAAACTACATTTATACACAAGAATTCTTTTAATGAGCAGTATTCTTTGCATAAAGTTCAAAGCTAGATTTGAACAGTACAATAATGAAAATTTACTTTAAACGATTAAGCTGATAATTTTTTAAATAATACAACTGTATTTTTCGACAGAATTAGTACATAAATCTTCTATCGCTTTTTCTTCTTCTGTTGCTCAACAGGCTTGGGTGAGCCACAGTTCTTAATCCTAAGAATGTTTAGGAAATTCTTAACATAGTCAATCCAATTAACTCGAGGTCTTTTTTCCGATTGGCTTTGCCCAAAAAGACTCTGCAGCATTGTTCTTCATGCATTCTCCCATTTGTTTCTATCGGATTTTGGTGAATTTTACAATTGCAAGTTATTTAAAAATCCTGTGAAGTTCTAAATTATTATTTTTTCTATAAGTTGTTTAATTGTACCCCACCAAGTTTATTTCGCAGAATTTTTCTCTAAAAGTCTCTCCACAATCTTTACATTACGTAAAGTTGATGCACAAGTCCCTAACGCATACATTAGGATAGATCTTAAAAGACAATTTGTAAACAAGCAACTCTTGTAAAGAACTTGTAATTGGTGCGTTGTATTCAACATAAAAATAATTTTTGCGCGGAGCCTAAAGATACTTTAAAAAATTTTTCAGAAGATTTCTACATGAACAACAACAAATGACACACAGACTTAAAATATAAAAACAATACAAGAAATATGCACTTAAAATTAGTACGTACAGACAATTTTTGATGTTATTCGCCAATCTACCACAGCGCCACCACATACGAGGTAGTGGATGCTGAAACTTTGAACCGAATGGACCTTCTTTTTTTCTCCTTCTCATAATTAAGCAAATTTGTTTGTCCGTGTGCTATTTGTAAATTAATAAAAATATTTGGCACTAAGCTTTTCCTTATTTTTAATCCACCGAGATCTAGCTAGGGCCACAATGCACAATTATTGATATCGAAAATAGCAATAAACTGTTTCGGAGTTAACGAAACAGCAGACATTATATTTTGATTTGTACCTTTTGAACTGCTTCTTCTCTTTGCCTTACAATACAATGCCTTTTCTATTTTCTTTTAAAAAAGAATTGTATTGTGTTAAAATAATCATGATAGTAAAAAGTAAATAAATGTTCCGCAGTTGACTGATTGTTGGGATTCGGCTCTAGTCAAACACCGAAGTCAAGCATCACTGGCTGTAATCAGTGTGAGGGTGGGTGACTACTTTGATCGGTCTCCTAAGGGACCGAGGGTGCGCAGTATCGGTCCTCGTTAAACTGTTCTACCGTGAAGTGCTCGACTTCACGCGCACATCGAAGGGTTACCAAAGCAGGAGAACCATCTCTTCTGCTGAGGATTAAAATTGTAAAGGCATGCACTTGGATCATCTTCAGTCATATTTCCCAGACCGTCGCCAATAGCCCATTGTGTAGCTCTAGTGCTACGTAATTCAACATAAAAATGCAATGTATAGGGAATATAAAATTATATGGTTAAGAAAAGTAACAAATTAGTTAACAGTTGTTTAGAGTTACAGCTCTATAAAATTCTCTCATATAATATATTGTGAAATAAAAAGCTCTTGAGTATTGAAATATTTCATCGCATGAAATAAAATAAATTATTCATTATCTATATGATCAATATAAAGCAAAGAAAAATTCTACTTTCCTTTAGTATTTTCGAACAAAGAAGTTGAAAAACTTAGAATTCAAATTCACCTTTTGCATTGCAGATAAATAGTCTATTGAAGTAAGCGAACACTTAAATAACATGAGGGGATAAGAGTGCAAAAATAGATGCAATTTCGCTTCTATTTTATGTACTTTAGAATTTTATAGATGGGGCTTTAAAGATAGAAGTAAATGGAACATGTAGACACTCTATTTGGTAAACAGGATTCGTAGAAAAACGTTTTTAGACTTCTCCAAAAATGTCGTTTTCGTAAGATTTCGAAAACACTGACTTTGTCATTGCTTATAATGATTTATTTGGTTTCTTTGGTTTTATGAGTTATTTATTGAAGCTGTAGTGGCTTTATTGATTGAGGAAATATAATTTTATTTATTAAACTGAATTTATAAAGAGATTATACGAGAATATATAATAAAAAAATAGGAATTAAATAGATTAATATTAAGTAGAATTAAGTACTTAATTATTAATACTAAGTACTTAAATTGATCAAATCATTATCAATATACTGTTATTCTATTGTTTTCCGTTTTATACCAATATTTTATTTCTTTCAGCCATAGAACATATCCAAATGTTCATCACTATTCTATTGTTCTATCGTTTTCAATTGTATATCAATACTCTATTGTTTATTATTAGTATATATTAATTACCTAAATATTATGTAGATTGTTGATATGTAGGTTGTTATATATATTTTTGATATTTCAAATAAATTTATCTAACTTTTAAATTTTACTTTTGTTACGATGCTATGCACTTAAAATCAATCTTCCTTAAATTAAGCAAATAAATCAAATATTATTTTAAATATTTCCAGAAGGAATATTTTTTCACTTTTTACAGTCGAATGGCGACGAATGGGCAAACTTTCAAAACTGTCATTCTGCAGAATTCATCATCCCCACCATCCCGACATGGCAGTCAATTTGAGGGGAGGGATGACTTAGAATCCCATTCAACTCTAGCAGGAAGAGGGTGGACCAGCCTGCTGGACGATGTGACGAAAATAAAAGAAGAAGGGAAAAAAAATTGAATTGAGGGGATTGCAGAGAATGTGGGGTGACCTCCATTTAATAGAGGCCAAGCATAGACGGATGTCGTGGATCAAAAGACGCTTGACTTCCAATAGACCCCATCCCCTGTTTCTTTTCCCTTTTATTTGGGGGTGAAGAGAAGAATGCGTGATGGAGGATGGAGATGAAGAGGAGAAGGAATGGACTAAAGGATCCGTGGAAAGAACATTCGGAGACAGCTTGCATCAGAGTGTGAAGCAGTTCGAAATCTCTCTGTATATAATTCATAAATGAAGAGCTGAGTAGATGATGGTTTTAAGTGACTTTAGAAAAAAAAAGGATATTACAGGATAAAACTCTTATTTCAATCTTATCTAACTATAAACAACAGCCCTTAATTTAGTTTCATTTAACTATAAAAAATAACTTTTAGTACAGCCTTATTTTATTACACTGAAAAAGTTCCGGATCAAATAACGATGCAATGTACCGGCACTTTGTGTACATCATCCATAAAATCCATTTTACCATGAAATATTATACCTTAATTCTTACAATTATATATATTTAAGCCACTGATGATTCTGCGCGTAAAATTCGTACCTTAACCTGCAGTCTTCTCTGCATAGCAAAACTAGTTTTTCCATGTTATTAAATAGAGAAATAATGCATTGGGGTGAAACATTCTATCTATTTTAGCCATTTGCTAAACCGTCAGTGGATTAATTTGAGTAAGTCAGTGATTTTACGGTAATTATTACTGTAAAAATAATGTTATACCAGATTTTTTTGTTCCGTAACATGTTTCAGTAAAAATGGATTTCACGTAAAAAGTACCGGCAACCTGGGTGTCGATACTTTTCACTGTAATCTTTTTCAGAATTTTTTACTGTGTAGGGGGTGTGGGAGTTAGGCGCGCCTGTCTTGGCGAGTGGTGTCATTTGGCGATGAGGGGAGAGTTGGATCCGAAAACTGAAAATGGAAACACTGCTTTTGAACGTTCTCTGGCTGGAAATCAATTTTTATATTATTTTGTGTTTTGTCTGACAGTTATATTTGTTTTTGTTGCGGAAATATGAGAAGATTTAATAAATAATAGTTATTTCCAACCTGGAATACTTATTTGTAACACATTGCAGGGGTCGTAAGGTGTTGACTTAAAGACTAGTATTATTACTTTAATTAATCTTTTTCTTATTCAAAAATATGTGCTTTAAGGTCAAATTGATTGAATTTATGATGCATGAAAGATATGACTATCCTGCATTTTAGGGAATTTCATAAAGATATGCATTACTTGATCAAGCACTTCATTCGCTTCAAAGTATTAAAAATGAAATCAACATGTTTCAAACGTTTTGTTTCTCCCCTTTATTTTTCCGTTTTTTTGTTGGCAACTTTACGTTTTATACTTCAAATCACTTTCGTTTCTTCTTCTTCACGCTTGGCAAGTCTTGAAAATAGGCGCCTGTTTTGGAGCGCTTTAAATATGTAGTCTGTTATTCCCAATTTATATATTTGTGAAGCGAATGGAGTTTCTAATCAAGTAACCGCTTCAGTTTCTTGGCATTATTTATTTAAGAATATTCATTCTCTTATCTCTTATGACAGCACGAAGCTTGTTTTTCAGTTTTTAATGTCACAAGAAACAAATATCGCTCCAAAATGAAAACCGAAAAAAAAAAGTAAATAAAACAAGATTTATTTCACTTTATTAACAACAAGCTCATTTAATATACTTAAGAAGTTGTCGATATTTCCGATTATAGATAGATATAGATATTTCTTTTAATCTATTATATTATTATATTATAGATATTTTTTTAAATCTATACTTTTTGTGCGTTTTAAATAGTTATAATATTATATTATTAATTATAATACTAATATTATAAAATTTTTTCTGGGGAACAAATGTTTCGTTTCATTTATATAAATACTTGATCTTGCCTTATTTGAGTGTGGGAATTTCAAATTTGAAATTAGCTTTCCTTCTAGAGCGACAGATTTCTGTTTAAAATGACGTCTACTTTTTGCTGAAATTTTCAAGTTTAAGGAGGATATATAAAACAGTGGGTAGCCTAAATACTGAGACTATCTTCTTGGGGAGTTTGGGCCCATCATCAGGATTTGAATTGCTGGGGATCCCATGACTGGAAATATCGTCGGACTGCTGCAGATTTCTTTTTAAAGTGACATTTTTAGTCTATATTTTGTGGCTTCCTTATAATGACCTGTTCAGAAGCACTCAAAAACTAATTCATAATAGGGTAGCACCCCCTAGCGGCTTATGACGACATTTTCAGGAGGCACACATTTCTATGCAGTTTTAATATTGATGATGTACTCTAACTCCCCTGGAAGTTTGTCGCAACATTTACGCGACCCCTTGTTACATATCGCTCATTTGGTGAAACAATGACGTAACTGAATATTACTTTAACTATCAGTTACGTCATTGTTTCACCAAATGAGCGATATAACGTTTTTAAACTTGCACATTTCAACAAAAAATAGACTGGAAATGTCATTAAAAAACAAAACTAGAGCTTAGAGAAAGAAACCAAATGCAGATAAGAAATCAGCGTTGCGAAAATGTTTTAAGATCTACTAAAAATTCTCCTGCAACACAAAACTAAAAAAAAAAAAAAAAAAAATTTTTTTTCCCCAGTTGTACTTTTTACATCTTTCCTGTGAATCAAAGTTAAAGTACTTGAGTGGATTTTACACAACAGTTTGGGAACTTCTATTACACAATAATAATTTATTTTGACAATTCTTGAAAGTTCATAGATTTCTGCAGATAAAGGTTCTATATAACAAACTTTTAAAGTGTTTTTGGAGTAAAAGAAGGTTCCAAGTACATTTTGAAACAAACTTTTAAAAATCTCTATTTTAGCAGTGTATTAAAATGGCAAGAGTGCGAATACAAAATTAAAGGCAAGGCGCTTTTTTTTTAATTTTCTATTGGTAACATTTAAAATTTAAAACTTATTTTAATGACATTACTTTCATACGCAACGACTTTAATTCCTGATAGCGTTTAAATCCTTTGTTTTTAATAAATATATAAACGCAATTTTTCATTAAAAAACTATTTTGATTCTAAATCGTAAAAAAAAGAAAGACGCATCAATTTGTAAGACGGATTAAATTTAGGCTTGTTAAAAACAATGCATTAGCAAAAAATGCCAAACCCTAAGACACCATTACAATAGCTAGGGCAAGAGGGTGCATAATTATAACTGTAATTGTGTTTCATGGAGCGATTCTTTAGAGTCATTTTCTTATATTTCTTTTTCGACAGGGAAATACAACAACCACTTCACTTCAAATCACTACCTCATTTTTATCGTTTTCTTTTCTCTGGGCATTCTTTTCTCGAAGGCAGAAAAGGGAAATATTTTTACTTTCAGAATAATTTCTACCTCATTAAGAAACTAAACGCTTTAAAATTTTTTTGGATGAAAAAGTTTTATTTTTTTTCGTTTAAAGTGTCTTCTGCGTGAGTTTAGTCGGAACGAAAACATTTTAATTACCGCATGTCATTAGAAGTAACAATGCGAACTTTTTAGCCCTAGTTCTGCCTAAACTACTGAGTGAAATAAAGTGAAGGGATGAAAAAGCATTCCTCCGAAATGCTGGAATCTAAAAGAAAGTTGAGTAAAAACCTTTTTCGTATTAAATTACAAATTTTAATTGATGGCATCGCCTGAGACATTCCTTACAATTTTTTTAAAATTTCATTTGCTTTATTTTTTATGTAACGCAAAAAATAAGTTCTTTTATTATTTATTTAAATACATTTACTTAGAATTAAAACATTCGTTTTTTAGCTATCCAGTCATTTGTGAAGCAATTAAAAATTATTTTAGAACGAGAAATACACGAAATTTAACACTAATGGCGGTTGTTTTCAGTGTTTTCTTAAAAAATATCTGAATATGCCCAGTCCCTGAGAATTTCTAGGGAAATCTATTTCTAAAGAATTCGTTTCTTAAATAAAAACTCTTTACTCGTTTCTATTTTTATTTTCACGTGAATATTTAAAATGTGATGATTCAAATCGTTTAAAAAATGCAATTTAAGTTATTCTGAAGTTAATTTTTTTATGTCTATATGACAATTTTTTGTTTAAAAGAAATTTGCTATAATTTAATTCATTGCAAATTTTCGCACCATATAAACTAAAGGGTAAATCGGATCTTAAATGCTTGAAAAAAGGGTACAGATCCCTCTAAGACACAAGCTTTAAATCATTGCTGAAAATACGAATTTTATTTCAAAATATTTCACTTATAAGTAACTCATAAATGGAATGAATTTTTTTTACATCCTTTAACTTTACAGTTGTTATTAATTATGACATAAAATAGAAAAAATTTAATTTTAAACCTTTTTTTTAAATTTCGCAACATAATAACTAAAAGTCTAACCATCATAACAATTTCATTTCTATTTTCTTCTGTCTTCTGGTTTTTAAACAACTAAACCATAACTAAACTATTTTCGATGATAAGATCCATACTACTTCACATTTTTATGATAGTAAAAGTATTCTGCGTTTTCAAAAACCAAGCCTAACTATATGTATTTGCAGTGATCTACAAAACTTGCAGTTTGAAATAAAAGGATAAATAAATAATCTTTTATCTCTAAACTTAGTTCAAGAGATACTTTTTTACATTGTTGCTTTGTTTTCAAGAGGAATTTTCAAATGTAACTACATTGTAAAATTTCGATCAGTTTTCTTTACAGATTTATGTACGTAAGTCGAAAAAAGCAAATAAATATTAAAAAAATAATAATAATAAGTTCAGATATCAGCTAGACGAGAAACATCGTTGAATATAATTTGTAAAATTGTAAATTCAATGCAATAATTACTTTTTCTTTTCAACACAAAAATTGAAAGGAAATATATTAGAAGTGTATTTTCTTTACAAAAAGTTAGAATTAAAGATATCTCTCTTTAAATATTCACAACCTAATCACATGAATAAATGGATTCCTCATAAATTAGCGATATGGTAACAAACAGCATAGGCAAAATTTATAAATTTTTAAATTTTTCAAATTTGCAAGTAAAACGAAAAAAAAGAAGAAAATCTCGTGTTAATTATTTTTAAATATGTTTTTAAATATATTTCTGTGCTTTTGAGTTGCGATGGTTTAGAGATGGAGCTCGCCATCTAATGAGGTGCTCCAAGTTCGAATCCCAGCTGTGGCTGGTTGGTATGACTTCCAGCTCACACATTGCCAACGTAAAATATCCTTTGAGGCAGACGGAATCTACTTCGTGGTTATCCTATTCATGTAACGAAAATGGGGGTTAAGTCCATCAAAATGTCCTCCAGAAAGGCTAGTTTGTCCCATTGCTTGATCCAGGAGTTCTCTTTTCCTTAGGGTTGAGTTTGAAATTACAAGGATGCCGAGTTTCACATTGATTTTTGTAAACTCAGAATTGGGTCGGCTGTTCAACGACAGTTATAAAATAAAAATAAAACATTTCTGTGTTAATAATTATTATATTTTTGACAGGAGAAACAGATGTTTGATAGGATAAATGCCTGGATTTGATTCAATATACTTTTAATGTATACAGTTCCCATTGTTTACTTATGCATGGAATTTGTATTAGAGATATCTTTTATCATAAGTTGAGTTGACAGAATTATGTTTAAGAATCCTTGTTCAGTATACAGTAAAACTTGTATAAGTTGACCACTTGTGGTGCATTGTTTTAGTGGTCAACTTAGACAAGTGGTCAACTTATAGAGGGGGCGGGTCATTGTTTACTTTTTCATTTCCTATATCATGTTGCTATATATTTAATTTTTTTTTTTTACTTGACTTAAAAATTTTATTTAGCAAATAACCAAATGAATATCTTAAGAAATGTGTTTAAACTTGAATGAACTTCAATTTGTTACATATACATAATTCTAATATTTAACTAACTTTTTTTTAAAAATTATTGCGTTAGTTACGCCTGTGAAGTGTTTAATAAAAATAATTTCTTAAAATATCAGAACACGAAGACATGTAATTTGAAAACTTTAACAAGACAAAATTATTTGAACACTTTAAAATTTATTCTGTTATTACTACACTTACTATCTGCTCACTTTTGCAACTGGAAGCGCAACTTTTCAACTAGCACACCTGTTTTCAATGAATGAATGAAATTGTCAAAAGCTGCCCCCTTACAGTTTCCCCAGATGGTCAACTCACAAAAGGGTTTAGATTAGCTTTTTACACTATTTCACCAAACAAATGACATTTTAACATACATTGCAAAATGACAGAACATTTTCTGATTTTTTTTCTGGTCAACTTATGAGGGTTTTAGAATAGAATTTCATTATACTCCTAGACAAAATCGACTTATTTCAGTGGTCAACATACAAGATAGACAGGTGGTCAAGTTACAAAGGTTTTGCTTCTTTATATTATATAGGAAAAATTCCGTTCTTGATAATTGAGGTCAACTTATGCAGGTGCCCAACTTACAAGGGTGGTCAACTTGGCAGGTTTCACTGCATTACCGACGTAATATACTGAATAATTTTTGTTCTGTTAGAATTTGATGTGCGGACAGGATGACAGAATTTTGTGGTCTATTTTGTTTTTATCTTTTTTCACTGTCACAAAATTATGATGCAACCATTCTGATTTTGTGATGAAATTGCAGATATTCTACAAACTTGAATTTTTAAAAAAATAATTCTTGACTTTAAAAAAAAAAAAAATATTTCATAATTTCTATTTAAAACTTGAAATTAGAGAGAAAAAGAAAGTATTATAAAAATTTGTTTAGCGTTGAAAATGAAGCGTGCATTATTTTTATTTTAGTGATACTGTTCTAAAATGTTTTTGGGTATTATAATTTGTTCTTAAAATTAAAGAAAAAATACTTCTAAGGAGAAACTTTTCGAGGACAAATTCGGGAAAATATTTTTTCTAAACAATAATTATATTTGCATAAAAACTTGAAAATGCATAATGTATCATGATCAATGCACATGTGGCTACATGCTTGTTTCATGTTTTACAAACCATGTTTGTTTTCCAGATTCATGATACAGTTTATCCAAATTTATTTAATTTTATTAACCATTTATTTACATTAATAGGTTGTATTAATTAATTAATTGATATTTAATTAACTATAGATAATAGTTTTTATGCAAAATGAATGAACCTGATTCTAAGTAACACTTTTTATTATTCCAAAATAGTTTAAAATTTTGATTAAAATTTAAATTACTTTCAAAATTATTTTTATAGTCGACTTAAAAAAGAAATGATTGAAGATAAGGGCATAGAATGAGCTAAAACAGGGCAACTTAATTGGAATGGGTGAATTTGATAGGTAAGTTATGATTTTAGCTTCACTGCACTCCGTTAGAATTCACTCAAAAATTAAGGTTATATATATTGAATCAATTCCCTCAAAAATTAAGGTAAAATACCCAAAAGCAGTCTGTCAATCCTATCAATCGTAAAGTTTACGGTGAAAAAAAAAACAATTTTTGACCTTGACGGCTTTGAAACCCTTTACAAATAGTATGGTTAAAAACCATGAATGCAAAACTATACTGCATTTTATCCATTTACAAGTAGCATGGTTTCAAAAACATAAAAAAGAGATTTAACTTGACATTCGAGATAGTTTAGCAGCTTTATGGTGCTACTATCCATGCGTGAATGAGAATGCAGTATTCGAATAGCCTAGTGCCACACATTGGGGAGTGCATGACACTGGAAACTCTTTATGTGCTTAAGGGAATGGGGAAAATATTGTGGTGTCAAAGCTGGGACTCGAACCTCCGTTTTGTCGGTCATTATTAGCCTTCTCGACTATAATATGTACCCATCCACATGGAACAAAGTGGCTTGATTAGGTGGATTTAATTCGTGCAATAAAATTCTGGTTGTTTAACTGAATAAGGGAAAAACAGTAAAAAACTGTTCAATACCATCTTATTTATGGTTATTTGACTGTTTTGTTTGAGCATGGTAATAAACGATTAAATAAATTAATATTTATCCGTTTTGTGTGTGAAATTATTAACAGCGTAATTTTTTTTTAAGACAATATCATCATTAGTTTGTATAAGAATGGATTTTAATTAATTATGATGTTTTTAAACAAATTATTAATTACACGGCTACTCTAAACGATATTTGGAAATTTTTACAGACAAAATGGAGCTTATCCCAAAAGGTTTAACTTATGTTCAACAGGCTGATCTTTACTTAAATTAGATAAGCTGATCTTTACATAAATTAGCACCACAAAAATAATATTATTTAGAAAATCAATATTTTCTACGAGCGACCTTCTTTAAAATGGTGTTACATATTTTGCATTCGAATTTGAACTTGTTATAAAAATTGTAATCAAAACTAGATTCTTCCTTGGTATGTATGCGTCTTTAATTTTCAACATTGGTAGAAATGAAGAAAACATTTATATTTTCTTTTTTAAAAAAAAAAAAAAGAAAAATCTGCTTCGAAATGTTTAAGAACATTTTTTTAAAATTCTAGATTTGATATATATCACTCGCAATAATAAAACACTCAGCACGCAACAAGAAACAAATAATATAATAAAGTAACACTAAACAAGTAATTTTTTAACCTATTTAATGTAACATAATGCTACTTGTGAAATAATGCCCAAAAGATGGTATTTTTGCAGTTCAAATTTATGAAATAAAATTCCACCTTAAACGCAGTTGAACCTGTTGGAATTAGTTCCATTTATTTGGAAAAACTTTCAGATCTTTTCAAAAGCAGTTTTTATATATTCCAGCGCACAGAAACCTTTTTTTTTTAAATAAGTTATTATGCTAAAAGCAAGAAAAATAAGAGTTGTTATAATATCTTATGTAATTTAAAAATATATTGTTTAATGAAAGAAAAAAAACAAAATTTTTTTGTGAAAATGATTTTAAAAATGGCGACAGATTTCTCAAATCGTTTTCTATTTTTCAATTTAAACTTTTCATTGAGAATAAAAAAAAAAATTTAAAAAAAGCGCATTGTGACATTTTATGATTGAGTATATTTTTGTATTGGAATAATTTGCAATTGTTACAGCATGTTAAGTTTAGCTTTAACATATTTTTTTATGTATAAAATCTGATTAAAACAATTAAATTTTTATTTAGCAATAGAAGATAACTTTCTTAAACTGATTCATACAGATATTTACGGAACGATAAACTGAAAAAACTGTTTTGAGTAGTTATGTAGTGATTATTTCAGCACCAAACGTTTCTAGAATATTCTATGAATTTGTTATATTCTGGTGTCAATAAAAATAACAATGAGCTATTTTGTGTGTAAGCGATTGACGGAAGGGAATTCCATTTTTGTGGAATGGTGGGAGAATTAGTGAAAAAGCTTTATTGCGTGCTTCCGTGCTATAAATATAAAGAAGTGAAGTGCTCTCTCTCTCTCTCTCATTCAGTGTTGATGTCATTCTAGCACGAGATAACAACCATTTGACAGTGTTTTTTTAAGGTTGGCAGGAAACCACTTACACAACAATCAATACTGTTTCTGGTAATGTTTTGGGAATTGCATTCCAAGAGTTACTGTTATTGCAAACGATATAATTTTGAAAGTCACTTTTTCTTTTTCTTGAATTGTTTAGTAAAGAAAATGTGGAAATAGTCTCAAAAAGATTAAAGTGCTACAGCAGTTTATTCTATTTTTTTATTATTTCATAAAATATTTCAGTTGTAATTTAATACATTTTTCTTTTATAATTCAGTACTTTATTTTAATTAATAATTTTTACATCTATATTGCTCTGCTTTAGATTGAAAAAAAATGATCAGTTATAAATTTAGTTGCTATAAAAATTAAAGCTTAAACAATTAAAAAATTAAAGCTTAATACAGTCGAAATATTTTCCCTGAAAAATCTTTTTTTCATCGTTCTTAGCGAAACAAACTTAGCGGTTGTTTCGATGCAGGTGAGTAACTAAACCAATTTTTGATGAATTTGAGTAGATATCAAACCACTAGTCAAAGGCGAATTCTGCATGGAATGAAGCAAATCGATATCTGACAGAGCAACATTTGGAGATTACGGTGGATGGAATAAGATATCCCAAATAAGGGACTGTAAAGTTTCTGTCCCTGCTGTTGCAACATGCGGGAGAGCATTGAAGAGATGAAAAGGTTTTGTTGTTCCATATATATTGTAAAATTTTCTAATTGAGTGTTTCGTTTACATTGATAATATTTGCTTCAATCATTGGGTTGTAATAGATTATAATAAACTACACTGTTTTTTTCTTTTTTCTTCCCTTTTTCTTCCTGATTCATATAAAAACCTTACTTCAACGTATGTTCTGTCTGGTCATATGTGGTATTGAGAGCTATAATTTTTAATCAAAATTTCCTGTAAATCGTTACCATATGAACGAAAAAAATTAGCAAATGAATGGTTTAAATATCGTATATTTTGGTTTTATTTACCAGAATTATGTATTTTTATTTTTTACCAGAATTTTTTCTCCAAGTAATATACATCCAATAATATGACGTGATTTAATTTTTAAATTAAAATAGTTTTCCCAGCTTACAATTCCCCCCCCTCCCGATTTTTGATTCAAGTGTTCCTTGGTCTTTTGGGTTGAGTCCGAAACTCCAAGACTATGGAGTTGTATATTGCTTGCCGCAAACTAAAAAATAAATCGACTCTTCATCAGTTAAAAATATGAAATGAATGGATAAATAAATGTTTTTAAAATTGGAGGCTAAAATATTATTTATGATGTAATTTTAATACATTTACTAACAGTGAGACATTTTTTTTAAAAAAATATTTGTCTTATTTACACAGTTAACCTATGAGTTAACCACAGACATAAATATATAAAGTTAAATGCAAAATAATTTATTTTAATTTATCTTAAAACTATCTATTTCATCAAGTTTTTTCACCTTCCAGGTTTGTTATGTATGCATTTAGTCATATTAGAGAAAGATTCATGTTGTTCAGAGACTTATTAGTCGACAAAATTTTTTTGCTTTTTCTCAGTCAGAAAATTAGTTTTCCAAAACAAACGAACTGAGAGTAAAAAATAAACTTATTCAGTTATGATTGATTATGCTACTCATAATTAATTGTTATTAAGAACTATTTATCTAGTTTATTTTTATTTATGTACATGTAGTTTACACATTCTCTAGAATGACAGTTGTGAAAAGAGATTAACAATGGACATCGTTTCTGGTAAGATAGCTGAAAAAGAATTAAAAAAGCAAAGACGATAATGGTTAAAAATGACGTGGACCACTCAGAAAGTAACCTTCTACTGCTTGGGTCTTTGTTAAATCAAAAAAATAATGCAAAAAAATTTAACCTGTGGTCGGGAGCTTGGGGGTTAGAGAGCATGGTACGGAGTCATGGACGGCATATTACCACAGGCTTCTTCAATCTATTATAAATTGTTGTTTTTGAATCACCAGTAAGGCTGAATTTCGAACCGTTGTTAATTGTCAATTAGAGAAACTTCCTGTACAACGTTAACAGTGAAATCAAATAATTACGAAATCGGCAACTATTAAATCAGGTTCCTTTTAAGCTTATTAAGTATCAACTTTAAAAAAAAAAAAATACCTTTTCTAAATTTGATTTGCACAAAAGTTACTGAAATACATTCCTCTTCTTCTGAGGATAGCAAGAATATAAACCTAACTAAAATATGCAATACTTTGGTGTGTACCTTAGTACATAGTATTAATAGAAACGCTAATTTTTTCGATGGTATTGTATAACGAGGAATTGCAAAATGAAATTAGTGCCCTTACAGAATATGGTTCGTGATTCAAACTTAATTTTTAAATCAAACAAAATATTATAGCAGTTGATTCTTGCACCTTTGCAACGTTTCATTATTATTAAGCTCAATTTTGCATACTCTGTCTAATTTGTATACACTATATATCCTATTGTATACTCTATAAATTGTAGAATTGTACACGACATTTTTCGATGATAAATTGTTTAACTATTAGGGTTCAAACTTCGATTTTAGAACAAACTTAACTAAGTTTAAAATTTAAATATAGTATTTATCCTATAAAACTTTATTTAATTTCATCGCTGAACATACTGTATTTCTTTTTTACCTGGTTTATCCAGAGAATTCTAACTGACAGAAATGTCAAACGATCAATTTTAATTCAAAATTCTATTTGAAACTGAGTGCCCAATCGAACGATTTTAACTGAGATAACTCATTAAATTAAAACAAAAAAAATAGTTATTTGAATAGATATCCTATGAGATTTCTCAACTTGTCGGCACTAACCTATACGACATCAGCATCCCCTACCGGGTGTTAATTAAACTCGACATTTCCCGCCATTTCACCTATTAACTCATTATCCGAAATATAGAGTTTAGATAATGACTTAATGCATAGTTTGCGAGGTTCCTCTTCACCGATGGAATTAGAATAAGAGAATAATAATTGTCGGTTTCAGATGCGAGGCGAATTCCCAAGAGCTGCCCTTGAATTATAACACCCACAGAAAGTTCGAACCTTCCCCGTCGCAGAATATTTGTGGTAGTTATATCGTTCCTTTTGGAATGCTGAACTGACAACAAACCCTGCCAATGAACTGGCAGTTTCAACTAATGGCTTCACTTAAATAATTGATCTGTTTATTGCTGCGGAAACAATTGCTTATTTCTTTGTCAATATATAGGAGTAGCTATAGCTACGAAACAATTGTACAATCAGAGGTTTATTTTCCATTAGGTAGAACGTTAAAATATATGTTTGTTCTTTTTACAAGTTCGGAAAATGTTAATGATATTTTGTGCAAAATATATAATAAATGATTGCGTTTGAATTCAATTAAACTGAAATTAGGTTTAAATAGAGTTTTATTAATTGTTAATATTAGTTTCGTTTAATATACAATATCTAAAAAACTATTTTTCACATATTTATTCGAATATTATTTATAGAGCTAGGTTTGTTCAATTGAACTAATTAAAAATGTGTTTTAATAGAGTTTTATTAATTTTAATTGTTACTTTTTAAAAAAATATACATTCTATTAAAAGTTTCTTTAAATATAGTCTTAGTTTCTTTGAATATATAATATCTATAAATTACTATTTGTCGCGTATTTATTCGAATGTTATTTATATGGCTGGGAAATTTCAGTTTAACTAAGTTATGGTTTAATACAGTTTTAATAATTGTTAATATTAGTTTTTTAAAAAAATATATTATATTAATAGATATTTTCCCGTATTTATTTGTATATTATTTACAGAGTTTTGAAAGTACGTTTTTGGAAATTTTGGGGCATATTGATCCATGATATAATTCTAATTCACAGCGACCTTTATATGGGACTAAGAGGAATCACATATAATCTAATTACGAAAACGTGGTTTAATTTACATCTTATTAATGTTCTATCAAGTTTTGCATCGTTTTATTGTTGAAGATATTCCCTAGTTCAACTTTGAACTGATTTTTCTGACAGTCTGGATGAATTTTTTTTTCTTCCATGAATCTTGTATCCTAGTTTTTTTTTTTTTTTTTACTGTTACATTGAGTGAATAAGCCTATTTAAATATAATATAACATTTTGAAACGATGTTTGAAACTATACTTTCATAGTTAAAATCCCTGCTTAAAATTTTCGCAAATTATCTGAGAGAGAAAAACTCCAACTCGAGTTTTTAATTCTTTAATGAAAACCATATTTTCTTTAACTAAATGTATGGTATAATTATAGTCAGATATATTAAAAGTAAGTGAAACATTGTATAATTAAAAATTATACACTACTAATGAATAATATACTACTAATGAATAAGATGCTAAAGTAAAATATTAATATATCGTGTTAATATTTTAGAAATGAAATTTAGATTCTTATAAGCGAATTAAACATTTTTCACTTTCTTAAGGTTTTAAGATTTAAAAATAAAAAATAAATTTCGATTTAAAAAAAGTTAATTCAGGTATTTAGTTCAAAATGGAAATTTTTTAAGACAATAACACCTTAAATAAATAGTAGATTTATAACAAATAAAAATAAATTAAGGTACGTAAGATACATATTACCTGAAGTAATAAGTTATACACGTAAACCTGAACTAATTGGATGTACAAATCTGATCAAGAAGTTGTTTCTTATGTTTCAAATAGCGAAACCTATTGCAGTAACTATTTGAAAGGTTTTACCAAAATTTTGAAAAATGTGAGTTTTATTTGAAAATTTTCGATGCAACAAGTAACACTATGCAAATGACATAAGCTCATTTAGTCTTTGGTGCGTCGTCAACTTTTCAAGTCCCAGAAATCTAAGCTCTCTTTGCATTGTTTTGATAGAAATCTTTGCTTCTGAATCAAAATTGAACCGAACCCTATTGTAGAGTTATCAATTGTCAATGTTCCATATTTTTCTGCTCAATCTGCTTCAGTTTTCTGCCATAACATTTAGCCATTTTCTTGAGTCTATTTCCCCTCTAACGTTGAAGTTTTGTGCTATAATGAGTAAAATATACTTTATGTATCATTATTATGCCTTTATCAGAGAATATTTACTTGCTTTTAATCATCAGTATGGTAAGAAAATACCAGTCTATAGTAAAATTTACCGTATTTTTGGCTCTATGGGAACACCAAATATCTCGGTAATTTTTTTACAAAAGCGCTTTGGTAATGATTTTGGTAAAATTAAGAATGAAATATGATTTGATAAATGTGGTAAAACTTGGTAATTGTTTCGTTAAACCTTAGAGCATGGTATATAAAACCATTTATTTGGTTAAATTTTCTAAATTTTACTAAATATGTGATGATAAGAACTATAATTTTAAAAACCAGAATTGCTATTTAGATTCACTGACTTTACCATTTGAAAGGAAAAATTACTAAATTAATGTTTTAACCACCATATATTTTGGCTTTATAAACGAGATTATGTTTGTTGTTGTTTTTTTTTATCAGAAATGCCACATTATCATACAGTACGGTAGTTTCACCAAAATATTTTTCTTTCAATCACTAATAGCTTTAGTGATAGGCATTTTAAAACGAAACAAAGCATTTTCATAATATTAGAGCAACTTAAATTTGACTTGCAGAATTGTTTGCTTAGAAATTCACTGACTTTTGAAACATTTATTTTCTACACACTTTGACATTCACATTTTGAAAATTATTAGTAAATGTTTTCATTCAATTCAGTTTAAGGAAAAAAAGAACAAAAAAAGTGATAGTTGTCAAATAATTTGGTCCCTCAGTTTATCATAAGAAAAGTATCTGGCATTCCGGAACGTTTTATTAAAATTAAATGCAGTAATATAATTTAAATACTTTCTTTTATCTATATGTTTTTTTAAGGTTTAACTTTACATGACAATTTTAATCTAAAAATTTCGTGTTCTAAATAGAATTTTTCAGGTAAAACTTAAAAGCCAAAGTCTAAGACAGCATTTCTTTACTTTCATAATAGAATAATGGAATAAAATATTTCATTATCCTTAGAATATAAAAAGCGTATGTTATTTTATCTATTTCGCTTAAAATTCAAAAATAAAATAATGTAAATCGATTTTAGAAGAAGAAAATTCATTAAAAGTGTAAAAGGTCGTATTTTAATGCTTTTTGGAAAGATGGTCGCTCCTGAGAAATGAAAAATGCTTCGCTTATTATAATAGGGAAGGGATTTTTTTTTTCAATAAATGGATTTCAATATCATATTTATTAAAAGTACATTGTAATAATTCCAGTACAAATGTAGGCATAAAATATTGTTCCTTCGAGTGACCCATCATCCATAAAATCCATTTTACTGCAAAATCCATTTTTACTTTAAAATACTTCACCATAATTTTCGCAGTAATATTTATTTAATTAGAGTGAGTCAGTGATTTTATAGCAATTATTACTGTTAAAATTACGGTATATCAGTTTTTTTTCTATTCCGTAACATGTTCCGGTAAAAATGGATTTTACTGTAAAAAGTACCTGCAACCTGGGTGTCGATGCGCATAGGCATTTAGTAACATGTATCGAAATGCTCATTCAGAATTCTACATATTCAAATATTTTTCATAAATTTTGCTATTTTGTATATATGCTTTATGTATATTTTGTATATATTTTGAAACTACTGATCTGGATTTGGAAATCCTGCTATCTGTTATGTCACCCTGCAGTTCACTTACAAGGCTCCCTATAACAAGGTAGCGGTTGGCAAAGTCTGACTTTTCTTGAGGTATCTAGGTACCAATATCAGTTTAGTTAGTACATATTAAGAAAACCATTAACATAAGAACAGTAGTACTCAATGCTAAAATTAATGAAACATCATTGGCGTCAATAATAATAACGCGATTTATTTCAGATGTAGAAGCACCTTTTTTCCCTTTTATTTAGCTTTTTAGAAAGAAAAAAAAATTCACTTCAATTTGTACGCTTTACCAAAATTAAATTCATTGGCGCCAATAACAGTATAACAATTTTTTACGGTTTATAAACACGAATTTTCACCATTCATTTAGCATTTTAATAAAATTTTTTTAGTTTTCAATTTGTACCTATAACCGAAATTAGTTAATTGCGATTCTCGAAAATAATCTATATATATATTTCTCTTACACGGCACCAAAAAAAAGCCTCTTTACAACTTCCCGAATGGCAACGTTAGAAAATCAACCAATGATTGCATCTAAAAATGTCACATGCCAAATCTAGCTGAGGTGGCTCAACATATAGCGCTTTTAAAAACGGAAACATTAACCAGAGTGAGCATCATCAAGTTGTTCAATTCGCGATCGCAACACTCGATACGCCATCTAGCGGGAGACTGTAAATATCGTGCATTAGTTCCCACATAACCATTGGCAATGACGGACGCCATTTTCTTAGCATAAAAAAAGAAGCAAAATTTCCCTAAAGAAAAGGTAAAACTTCTTGAAAAAACTAATCAGAACATGCCAAACATTGAAGCAGAACACGCCAAGCATTTGAAGAAAAACTTCTCAATATTTTTTACCTTGCGGTAAAATAATTTTTCTGTCTTCAATTCATTACAAGTTAAAATGAAATCAACATTGCTTTCGTCATTCCAATGAATAAATGTGTTCCAATGAATTCCATACAGAACTGTAATAGTTATAGAATATTCTTCTTCTTCATAGAATAGTATATATTTCTGTATCTACATAATTCAGAAAACAACAATAAAGAATAATCCGAATTACTTGAAAAAGTATCTTTTGTGCTGATTATAAAAATTTTTTTTATCGTTTTCTTGGTAAATGTTTTTTAGTTTTGAAAGAATTTCAACTAGAATACTGCTATTCGGTTTTTAAGCTACATATTAAAATTCATATCGAGATCTTACAATTATAAAATTTTGATGTGTGGTATGTTACCTAAAAGTAATGAAGGGATAAACTATGTATATATTATTTGAGAATAAAGTTTTCAAACAAAAAACATATCATTTTGGAATTCTCCGGACTTATAAATCAGGTAAGTGTTATGATTTTTATAATAAAAAATTTGCTTGTAAATAATTTTTTTTCTTACTTGATGATCGTTCTCTACAAAATGGTTTTTTTACGTCTGATTAAATACTATAAGAATTAAAAAAAAGAAACAAAACGAAAGTTTTTATTGAAAAATGAGGAAATTTTAAAATCGTTTTTATCCTAAGAATTCTTTATTTTACGTTTTTTAGTTTATAATTTTTTGATAAAATTGTTGTCAAAATACTTTTTTTGAAAAATTAAATGGTATTAAATTATGTGTTTATGTATACTTCTTGCATATTCTAATATCTGAGTAATATGATTCAGAAAAGTACGGAAGAAAAATTCGGTACTTACGTATTAACCACAGCTACAGATTTGGCAGATTTTTAAGTGCCGCCAATCTACACTTAAAAGTTTTGGAAAAAATCTTAAAATGAAACACTTTGCTTAAAATCAAAGTATTCAATCGGATTTCGGTGGAAAATGGGCCGATATAGAGTTTAGCATAAATTCAAAACAAACTTTTCTCTCACCTGATTCTATAGCCATTATGAACTCTAATAAATAAGATTCAAAATGAAATAACATTTCCAAAACGGACTTTTACTAAGATAAAGTTTCATGTTATGGACATTGGTACATTTTCGTTATATTTCACTCTATAAAATATTTCGCTCTTAAAAAAATAAAATTGCATCTAGTTTTGTTTTTGGCAAGTCCCAAAGACGCATTTTCGTAACACTAAAAATGGCGACAAAAAAAGAATAGTTCTTTTTTTGTTTTGTTTTTGTTTCGTAAGCATTCTTTACTTTACGTTAAAATTTAAATGAGCCTTTCATGTTATACCATTAACTTTAGTGAAACTATTTCTCAGGCATTAGGTTTGAACTTTTATAAGAATATACCTATTTTTTTCTCTTTATTTTATTTACAAATATTTTTCCGATGTGTTCTGGATGTTCCTTCTCTAAAAAAAAAAAGGAGATACCATTTTGTTTTCGTTTGCATAAGAAAGAAAACAAACATTTTTCTTTTTTAAATTTAATCAGCCACAATAAAGATGGAACGTTACAATGCTACATTAAAGACGTCTCCAGTGTAACTGAATGACTGTTCATATGGAAATCGCAGGGATTCGGCACATACAACAACGCCCCCTATAGTTCGTTGCGATCGCGAATTCAGCTGCGGCAAAAATATTAAAAAAAAAACTTAAAAAATAAAAATGCTGTTGCCAGCCATAGAATTTTTTGAAAGTTAACTTAGCAACATAAATCAAAATTATGATACCTGAGCGCTTGACGTAACAAATCCTTCAATTCTATAAGTGTTGTATCGCCAAATGCCCAAATTAACAATTGCAATTTCAAATTAATATTGAAATGTACAGGTTCAGAATTTTCTACAGGGAAAATTTTTCGGAACTTCAGTTTTCAAAAAAGTATACAAAAGCTAGACGTTAAGAACGTATCCAATGAGCGAGCAAAGTGAGCATTGGATTGCGAAGCAATCCGAAATGAACTGCGAAAGCAGTTCCGGGGGTTGGTGAGCGCCAGCGAGCACGGGCGAAGCCTCCTAGTTAGTATAATGACACTAATATTTTTATAATCGTTTTTGGCAATCGAACTAATCCCGAAGAAGCTTCTCTGTTTTATCAGCAGATGGCAGTGCAATAAGAGGCGTTTATAACTTCCTCTTGATGAAAGGAATGCATTGATTTGCAATTATCTCAGCTGCTATGATGTTATAGAAGGACTGCAAGATTTCCGGTTTGATTTCTTAGCTTTTTGAGGATACTGGGTGAATACCTTTTGAACTGCGAATTCAGTGACTTCATTCCCATTCGTTACGAAATTATTAACTTTTACATTACTTGTGATAAACAAACATTGGAAATCTAAGAAAAAGAAATAATAAGAACATGAAATAGAGCTAATTTTTGATTTATGAGAACTACAAGCTTGCAAGTCACTCAAATCATAAAATATATATCAAATTCTATGAACAATTCTTTTTTTGGGACGTAGCGAGCGAGCCGATGATCGGAGGGAGCTGTAAGGAAGAAGTTGAATTCTAAATATACGATTTTTAAAAAAAATTTGATTTCTCAGAAACTATTCGATCGATTTCCGTCAAACTTTTTATTTTGCCATATAAAATTACATTCGCTCAAATTATGTAAAAAAAAAAACTGTATTCCTTACAAATTAAAATTTTTCCGACTATTATTAAAAGAAATAATAAAAAATAACAAAAATTTGCATGGAATTTTTATTTTTTTTGCATGGAATTATCTTTGAGTAAACAAATTTTATAATTAGGTGCAATTTTTTTTCAATACGCTTATGAGATAGAGAGATGGTGGAATAATTTAAAAGTACAATTAACATTAAGGGGACAAATCCTTGGACCCTTAACGTTAATAAAAAGATTACAATGTATGGAAAATATAAGTGTCCAACAATTGGAACCATATTTTCAAGAATGCTGCAATCCCGTATATTAGCTGTCGGAAATTTGAATCCATTGATAAAATGGTATGCTTTATTTTGAAAAAGTACATTTTGCGTCGTTTGCTGATGTACTCATTAATCAGCACATTTCATTAAACTCCCTCAAACCATAAAGATCGAATTCTAGAAAATAGAGATCCGATCGTTAAACCAAAAGTTATTCAAGGTGGTCTATTTTTTTCCTATATTGGTTACATATCCATGAAAATAAACACTACATTTTAAAAAATTTCATAAAAATAAATCTAACAATATTTGAAGCAATTTTTTTTTTTTTTTTTGCTTTAATAAAAATAAAGTCTACGTACCTTCTTCAAATACAATATTAAAAGTATTGAACTATATTTATCAGTAAAACAAGTTACATTTTCTTACGGTTAAAATGAAACAAATTTTCTCTAATGAGAGCATCTTTCTTCCCTTTTTCCCTTACAGAAAAATTGCATTAAAAGGGGTATTTCAAAAACATATTGTTCTGAAGTTGTACTTAAAAACAAATTTGATTCATTACAAGTTTATTAAAAATAATGTATAAAACATTTTTTGAAAATAGCAATTAACAAAAATAAATTAAAATAAACAACTTTGAATATACTTAATTTTTTTTCTTTAAAAAACCACATGAATTACCATTCAACTATGTACGATGTAAACAAATGTTTTATTTTGTATAACAAGTTTCGCTTTGTAAAATAAAAAAATGGACTTTTTTTAATTGTTATTTAGAAAAATGAAAAATGCCTTGATATGAAACCACACATTTTTTAAAATAAATTTTGTATAAAAAAAAAATGTTATTTAAAATCTTACTCAACAAAATAAATAATTTTTACGTTGTTTTTTCCTAAACTCTTAATCAAAATATTAAGAAAAAAAAGAATTTTTTAAAAAAATTTCTGACGAAAGAGTTTTGATAAAGTTACTTTGTAACAACGACGTTTCATAAAAATATTACTTATTTATATTTGTTGTAGAAGATGATACTTTTGTTAGACAGACTGAGAAAAAAGTAAAATAACTCAAGATAAATAATATAACTCAAGTGATATTGTAAAATAACTCAAGACGCATATTTGATGATAAACCTTAATTTATAGATGTTTAGTATTTTTTAAAGTATGTTTTGTGTATTTTAACATGGAAAATATAAAACCCAAAACAAATACTTTAACTTTTACTTTGAAACTTTATATTTTCTTTACTTAATGCATATCTATGAATAAGAAAATGTATTAACATTATATATATTAATATCACTAAGAAATTGTTAGAATTAAGTAATTTTCATGTAAAGAAACTTTTAATTGTTTTTTTTTTCTTCATAAAGTTAAACCCAAAACTTTTTGAAATATTTATAGATAATTCTGAATAAGTGTTTGACTTTTTATTGTCTATTTAATTGAAGTAGTGCATGCTTTATCGCAAAGATAAAACTTATTTAAACTATTACATTATTTTCCGGAAAATAAATTCTCGACAAGAATTTTTGAATAGTTTTTCTCTTTAAAGATAGTTCCAAAACTTTTATGAATAGTTTAAGATACATCTTATCAAGAGTTTGACATTTTATAATCTATTTATTTCGAAGTATTATATGCATATCTCTAAGAAAATATTTTAGGAAAACTATGTTATCTTTTAAATTTAATTTTCTACAAAATAATTATGTCAAAAAATGTTGAGTTGGCTGTTCGATTTTCATCAAAGCATATCAGTCAATATTTCATATACTTCAATATGTTTCTTTATTATCATCATATCTTACTTAAGTAAGAAAATATTAATTTTTACTGAAAGATGAGATCTTAATTGCTTTTATATAAATAACTTACACAACAAAAGCTGTCTGATGTCAAACAAAAGGAGCTACTAACTTTAATTGCACCATCGCGATGCAAAGTGCATTGAAAACTTGCTCTAGAGATTTCCATCTACTTCATTTATTAACTCATAAAAAAACCATAGCTCTCTGCATTCATTGGCAGATTTTTATCGCCAACTTCGGTCCTTTCATTCTGTCAGACTATATTGCTCAAGTTTTGATTGGAAATTCGCTTTTGCTGAGAATTTCTTTATCAACTAAGTTGGCGACAGTCAGAACCGAGCTTCCTTTTATGTTTTGGGTGTCCACATAGTACTCTTTATCTCTCCCGGTGTGATGAAGTTTGCGGAGTTAATTAAATTTTCTTCATCTTCGGTGATTTAAATTAGTTTTCCCAAGTCATAAAGCATAGAAATTCTTAAGTTGTATCATAATGTAATCGGAAGAGGTGTAATTTGATAATTTTGTTCGAAGATATGCTGTGATGTTTTATTAATTTTCTTTTTCAGTTGAACATGCTACTCCTTAATTTGTGGTATTTTTCGTTTGGTATTATCGGGTTTCAACGCATTTTTATAGTTTCACATTTTTTTAAGGCTTGCTTCATATTTAAACTAAACGAGCTCTCTAATGTTTCTTATAACTTGTTTGCTTTACCTTTACATAAAATATGACAGGATTTCCTAAATTTTCTTATATAGAACAGCAACATAAAGAAAAAAAATTATCTTTTGACTTTTCATAGCTTTATAACTTTATTTGTTCATTTTCTATTTATTACCTTGTCAGGTACGGAAACTTTTTTGTCAAATTACTCTTAATACCACGTTCAATACCATGTTAAGTATTGAAATTAATTTTCAAGTAAGGAAAATTTTTTATTGAATGAAGATATGTTTAAAGTCTCAAGCTCATATTTAAAATTATACAACAGTGTGTCTTTTATTCATTTATTTTCCATCAACAGAAAATAAATTAAATTATACTGCAAAAGGGCATAAGGAAAAAAAAGTTTTTTTTTTTTTTTTTGAAACTAGAATTATTGAAACAAGAATTTTATTGAAACTATTCCTCTTTGAAACTAGTATTCATTGTAAAGAAGCAGGGTAAAACCAGTGTATGGCTAAAAGTGGACAAACATTTGTCCTTCATCTTCCTATTGACTGCTGTACGAAGAAAAAATATATATAATACAGAAATGTGGTTGAAAATTATTCATGTTATGAAATGAAAGGTAAAGAAATTTGTTACCTATTAAATTTTTCTTTTTGATTGAGATTGCCAAGAAAAAAATAATTATTTTGCGATGTAGAAAGGCACAATGAAGATTCCCATTATATTAAAAGAAGTGCCCTTAAAATTGCTTTTTAGGCTATTTTTCACATTTTCTTCATTAAAAAAAACTAGACTTCGCTCCTTGAAAGCACATGGAAAAACTTCAGCCTATGGACAAAACTGAATAGATATTTGCCTCAATTATTAACTGCCATATAAGGGTAAAGCTTGTTTGCCTGACATAAAATCGTGAGAAAGATGTCCCGCGAATGAATGAAACTTTAAACAGAATTGTTTAACAGAATTGTGTTAAGGAAAAGAATGATCAAGTGTTGCAGAAGTTTGCCTGTCTTAACTTTTTCATTAAGGATTACCATAAGGAATGAGTACTTTTGCTGCAGGGAAGCATGGCGTTGGTCCCTCTATCCAATCTATGGTTATGGAATTCTGGTACATAACCATATATGGCCAGCAATGTGTTGGGTAACAAATCGGTGTAAACAAACTTAAAAAAAATGCGGTAAATAAATCAAAAGGAGCAACTTCTCTATTGAGAGAGCAAATAATTCGTTTCAATCCATCCAAGTCTCAATTGATATAATCAAAATTCGACTTGAATTTTCAAAATGAAACATGGTTCTGTTTACTTTGTCAGGTAACAAATCAGACAAATAGCAAATCCAATTTTTTCGTAGATTAAATGTATTATTCAATCCATTCACTAACAGAATAAAAATCTACTACATTTCTAAGAATAGTAAATACAGCATTTTCAAGATAGATGAAAACAGAACCAAAATCTAAATATTTAATTATTTTACAAATATGGGCATGTTTGATTATAATTTTTAATTAATTGTTTTGAGTTGAAAAAAAAGTTTGGGGTGCAGGAATGCACAGAAAAAGGTATCAGGTGTGAAAGTGCCAGAACTTTATATGTCTCTTAACGTATTGGCTGCCAAAGAGTTTGTATACAGAAAGCCTTATCATGATAAGTGCCTTATAACGTAGTTCCTTATACTTTAATATCGAGTATCACACATTACAGTTCTGTGGCGTAAATACCACTAAGATTATTAAACATCAATTCACTGGTGAATAAGATATGCTAACTTGATTCAATCACGAGGACATTTTGATAGATGAAGGTTAGCATTGTCGATAAGTCCTCTTTCCAGATTGGTGACTTGCGGCCGTGATGCAAACGCGCCTATCTTGACAGTAACGCCCACTTCGATCTGGTAACGCCTACTTCGATGGATGGACCGCATTGAACAGCTGACTTGCTATTTGTGACTGCGACATAATCCACCTCCTCACGCTATTGCTACTCAGTCTCGTCTCTACACAACGTCAGCCTGCATACACTCGACTGCTAAATGCAACACAGGAGCGACTACGACCGTGAAGTTAATACACCTCTCACATTCAGCACTCGAAAACCCGGCGACCTCTATCCAGCTCTCCCGGTCTTTCACAAGTACAGCAACTAGTGGTATCCGCTCATCGAATTCTATCCCTGATAAAATTCTGGTGGGGGAGTACCACTACGATTCTTGAACATTAATTCACTGGTATATAAGACATGCTAACTTGAATCAATCATGAGTTACCTTTTGATAGATGAAGGTTGGCATAGTCGATATTTACTCTCCCCACAGTTCCATATATCTGAACATCGAATACCACTTAACAGAGTTCCATATATTTGAACATTGAGTATCACATAACAGACTTTTACTTATTTGAACATTGAGTACCACATAGATTAGGCAAGTGTCGCTATTTTGCGTGGTAAAAAAGGACGATGTTAGATAACATTAGAAATTATAAGGTAAGTAACTTAATTTTCCAAGTAAAATATCAATAAAGGTTTTGTTTTGAGAATGAATAAAAGAAAAAAAAATTAACTATGCGTACGGAGTCCACAGAGTGGGGTAAGTGGTTGCCTTGGAAATTTAATGTATTAAGAATTATATTTTGCTTTTAACTGTAATTAATTTCTAATTTTAAATAATTACTATTAATGCTATTGTTACGTGTTAAATCTACTTGATCGTGAACTGCGTTAAAAAATGGATTTTGTTTTAAACTTAATGTTAACCAAAAAATAATTATTCGAACCTTTAACGAAAATTAATGTTGCATGCATTAAATTAGAAAACTATCCTTTATTTAATTTTTTTTAATTATACATAAGAAATACACTGAAGGAATATATATATATATATATATTTGCCAAAAACTGCGGTTTTCAAAGCTTTAAGAAAATAAAATAATTATGTATGGGAAAATTTCTGTTGTTCACTTGGTAAAAACATTTTTAGCAATATAATAGCTCTTTTCACGTTTTTTTTTTCTTCTAAATGTGTTATTAATGTGTAAAGTTATTTTTTCAAATGCGTTTCAGAACTAAAAAAAGTCTTTTGGTTAGCATATTGGTATAAGTAATTAAATAATTATATTAAACTTGCACTAAATGCAAATTTTAATTTTTTGTAACATGCATTATACTACGCATATTGTATTTCTGCTCGTAAAAACTCATCTAAATTTGAACCTCATCTTATCGCTACAAGATGGCGCTACTGCTCTATTCTACACATAAAGCCATTTCAAGGAAGAAAAATCCCTAAAACTTAACTTTCGCTCTTGCAATTCCCCATGCTTTCAAAATTTATGATAGTTAATGAAAATTAACGCCATCACTTAGACGAACAATAGCTTTAACTGACTGAAACAGATGAGAAAAGAAATTAACGTCAAAAAAAAAACAAAATTAACGTAAGAAGTTTTTCTTTTTTGTTGTTCTTACCGTATTCGAGCGAATCTTGAAAGAATGTATGGAACGTCTTTCTTCCGAAATTATTCTTTTTAATGACATTTAAAGAATTCCAGCTGCTTAATATAGCCAGGCGTTTGTGTTTCTGTTCTTCTTTCAAGTTGGGTTGTAATTGAAACTAATAGCGATGAATACTCGAAACTGACAACCGTGGAAACTGGAATGGATTAGTCTTTCGATTTCTCTCTTCTCCAATCTCGAGAGCTACAAATTAAAATAAATCGAGTTCATTTTTCTCTGAAAAATATCAATAGGGAGGAGTGTTTGAAATTAGTTTTAAAAGTTCCGGTTGTTTATCCTTATCTTTTGTGCCTTATGAGGGTGTCTAAAAATATAGAATATTTCCATGTCGGTTTATAAGCCAAAATAAGAGAGAATAATAAATAATTGGCGACTCCGGCCAACTCAAGTAACCAAAAAAAAGTAGTAAAAAGAAAACAGGAAAAAGAAAGAAAGAAAATCTTTCCGAACGGGACCATCTCGGAAGGTATAACTTATAGTCCCCCCCAGGAAAATTTCTACAGTTTTAATTTTTGCAATTTTAAAATCCCACGGCACCTTGGCGATTGTAGTTGGCGTGAACAGATACAGATATGTCCCCGTCTTAAGTTTCATACTTTTTTTAATTACATTGCGAATATACATTATCATGCTGCCAACATAGCTCTACCAGAGCATTGGCTACCTGTATGATTTTAGACCATTTTTTACTTCAGTTGGTCACCTTTCTCTTGTAGTTGATGGTAATTTTGTGTAATTTCAGATCATCTTATATATGTTCCTTCTGTCTAGTTCTGTCTTCTTTTAACTCTTCTCTTTGTCGTTTTTCGTGTAATAAATCTTTTGACATTTTTCTCCTAATCCATTCTTAGGAATCAAAATCATTGGATTATTTTTATTCTAGTAACTGTTGTAATAACTGGTTATAATATAAATAATAATGCGGGTTAAATAACGAACGCGTCTCTAGTTGAGATGCGTTCGTGCTATAATAATCTATTTCCGTAGAATCTAAATCGTCTCATTTAGTAGCCTGCCACTAAACAATATCTTATACGCATGGTAGAATAAAAATTATCGGTTGTTCCCTGATGACCGCCTTTCATACTTATTTTTAGAATCATTGTTAAACGAAGAGAAAAAATGTGTACACTTGAAGGGTCAGCGAGTTATTTAATATGCAGTGAGGGAGATACAAAATCACTATCAAAATCTGTCGATTTACCGCAAAAAGGTGTGATAAAAACATCAAAACCTGTCTATGGAAATTTGGAGGAGTTTTTGCTAATCGCATTTTCTTTCCTCTCGGTTTTTCTCGCATAGATTAATTTTCAAAACTAAATGTATATACGCTTTTTGGTTTCCTTTCTTTCAAAAATTCTAAAAATATATATCGTAAGCGTGGTAATTATGACACACCTTGCATAAAAAATTCTCAATTGTGCTTAGAAATTATGACTTTCGTATTGCAATGTTATTATCATTTTGTTCATTTACATTTATGAAAAGTGCATAGCTTATAGCTACTTTTTGCGGAATTTTTTTTCTCCAGTTGTTGAAAAACAGGAATGACTTTTTATTTATATTTATTTTGAATGTATAACCTTTGTGTTCATTTCGTATTACTTAAATATCTCAATTGTCCTAAAATTTATTGAAAATTTAAAATTAAAAAAGATATAGATATGCACTCTAGCATAATATACGATATGAAGCTTATTTTTTAAACTGTATAATTAACATGTATATATTTTAGCTCAATATGTTGAATAGTTTTATGAGTACCTACCCGATGATATATTTGAATGTTTAAAATATAATAGTATAAACCAATAAGCTTTAGTGTATGGACAAGTTTTTATATTTGTCTGAAATGAAAGCATTAAGAAAAATCTAATGCGAATTTTTTTTCAAAAAAACTTAAAAATATCTCTACAATTATTATTTTTTTTAATATAAAATTTATGTAGAAGTCACTTTAAATAATCTATATCGCATTTTCACTTAATGTGATGTTCGCAGTTCGGAAACTGTTAAAACATTTACGGAGAAATAAATTATGGTAAAATTACTGTACTTTATGGTAATGACATTTCTGGTTAAAACAATCATAAAAATTCTGATTAATAAAACCAAAATATAAGGTATTTAAACTATTTATTTGGTAAATTTTCTGTTCATGCGGTAACGGTTTACCATAAATTCTGGTTTTCAAAATCATAACTCTTATTTACCACTTATTTACTAAAAAATACAAAAGTGAAAAGTAAATTTAACCAAATAAATGGTGGTTATGACATGCCATAAGGCATCATGATAAAATTAACTGGAACCCCACATATAACACCATATTTAATTATTAATTTTACCAAAATTATTACCAAAGCACTTCAATAAAAATTACCAAGCATTTAGGCGTTCCCATAGAACTAAAAACACGAAAAATTTTGCCATTTTCTGATAGATTTTAACATACTTTTTTTTCAGTGCAATATTTTTAAGTAACCCCTCTTCTTAATAACGACTGTGATGACCAGGTCTTGACCCTCAGGGTTAACTTACGTCGCCTTGTAGACTCCAGTCTATTAAGTTTACAAACTGCTGGTGTATATGAGAGTTTTTTTTTTAATTAATTTTTTTAACGAATAATTTCAAAGCGAATAATTTCTTTTGGACGGATAATTTTGAAGCTCGTTTAGCAACAATGCATATTTTTTATTGCAAGCATAAATGCAGTAATAAATAAAAAGTAACTGATCTTAGATTTTCAAACAGTTTTTCGAAAGTTTTAATGAAAAAAAGCTAGAAGTAAACATATCTTACAAATCATTAGTTTAATATGCTGCTTAATTTTATTCTGGCATAAGCAGTTTCAAACCAGTAAACTCCTCCGCAATTTATTTCTATAACTCTCTTTTCTTCCATCGCCAAGATTTTCTAACTAAATTTCAACGTCATTCTGAACTTCTCCGATAATGCGTAGATTTATTTAACGTGCATCGTTCCAAAAAGTAAATAAATCGCATCAACGAGTCTAATGCTGGAATTTCGAATCGTAGTTCGCTATTTTACAAAGTGAAAGAATTGCTTATGGACCGAACAGCCATGAGTTGCTGAAACCATTTAAAAATCTAATAAAAATCTTTGAAGAAACTTTAGCTTTGAAGAAAAAAATGAAGTAAATAACAATAGATTAAAAATTTTGCTTCCTTCACCATCAGATTTGGTAATATTTGTTATGCAGGAAATACTTATTACTAAATGCATTTTCTTCAAGTGGCTCTAAAACTTTTCGTTTTAAAATGAATAGAAACGTTGAAGTTTGAATCTTGAAAGGGGCCCGGGATAGAATTATTATTTATTGTAAATTAAATTCTTAATTTTTTTGTTAGCGTTTAAACAAAAGAGTCTTAATGAAATGGAAAAAAATATTTTTTCTATAAACCTAAAGCGAAAAAATTGTTTTATTTTTGTCTGGAAGAGGAAATGCCATGCATGTCACTTTCAGAGGTGATAGAAGTTTCTTGCAAAAATGACGCACCCAACGATTTTTGTTTTAAGTTCGAAAAAGAAAGCAAATAAAATTATGTATTTTAAATAACTCTATTTAAGAAACATAGTTTTAAAAACGTGATTTTATTATCTTTTCCTTATTAGTTTTATTTTTTATTAGTTTGTTTCTGTTCTGTTTGTTTATGGATAGTGGATGGAATTTCAATTGAAAATAAAACATGGTTGCACCATTTAGGAAAAAGATTTTGACTTGTATTTTCATCAGACGTATGAGTTGAGTTAAAAATTGAGCACTTAAGCTAGTCAGAAAAATTCCCGAAAATTTCGATTGACGATAAATCTGGCGACATAATGGAGATAGATTTTATTTGTAGGAGTAAGTAATCGTTTGAACTCGTATTGTCATTAAACACAGAACATTTAAAAGATCTAAATATATGGTAGTCAACATTTTGTTTTTAGAGAAATTCTTTATAGTGATAAGTTCTGCATTTAGTGGTCAGTAAACATTTGAAACTTGCAGTACTATCAGACTAAAAAAAAAAAATTCAAAGAGATTTGAGCACTCTAGCTAAAAGAAAAAATGACAAAATTTTGGTATCCATGTTTCATACACACTCGCACGTAAGTAAGTTAATAAAATCGTTAATGTGTGCGTTCTAATATCTACTCTATCCAGAATGTTGCCAGTTTGTCAATACGCTGCTCTCTGCGGTATTCAGATTATTGTGAGTTCATTTGTAACCAGCTATCAACGATTATTATTGATTTAATAACTGAATTATTATCAATTTACCGAATTCTGGGCTACTTGATTAGCTTTATGGAGTTAAAAATAATTCGGTTGTAGAAAATGACGGAACATTGATGAAAAAAATCTTTTATTTACTATCCTTTTCTCATAAGTGTGGACCATTTTTTTTTTATGTTTTCAACTACTCTTAATTTGAATTTGTGCATTATAAATTACATAAATGATAGTTTTAATTTTCAAAAAAAGGACGTTACAGTTAACAAAAAAATACAAAATGATATATAAATAGTTAAAAAGATGGCTCAGTTTGCCAATATGATTTATAAGGATATTATATAAGGAATAAAAAAAAAGATTAAAATAAAAATAACACAGATTCCCGCTACCATGTCCACTTTGTAAAAATTTAGAAATCGTGTCAATGATTTATTTATGTGCCTTAATTTCAAGAATGAATTAATTAGTTTTATTTTAAAGACGAAACAAAAACGTGAATTTAAAATTATAAAGTTTTTTTGTATAAGATATTTTGATGAAGAAAATCTGAAAACCCGTGAAGAATAGGGTCAGATATAATCACACTCAGAAATATTGTACAACATTGTATTATTATTTTGGTACATCGAACTATATAATACAGTACAAATTTATCTGATGTTATTATGTAACTTTTATGTGATGTTAAACTGACCCATGACTCAATTTATAGCAACATGCAGTAAGGCTTTCGATGTATGAAATTTTGGTTCAATTTACAATGAGATTGAAAAGTTGATAAATCTTTCTGAACAACGCTATTCCTTTTTGTAAGCAACTTTGATAATTTGAATGATATTATGGTTCAACATATTCAAATATTTCTGATAGTTAAGATATATTTCTGATAATATTCTTTCTGAATAGTTAAGATTAATAAGTTCGTAAATAATTTAATTCAATATATTGTGCATTTTGCAAGCATCTTTGGTAAAATAATGAAACATTTGGAAAGTAAAGTTCCGAGAAGTTCGTTAATCTGGTCACAGAGAATAAAAACTTAGTTTAGGTATCCCATCAAATTTTTTTTTTACGTAAGCCGTAAGAAAGAAAGATCATTTTCATAAAATTAGACTATACGACAAAAGCAAAAAGCGTTTTCATCAATTTTACGACAACTCAAACACAACTTTAAATCCAAGAAAGTTTGAAACTAGCATCCAAAAAGAAAGTGCAGACTGGATTCTCTATAAACCATGCTTTGGACAAAGAAGTTTGATTACTTAACTCAATGGATAGGACGCTGATTCGCGGCATGGATGTTGGTAACAAATCGGTTGGAATGACTTATGAGAACAATAGATGCCAGCACAAGAGGATAGCCAAGGCTGTTGCGAGATTGATTACTGGTCCTTCCGTAAGATGAATCGGTCCGATATGGCTGGATGAAAAATGTTGCTTGTTCTGTACGCTTTGAAGAACCCATTATTGGATGAAGATTGTTGCCCGGACTTCTTGTCAATTCTTTGACTGTCAGGATGTCAACTTTTTCTTTCAGAAAAGATCTTCAAGGGATTGCCTAGCTGTAATCTTGAAGAGGCTTTAGAATATCGTCGCATTTGAGAGGAGTGGTTGAAGTTTATGAAAGTTTATTTTGAACAAGATTAATAATTTATGGTTTCAGATTAATTGTTTTCAATCCAAGCTTTGAATTTGCTTTAAATATTTCAAATTTATAGTTTAAATATATGAGTTTTTTTTAATGTTTTTTGATGATATTACATTTTTAAGAATGTGAATTTTATTGGTTTTGTTTGAACAGGATAGCTCTCCAAAAGCAATGTTGGACATTAAACTATAATATTTGTATTTTAAACAATAATATAGTGAAAACTTTTTGAGCCATTTTAATTGGGTGTAAAATTGAACCATATTTCTTCCCAAGATGAAGCATTATGTCCTATTATGAAGGTCCAGACGAATTAATTTGCATGATGAAACGGTTAAACTAGGCACCATAATAAGGCTATTTGAAGGACATAAAATAGAAAGCATAAAAGGATAGCTCAAGCTATTGCAAAATTCACTACTGGTCCTTTGAATTATTAATCAGTCTGATGTAACAGAATAAAAAAATTGTTGATTGTACGGCTCGCTTCAGGAAACCCAATATTGGTTGAAGATGGGTTTTCGGACCTCTTGTAAACTTTTATGACTCTCTATATTGCTCCTTCTTTTGTATCGTGGAAAATTTGGGTAACTTTAATTAGGCGTAAAATTGAACCATGTTTCCACCCAAGATGAAGCATAATGTCCCATAATGAAGGTTAAGAAGAATTAATTTGCACGATGATATGGTTTAACTTAGCACCATATTTAGGTTATGTGAGCAACAGAAAGAACGGAAGATAAACTAGGCAATTTTAAGATTGAATACTGTTCCTCCTGAATTATTAATCGGTCTGATATGACCGAATAAAAATTATTGATTGTACGGTTTGCTTTAAGGCACCTTTTATTGTATGAATTGAAGTCCCAGACCTTTATTCTAATCGTGGAAATTTTTTGAAACTTTAATTGATTGTAAAATTGATCCATATTTCTACCCAAGAGGAAGCAAAATGTCCTATTATGAAGGTTAAGAAGAATCAATTTGCACAATGATATGGTTCATTTCAACACCATATATAGGTTATATAAACAATAGATGACAGCACTAAAAATAGACTAGGTTGATGCGAGATTGTTTACTGGTCCTTTTGAATTATGAATTGGACTGATATGATCGAATAAAAAAAATTTGATTGTACAGTTCTCTTCAAGGAACACATTATTCAATGAAGATGATTTCCCGGACCTCTTCTAAATTTTTTGACGCTTAATATCAAACTTTTTTACCTTCTTTAATATCGTGTAGGTTTGCTGTAATTTTATTATGTGAAAAATTGAACTATGTTTCTATCCAAATACAAAGCATAATATCCTGTCATGAAGTTCATGAAGAATCAATTTGTTAAGTCACGTGGTTCAACCTAGCTCCATATTAAGGGCATGAGAAAAATAGATACCCACACATTTTAAGCTGTTACGAGTCTTATTACCAGTTCTTCTGGAAGAAAAATCTTACTGATATGGTCAATTGAAAGACGTTGCTTAAATGCTTCAAAAAATCCATTACCAGATGAAAATTTCTCATAAACAATACCAAATAGGAGTGATTTTTTCCCCGTCTGTGATTCGTTGGACTACGTATGATGGGGTATCATTTTTAAATGCAAAATTTAATTGTTTGTAAAAATTAAAGAACTTGGATTACAACAGATAGGCATAAAAAATTAGAGACATAAAAAAGTTATGAGAAATTGAAAAATATATTTGAAATATTTCACGTTGCAATAATGATCACCGTATATTTATTTAATTTAATTAAAAACATATGATAATTGTTCTGTTCCATATTTTCCTTAAACAAATTTCGCTTTCTATTACGCATATGCGCTTACAACTTTTTTTCATAAAAAAACAAAAAGATTTGTCTTCTGTTAAAAAAACTTATTACAAACACTTTTTTTAATAATTTTTTGAAACTAAAGCAATAAGGAAAGTTTGCTTAAATTAGTATATTTTTTAAAATTGCAAGGAGTTTAAAAAATTTAAATTCAAATATCATTACTTATTTAAGGCGAAAATACAAGTTTTACCTATTTATTTATTCAACTATTAATTTTAAAGGAAAAAAAACGGTTTGTACTTCGTGTTTTAATTCTTATAATTTATTCATAAATTATATAATTTATTTAGTATTATTTTTTTCATGGGATTTTAATAGATATTAGTATTCGAACATTTTTTTTTTTATCTAAAATGAAGAGTGAAAAATATAGTTTTTTGTTTCTCTTTTATTTCAAGCTGAAAGAATATATTTTTTTATTATCTTATTATACGTAAAAACAGATAGTAATTTAATTAAATGTGGAGTTTCGGCCAAAATAAATTTTTAATAGCTGTAGGTATTTTTCTAATTAAGTTTTCAACGGAGTAAAAAAAATCAACACTTTAGAATTTCCAAAAGATGCTTATTTTTAATAAAGTCAATTATTTTTTAAACTTACATGTTGTTTAATTTAATACTGAAACTTTTTCTGATTAAGTACAGAAACTAATTAGTAATAATAACTTCAATTAAATCTAATTTATAAATTAAATAATGTCTGCAATAGATGTTTTATTTTATGTTTAATACAAACTTAATATTTTAAAAAGAAACATAAATATTAGATTTTAATGATATATGAAGCATGAAGAATAATTTCATGGAAAAGTCTAAGTAGTTTTAGAAGAAATGCTATTAAGTTCAACATTATTTAATGCATTAAAAATAGTGTATGCTTTCTGTGTTTACTAAAAAAGTACTTCAATTTAAATAAAATAATACTTTTCAAAAACAAATGTGAATTTTGATGCGTAGTATTATTTCTTACTGCTATATTAGTAAAAAACGTTATTCTAATTAGTAATATCTGTATGTTGCTCTCAAACTTTTATAATGTAAAATAAAAATTTTTATGATACTATATTTTCAAAACAATGCAGTGAAAAAAGAGGAAATTTAAATTTTAAAAAAAGTAAGGAAACGTAATAAATATTATTATAAGGTCTTTTAAATGGACTTATGAATTACATTGTTTTTTTTCCTGAATTGTTAGAATCTTATTGTTAGAATCGTTTTCAATATTCAAATGTTCTCTCATTAGTTTAATTGTATAACCAAACAAGAAGAAAACGTGTTCAGTGAATCTAGCAACTAAGTTCCAACTGTTTTTTATTTTCATTTTTAGTGTCATTAAATATTTTTGGACTAATGTTTTAGATTTTTAAAAAGAGGGTGTTTCATTCGTCTTGATGTGTATTTCAATTTTTTGTTCAAGTTGATTTATGTTAATTTTCAACTAAATGGAAGAAAGAAAAAAATGGAATATCAAGTTAAAAAAAGAGCATTTTTAGCATACGTTTTAAAAATTTTTAATTAAGGTTTTAAGACCGAAAAACCTGCTCGGGACATTCGTGCTCTTTATGGACAGGGTGCCATAGCTAATAGAACAACTCGTGACTCATTAGCAAAGTTTAAATATAGAAGTTGTCACCTCAAAGACGCACCTCGTTCTGGTCATCCATTTAATCTCGACGTAGAGTGATTGAACCAACTTTTGCACAAAAACCCGCTCACACGACAAAGAAACTGACGAAAAAAATTGAATGCTTACACATTTTCAGCTGTTAAAACCCATTTCTTATCCCCAGTGATGATGTACTAGTAATATATTACGATACAAGGTTAGGTATCTATTAATTGATAGGTTATTAATTAATGAATGTTAACGATTGATAATGAACTAGGTTATTAGTCGTTACTGAAATTGTAAATATTATTATTATTATTATTATTATTTTCCAAATAAGCTGCACAATCAGTCTTCCCGATGAGCAGACCTAGTGCCAGAAGTAGTTCTCCAGAAGTGGTATCCACTCTTTCAGGACCACCACAATGGGTGAGATACCGTTGGCCATGTTAATTTGGACGTCTAGTTTCTGCCGCACTAGATGGCAGCACCGAGATTCTATTTGGATGCTAAAGTGCACTAGGAATTTAATTTTGCCGGAAATGCCTTTGCAAATATTATAGATTTCTTAATAAATAATACTTCAAAGATTAAGCTAATTTTTTTAATTAAACCATCATTAAATATTCCTTAGAAATTAAATAGAATTGTAAGTTAATACCTGATTATCTTGTGCTGAAAAACTCTGGTAGAGTTCATTTTAAAAATTATTACTTGTAAATTACACTGGGGAATATTATTTTCCCCAAATTTAATGTTAAATCTAACTATTTGACTCATGAATGTTTCAGTTGAATTCAGTATAAAATATAGTTTAAGTAATAACTCAAATAATTAACAAATATGTGTGTAACATTTATAGAAAAGGAAATAGAATCTGTATTTAACTTACAACGAAGAAATCTTTAAATTTAGGTTAAAATAATGTTTGAAGCACCTTTAGGAATACTTTAAAATCATATATCATAAAATAATATTGAAATTCAAAAAGTAGTTTTTAAAAAAATCGAATTGTAAGAGTTCCATTAACTAAACACTTGAAACCAGTTAAAAGTTGTGCATTTTGTTTTACAGCGATAATATTAAACAATGTTTCGAAAGCATTTATTTTATCCCATTATTTAAAAAATTTATGCCGAATGGATTCCTTTTAAGAAATATGATTCTGTTTGCATTTAAATTTTTTTAACATCTAGCTTCCATTTAAATCTATTTATTCAGCTTTTTTTAAACTCTTTCATGTTATAAGTAAAAAAAAATCTATTTTTAAAATAAAGGAAAATAATTTTACTTAATGATTTCAAGAAGAAACAATTATAAAAAATATGCACGTATTCAAACTTCATACATTATAAAAACAGACGGTTTCGATTTACATAACTATTACATAATTTTTTTGTAATTTAAAATTTTTGTAAAATGAAATATTTCTTTAAAGTGTAAAGTTTAAAATCAAATTTAATTTAGACTTTGAGTTTTTAGCTATTGAAGTAAATTGCGTAAAGAAAAAACATTAGCGTTATGTGCACCGCTTCTTTTTATCAGTCAATTATTATTCCTCATTGCCTAAAGCCTAAATTTACGAACCTCCTAATAAAAATCTTCTTTGATGTCTAAAGCGAAAAACTGAAGATTTTTTAAACTGAAAAAAAAAAAAAAATATTTTAATCAAATTCCTCAATGCAGCCAGAGTTAGCTTCAAACTTCATAGAAAAGTAGGTAGCTTTAAAAGATATTTGCCCAATTCATGAATAAACATTATTTTAAAAATGTTGAATTTACTTATTTGAAATATTCAATAGCTTTTCTGTTACGTGCCAAGAAATAGCTCGGATAGAAAAAACGAAATTACGTTTCATCTATGTTTGCTCTATTTTTCTAAACACACTCTTTATATTACGATTTTCAATAAAGAGGATTAGATTTACAAGATAAAAAAAAATCTTTAAAAGAAAGGGAGGAAGATACTTTTTCTAAAGCTATTTTGCTACATAAGAAAAGGTTTTTTTTTTTCTTTTGAGTTGCTAAATTATTTTATCAGTTTTCGTTAAAAAGATGAGACCATTTTGTATTGAGGATACAACTAATTTCACACATCGCAGATTTTAAAATGCGCTACTGGAATAAATTTTTTGTGGAAATTAAAAAACTTAATTTTGAAGAACTATTCACAAGAAATAGGGCAGGATGTTTTTAATTTTTCTGAAAAATGATTCCGGATGGTAATATTGCAGAAGGATCTGTAATCTATAATCAGAAAATTTAACAGGAGAAAATAATTCATGAATATGGTTTAAAGTTAGAAATAGGAAATAGAAGAGGAAAATCGAACTTATAATCAGAAAACTTACCAGGAGAAAATAATTCATGAATATGGCTTAAAGTTAGAAATAGGAAATAGAAGAGGAAAATCGAACTTATAATCAGAAAACTTACCAGGAGAAAATAATTCATGAATATGGTTTAAAGTTAATGTGTTTGAAATAGAAAATAGAATAGGAAAATATAACTTATAATCAGAAAACTTACCAGGAGAAAATAATTCATGAATATGGCTTAAAGTTAGAAATAGGAAATAGAAGAGGAAAATAGAACTTATAATCAGAAAACTTACCAGGGGAAAATAATTCATGAATATGGCTTAAAGTTAGAAATAGGAAATAGAAGAGGAAAATCGAACTTATAATCAGAAAACTTACCAGGAGAAAATAATTCATGAATATGGTTTAAAGTTAATGTGTTTGAAATAGAAAATAGAATATGAAAATAGAACTTATAATCAGAAAACTTACCAGGAGAAAATAATTCATGAATATGGTTTAAAGTTAGAAATAGGAAATAGAAGAGGAAAATCGAATTTATAATCAGAAAACTTACCAGGAGAAAATAATTCATGAATATGGTTTGAAGTTATAAATAGGAAATAGAAGAGGAAAATCGAACTTATAATCAGAAAACTTACCAGGAGAAAATGATTCATGAATAAGGTTTAAAGTTAATATGTTTGAAATAGAAAATAGAATAGGAAAATATAACTTATAATCAGAAAACTTACCAGGAAAAAATGATTCATGAATAAGGTTTAAAGTTAATATGCTTGAAATAGAAAACAGAATAGGAAAATCGAACTTATAATCAGAAAACTTACCAGGAGAAAATAATTCATGAATATGGTTTAAAGTTAGAAATAGGAAATAGAAGAGGAAAATCGAACTTATAATCAGAAAACTTACCAGGAGAAAATAATTCATGAATATGGTTTAAAGTTAGAAATAGGAAATAGAAGAGGAAAATCGAACTTATAATCAGAAAACTTACCAGGAGAAAATAATTCATGAATATGGTTTAAAGTTAGAAATAGGAAATAGAAGAGGAAAATCGAACTTATAATCAGAAAACTTACCAGGAGAAAATAATTCATGAATATGGTTTAAAGTTAGAAATAGGAAATAGAAGAGGAAAATCGAACTTATAATCAGAAAACTTACCAGGAGAAAATAATTCATGAATATGGTTTAAAGTTAGAAATAGGAAATAGAAGAGGAAAATCGAACTTATAATCAGAAAACTTACCAGGAGAAAATGATTCATGAATAAGGTTTAAAGTTAATATGCTTGAAATAGAAAATAGAATAGGAAAATATAACTTATAATCAGAAAACTTACCAGGAGAAAATGATTCATGAATAAGGTTTAAAGTCAATATGCTTGAAATAGAAAATAGAATAGGAAAATATAACTTATAATCAGAAAACTTACCAGGAGAAAATAATTCATGAATAAGGTTTAAAGTCAATATGCTTGAAATAGAAAATAGAATAGGAAAATATAACTTATAATCAGAAAACTTACCAGGAGAAAATAATTCATGAATAAGGTTTAAAGTCAATATGCTTGAAATAGAAAATAGAATAGGAAAATATAACTTATAATCAGAAAACTTACCAGGAGAAAATAATTTATAAATAAGGTTTAAAGTTAATGGGTTTGAAATATGAAATAAAATAAGGAAATGTAACTAAAAATATAAAAATTTCCCAGGTGAAAATAATTTCTGAATATGGCTGAAAGTTAATAAGCTTGAAATAGAAAATAAAATGAAAAAATTTAACTTATAATTGAATTACTACCCAGGAGAAAATGTTTATGAATATGGTTGAAAGTTAATGAGCTTGAAAAAGTAAGTATTAGAAGTGGAAAATTTGATGCCTTTAAAACTTCAAAAAAAATTTTGCGTTAATTTCATTTCTGTATTTGTACTCTCAGAATACCGAACTCTTAGATTCTAACTGAACTGAATTGAATTTTTCTCGGTTCAACGATATAAATTCTTTGAACCATGATGTAATGCAAATTTTCTATAAACTGAATAAGGTCTTAAACCATAGTAACGTGAACCATAAAAACCACACTAACGTAAAGTACCGAGTATAACCATATTCATGCGAAAATTTAACCATATCGTCGTGAAGAAAGTTTGAATATAAACATGGCTCAATCGAATATACAATAATATGGTTCAATTTATTACCTTATTAAAGTTATAGCAAACGTAAACGATATTAAGGTTCAACACCCATCGAAATTTTCAACAGTGTGGTACTTTGAATAAAACAATAAATTAATAAAAGTTGAAAGGTGAAATGCCAAATTTTATTTCTTCCGAAAAACTATACAAAAGAACTAAATTTTGATTGTTTTAAGAATTTAAATTTTTAAACTTGCAAAGGGGAATATCATTCAAATTAAGTTTTGAATTTTTTAAGCAAGATAAAATGCTTTTTCAGAGAATTGTTTAAAGGAATGTGCAGGTTGACTATTATGAATCTTTCGTGTGATCAAGTTTGAGAAATACAATGTTGCTCAGTTTTACACCATATTAAAGCGACAGTAAATTCGAATTCTGGTTCAAAATTTTTAACACTGTAGTAATCTTAAATTTTTTTTTTTAAAAAAAGAAAATAATTATTCAGTAAATTAAGGTATTTCGAAATATGAGTAGTCGCATTTTTTTTTTATTAACGATTAAAATCGTGATAATTTCAACAAATTTAGTTTTTTTTCTTATGATTAAAAGAAGACGAAATGTTGATAATTTAAACAAATTTAATTTTCTTTCAATGATTCAAAATAACTGTATATTGATAATTTAAACAAATTTAAGTATTTAACCGTGCAAAATATTTAATCATTTAAACTAAATTCTTAATTATAGAAACAGGATATTCTTTTTTTTATCTTCCAGAGAATTATTCAAAACTAAACGTATGTTGATTATATTGAGAATCTACCTACTTCTTCCTTTTTCCAGCGAACTCACAAAAATATTTATTGCATTTGTAATCGAGGTCATTGCTCTATGTTAGAGGTCTTTTCTTTGGTTTCACCATGTTTACTGTTAATCTTGAATGGCATCCTACGGTTCTAAGATGAGAACTTTGAATGGGGGAGATCTGTACGAGAGATGACTTACAAATGCTATCCGAGAATTTCCTATTTCCTCTCAGATAAAACATTTCCTCCTAGGCGGATGAAGACCACTTGATTAACTTGTTGTACTTAAGTATAAATTTCAGAAGAAGAAAAATATTTTAAGGACTTAAATTCCCTATAATGACTAGGGATGTCAAGGAAGAAAAGGCACACTGCTTTCATAATTTCTTTTGTTTTTAGATCTTTTTTTATGTTTAGAAAGTGTGCAATATTTATTTAAATAAAATATTTCTTTACAACTCTGAATCTGAATGTGGTAGATACGACATATTTTCATCTAATCATCTACGATTTTTTATGAATTAATCCAATTCATCTATTATGGATACGGCATATTTTCATCTTCAGATTTATATTTCCATATATTGAATTAAAAATAATGCTTCGTGGAAATGGCGAACTTTTAAAAATTGTGACTTTAAAAATGACTTATTGTTTGAATTAAAAAATGTACATAACTATTTTAATCAAATGAAACTTAAAGCAAATGTAAATCCAAACACATAAGACTTATTTGTCGAGTTTTAATATACACCTGATTGTAAGAGTTTTTAGGACTTAGATTAATTATTATGACTAGGGTTGCAAGTTTGCCAAGGGAAAAAGACGCACCCTTTTCACGTTTCCTTTTACTTTTATGTCTTTTTATGTTTAAAAAACCGTGTAACACTTTTTCTAAAAATTTGAAAACTGAATATTTCTTTACAATTCCAAATTGTTATGTGGTAGCCACAAAGATACGGTTTGAGAATTACATTTTCATCTATCAATTTAAAAATAATGTTTCGTGAAAATTTTTGTTGTTTTATTTCCAATGCACATAAAAAGAAATTGAATATCAAAAAGATAACAATAAATCTATAAATGAGAGCGATCAATCCAGTAGCGTTCCCAGATTGATGCCCGGGGAAGAGTAGGGCACGTAGACAGGTGATAAAACTCCATTACCTCGTGGAGATCACACAAGATACAAAAAGGATCAGGAACCACGTTCATACGATGTAGATGCTTGTTCAGGCAATCGTGTCGAGATATCAGACAAAACTTGGTGACAGATTTCATCCTAGGCCACTAAGAGACATTGAGAATCTGTTTAAGCCATGGTTTAAATCAATCGCGATTTTTGCGCTCTTCAAGGAAAGAGTCCTTGAAGATGTTCCTTAGTAGACATTTGACATTATTAAAAAGTAGCCTGGATTTAGACCTTTGGAAAACAGTGGCACTTTTTTGCCTGGAAATCGGTCGCCTCATTTCTCTGTATTCCAGTTGTCTGGAATCCATTGGAGTCTACTGTCGGCCAATCAGTTAAGTTAGTAGCGACGTCTAGTAATGCTACTACATCATTGTGAAAAGAATTCATTAAAAAAAACATCTGGATGTTTTCTTCAAGCAAAATACAACAAACTTCAAGATTGTTGACTATTCACATTCCCATGCTTGTCCTTTGGACTTAGCTGAGAAAATGTGCTCAGCTTCTAATTTCACTTCCTTCATGTCACCTAAAATTTTTACCTCTAGTTTCCGGATTTCACGATGAATGGATAAAAGGCCACTTCGGCCTCAGACACCTAGACCAAAATCGTATGACTGACTGAGAGAAAAAAGTTCCTAGAAAACTCTAGCACCGGTGTTAACACAACCGCTCATTCTGAAACCGCCAGTATAAATTCTTAACCATTCCTTCTCAGGGTAAAAGGATTCCATTGTTTCAAGAGCGAGAGCTCTTAAAACAGAATCACTAGTTTCCACCTTTGAGACATTCATGATCAGATCAAGGCGGATAGAAAATCCTTTGTCAACATTGGGGTTGATTGGAAGAGAGAAGTGTTCACCCTCGAAATTCAAAACCAATTTTGATGTAATATCAGCAACTCCCTGCAGAAATCCATTTTGTGTTTTCAGGTTTCTCCCACAAACTAGAGAATCCAGATTTCACAAGGACAAATATCCAGGGGTTCTAAATATTCTCTCCCAAAAGAAAAGGACTTTTTCCTGAATAATCATCTTGAAAGATTTGTTATGCGTGCTGAGCAGCATACCGTTTATGGGTGTAGTCTTCGCAGCCCCCGTAATCAATCGCAAATTTTGAAAAACCTTAAGAAGGTTAAGAACCTGCTCTGAGCCTGTAATCAGCTGCTAGCAACAGTAATCAAGAGCGGGTAAGATATACGTTTTGTAAATAGAATTTGAAGTGGCTCTTGAGCAGCCTTATTTGGAGCCCGCTAATATTTTTAAAAGATTAAGTCTTTTCAGAGCACGTCGGATAGTGTCTTACTCATGAGATCTACATGAAAGTTTTCTGTCAAAAACCACACCCAAGAATTTGAAATTATCAGATGATGGTATCTGAATACTTATGTAATAAATTTTAGGGTGAAAAAGGTGGAGCGTGATAGAAAAAGACTCTACATATGTCTTATCGAGGTTGATCTTCATATTATACAATTCTGTTTATTTTTCAATAACCAGCATGGCCGTTCCAAGGAACTTTCAATGATCTCGTAAGCTTTTCTCTTGGAAAAAGTAGACCAGATAACAAGGTCATCAGCATATAGAAAGTACCAAATGCCATCAGTCTTTTTAGATTAAGTTACCAAGTCATTAATATAAATGTTAAAAAGTATACAACTAGAGACTGCACCCTGTGATTATCCAGTCTTGATTGCTCTCTGTCTTGAAAATCAATTTCTATATCGGACTCCACATAATCGGGTTTTCAGAAATCCGTCTGAAAACCCGAAGGATTTCCAGAAGGACTTGTCTAAAACATCCTTTATACTTTGACTTAATAGTGAAACCTGCTGGTCAGTGGACCTGAACTTCCTATCAGTCTGATCTTCTTTCAGCATATCCTTGGTTTTCAGAAATCAGTTCAATCTACTCACTATGATTATCTCCATGGTCTATCAAATAATGCTCGTCAAGGAAATAAGTCTATAACTACTCACAATGCCCGGATCTGAATCCTTTTTATGTATTGGACTAATAGTAGATTAACACATTAGGGAGGGAAATTTTTCCGAGTACCAGATTAAGTTAAATAGCTTTAAAATTTTTAAAGTAATATAGGTCAGAGGTTCCTCATTAGTTTAGTCAGATTGACTATTATTAATAGGGTTGCAAAAGGGCTTGTCTTTGGAAAAAAGAAACCTTCTCTTTACAATTCTTTTCGTTAAGTCTTTTTCTTATGTTTATAAATCATATACCAAATATTCAAGTAACTTAAAAACTTAATATTTCTTCACAATTCTGAGCCTTAATCTGGTAGTTACAAAGATACGGTTTGAGATTCATATTTTCATCGATTAATTTAAAACTAATGTTTTGTGAATCATTTCTTTAAAAATTAATGTAGTACAAAGGTTCCTCAATCCTTTAGTTAAATTGACTATTATGACAGGGGTAGTAAGTTTATCAAAGGGAAAAAAAGGATAATAGATGAAAGGAGTTTTCACAATTCTTTTTGTTTTTAGGTCTTTTTCTTATGTTTAGAAATCATGGAGCACTTATTCGAATAAGTTAAAAACAAAATTTTTGTTTACAATTCTGAATTTGATTGTGATAGTTACGATTCATACGATTTAAGACTTATATTTTCATCTATTAATTGAAAAATAACGTTTCATGAAAAATAACGTTTCATGCTGACTTTTCAAATTCGTAAATTTAAATAAAAAAAAAACGTGCATAATTATTTTAATGAAATGAAACTTAAGACTACAAATCTGAATCCAAATGCGTAGAATATTTGTCGAGTTTAATAAAACACTTGATTCTAAGAAAACTCATTAATTATATTTTGAACGAAAAAAGAGTATTGAAAAGACTTAGGTATATATATTTAATCTCTCTGTATAATTTAAATAAAACTAATTATTAAGCATTGGTGATGAATACTTATATTGATGAAAAGTAAATACATAAAATATACACAATGACAAAGAAATTAATATCTATATTTTTAAAGCAAGTACCAATTCACCAAAATCAAATATTAATTCCAGAAAAGTAAGTTTTTCAATGGGACCAACGTAATAAATTGGAATTAGAGAATTTCCATTGATTAAAGCAAATAAATGAATAAAATTAACTGTATGAAAAGATTTTTACCAACGTATGAATGAGTTACACAAATAAAGGAACTAGTAATTGAATTTGCTTTAGTTCGTATTCGAGAATGTGTACAAAAGTTAACTTTGTGAAGAAATAATATTTGTATTAAAAGAGATGAATAAGGAATACAATATTACCCTTTTATAAAGACATCTTCCATTCTAAGAAGAAAACTGAATGTCGATTATGTTATAATGTTAATTTTTTATGTTATAGGGTTGTCTAAATGACTTGCAATGAACAGACAACAGTTTGGTTTAGTTATAAATAAGAGTATGTTAAAAATAAATAGTTGTCTATAACGTATACACCTACGGTAACCCACGTACTGACGAATTTTACGTGGAGGTAGGTGACATCACAAGGATTCAAATTTTCACAGTAAGCCAAGGTTTGAAGAGTCTTCGTTCGCCACTATTTTCACAAGGTGGATTTGATGTGGTGAACCGGTTCTCTAGTCACCATGATCTCCTGATTTAAATAGCATGGATTACTTTCTTTTCTGATTTTAAAAATTATAGTTTTTATCGGCACACATTTAGTAAGTTCTTTTCAATGCTAATTAATCATTTTTCATTGATGAATAATATATAACAAAATAGAGTTTTTTTTTTCGTAAAGATCACCAATAATATGTATTTCTAAAATCCATGTCAAATATTAAAAAAAAAAAAAACTCACATTGGAGGTCGTAAATTAATATTTAACCGAGAAGAAATAAAAATGATTTCGAGATCTGAAAATTTACAGTACACGAAAGTTAGAGTAATAAGTAAAAAGACGGGTTTGATTGGGGAGGAAAGTTGAAAGATGATTATTAGAATACCTTCAAGTTCCATCGTCCAATTGACCTGTTGCGATGTTTTCTTCATGTACTCCCCTTTAAGTTGGTCTGATTTTTACATTATTTTTATTTTTTCCTGGGTTGCATATTAATTTGTAACTATTAATGTGTACATTTCTATAAAATTTTTTAGAAGAATTTAAAAAATAAATATTCAAGTTGGCATCTATGGAACACTCTGTGTTTATGTTATTACATTTAAAGTTAATTTTACTTTTATACATAAAAGTAAATTTTAAAGGTAAATATTACTTATATATTGTTATTATTGTTTATACTCATATTTATATATTGTTTATATGAAATTTAAGTATTTTTTGTTTTGATCACATTATAGAACTCTAATAATTATCTTACTTTTTTTTACATCTTACTTTTTTTTAAAAAATCTTATTTTTTTAAAAAAATATATTCAATAATTAAAATAATTTATACACTTCTAACCTTTATCTTTTAATAGATAAACGAATTATTTCAAAATTGTATCCTGGCGACGCTATCTTCAAATAACTCAAACGATTTGGACTACTTTGCCAAGCTAATTGAGCACTAGATCTACATTTAAACCCCAGCCTGAATTCCAATAATTTAAATGTCCTTCCAAAAGAACAAAGGCGTCACTCCCATCTTAATTCGAACAATTAAGGCAGTTTACTTCGGAGAAACCCTTTAGGGGATTTAGTTAAAAGGAACCCAAAACGGGTATTCAAAAAGCAGTTGGAATTCAGATTGATATCCTTGTAGTTCCTGTTCCCATCCTTCCCAATCCCAAGACGTTAAAATGAGCAAAAGCATTAATCCCTGCTAATTGTCGTTGCAGCACTCCCCCATCGAGTTTATTCTATTCCTGTGAGCAGATTAACTCTTTGGGCTTAAAAGAATCTTTCTTCTATACATATCTGTTAGAAATGAATTCGAGAATAGAGAATGAAATATTTCAGTTTGCTTCGTCTCTGGGGAAAGTAAACTTTAAGCGCTAAATTGGATTATTTATTGTATAATAACTTGTGTGTCAGAAGTGTTTTTGATAATGGAAGGTTGTGTGAAGAGAAGGTGGGGAATTTTAATCTCATAAAAACGTCTTCTTTTCACTTTTCTTTTTTTACAAGCAATTAGTAGTGATTCCCATCTTATGAGTATTTAATGTACTCTTTCTAAATTCTGTTAATTTCTTTGTATTTTTATGAATGTTTTCATACAATTTACTTTTTTAAATCTTCTTCTATCAGCATGACAACCTAGTACAGGGTGAAGCCGTCCCAACGAGTCGTTTTCATCTGACTCAATCAGACACCAGCTTTCTCCATGTGTTGATGACCATGATTTTAAGATCTTTTTCCACAGAATCAATCCATCTGTTGTTCGGTCTTCTCCTTTTTCGGCTACCAGTAAACATTCCAGAAGCCAGCTTCTTAACTGGATAACCATCATTCCTTTTGTGGACATGAACTAACCATATTATTCTATAGTATTTAATAACTGAAACTTTTTTACAGTTTATTTTTTTTCTCTTGAAGGAAGTAGTTTAGATATACAAAAAAATGACTGTAAAATGTAAGTAGGATATTGTTAAAGCCCCCTCAGTGTACACAAGCATTTGAATTCTCTCAGTAATTTATTTAGTAATAAAAAGCTAGTCTAACTAGCAAATCAAATAACGAAAATCGCCTAAAAGTCATCTTTGTTAAATAATATTAGTTGAGAACTAAATTTTATTTCGCAACAGCACCATGATGAATGAGTTGAGGAGAGGTTAAAATACTGAGCTGTCATTAGAAAGGACCGAGGTCCCATTTTCAGTGATGGCTTAAGACCTGCCCAGCTTCAGATCGATGAGTAATATTTTGTCAGGAAAAAAAGGCGCCTGACTTTCAATGCTGATCAGTAGAATTGTGGTCAGGATTTGGCTTCCAGTTGAGTGGAGAAGAATTGTGGTATCCTCCATAACATCCTTGGCCATTCACTGATTTTTACTTCTCTTCTTTTTTTCAACAACGATGCGATTTGTGATTTATACTTGCCAAAGTTCTTTTATATTTAAGTGTTATAGTGCTTTTTCCCTAAAAACTATACTCAGTTTTTTGTTAAAATGCTTGGAAAAAAAATGAAGCCAATTTCGTTTGTTTCCTTTAAGTACGCAGAAAAGGTATAATAAAGGTATAAGTTTTTTTTTTTTTTTTACGTTTTCTTATGAAAAAAAAAATACTTAAATACAATTTAATTTTAAACTTACAAGCAACTTTCTATTATCTTCTTTCCAAATATAAATATCCACTTTCACTTAAATCGTATCACGTTACAAATATCATCCAGCCATTCCTTCATTTAAACGAAAATTTTACTTAAATAAATTTAGATTATCAAAAATTGAATTAAATAATAAGTAAATACAATTAAACAAAATTTATACTTAATTTACCTAAATTAAAAATACAATTGACAAATTTGAATGCTAAATTCAAAAAAATATGTTTGTTATTCATTTATTTAAACAATAATTTTATTTAAAGAAATTTTAATTAACTATATTACAATTAATAAATTAATTAAGTTCGTTTTATTGAATTTGAAACTAAAATAAATTATCTAACTAAAATACATTTAAACTATCTAATTTAACTACGTAATTAAATTATCTAAATTAAAAATAGAGCTAAAATATCAATTTCAACTTCTGAAAAATATTTATTTCGTATTGACACAATCAGAACTATATTTTCGGAATGGTACAGAAATTACTTGATTAATGATAACAGTTTATTTTGTACACCCTACTAATTAAACTAAATAGCTTTTATTCATCAACTTGTTAGCACCCTGAGTTTCCACTGAATAATTAAATGGAAAATGCCATATCTAATTAAAGTAAATGGAGAATTAATCACAACTAATTAAAAAGTATGGATAATGTTTCCCATCAAACTAATGGTTCTTTTACTTATAATAAAACTCAATGAGGGATTTAGCGAAAAGCTCATTTTTCTAGAAATTTTTTGATATTATTATATAAGTCATTGATTCATTATTTCCTTAATTAGTTTTAAAAAACCTGGCTTTTAAACAATTTTTTTAAAAATAAATAAATAGATTAGTTGGTTTTAAAAGTTTTCATCGAAGATTAATTGTAATTCTCGTTTTTTTTTTTAGCCAAGTATAAATGTGTAATTAGGAAAATAAGGACGTATAGGGAAATGTGAGTATATTTTTTAATTCAATGCCTTTATGTACACGATTTAAGTCAGAATAAAAAAAACATACAAGTACATATTCAAGATATATTTCTATAATTTATTCCTATTATATGCATTAAAAACGTTTTTTTTTTTTTTTTTTTTGTATTTACTTTATATTCCGCAATTATCAATCCTATTAGTTAATTTTTATATCCTTGTGAAAACTGAAATAATGCTCCTATGTACACTATTTAGGGCAAAATGAAAAAAAAAAAAAAAACATATGAGTACATATGCAAGATATCTCTACCATTTATTACTATTATTTGCATTAAATAAATTTTTTTTATTTATCTTACAGTCTGTAACTATCTCTCCTATTAGATAATCTTAAAACGCTTGTCAAAAATAAAATAATGTTCTTATTAACATTATTTAAGTCAAAATTTAAAAAAAATAATAAATCATATGAGTACATATGCAAGATATCTCGACAATTTATTTCTATTATTTGCATTGAAAACGTTTTTTTTTCTTTACCTTATATTCCGTAACGACGCCGGGTATCTGAGAAGTAGCGCTTCGCGCTCCCGTGCCACAGGTCCTGGGTTCGATCCTCGCGCCGGGCAAGGTTGACTCATCCTTTCATCCCTTCAGTGGGTCGATAAATGAGTACCAAGCATGCTTGGGATCTAAACACTGGGGGTTTTTCGTTTGGCTGACCACCTAACCGGAACATCTGCTCCTGCACCCCAGAGCTCAAGGTCAGGAAAACTGAGACGGGCACAGTAGGCCTTGGCCCTCTATGGGCTGTCGCGCCACTGAATTTAGTTTAGTTTATTTTCCGTAACTATCACTGCGATTAGATAATTTTAATACCCCTGTCAAAAATGAAATAATGCTCTTATGTACACTCATTATCATCATCATCATAGTTTGCCAGACAGCCCAATGTGGGCCAATGCCTTCCTCTAAAGATTTCTCCATAATAACTTCCGATTTATCTTTGATCTCCAATTCTTTTCATCAAAAAAAAATCAGACTCCACCGAGTCAGCCCATTTCGACCGCGGCCTTCCCTTCTTTCTTGTTCCAGTTGGTTTAAAAAAATGAGTGTGTACGTTATTTAAAGCAAAATAAAAAAATTAAAAAAACATACAAGCTGTTATGCAAGATATCTCTACAATTTTTTCCTAATATTCGTATCAAAAATGTTTTTTTTTTTTTTTATTTACCTGATGTTCTATGAAATATCACTCTAATTAGATAACTTTATATATTAATGAAATAAAGTAAACGCATTACTTGTAGAAAAAAATTCTGGTATAATTAACGTACTCTATGGTAATGACATTTCTTTCTGAAAAATCAGAATTCTGGTATTAAAAACCATAATATAAACCAATATATTTAAACCATTCATTTTGTAATTTTTCCGTTTATATGGTAATGGTTTACCGGAAGATCTGAATAACAATAAACTTACGACAACAATAATAATTCTACTAGTTATAATTCTTCTATTTATAATTCTATTACAATATCAATTATTTTTTTATGTCCTAAATATTATAACCAGCACTGCCAACTACTTTCTTATAAGCTTTTGAATCATTTACGTGTGGTTTTGCGGAAAATAGTGTTTAAACAAATTTACTAAACAAAATATGCCACATTAAAATATAAAATTTGTTTGAAATTTTTAAAAACGGTAAGTAAGTCGGCAGTTAAGAAGTAAAAAGAGTAGAGAAGTAAGTATTAAAGAAATATGTTCTTTATAACATCTGATATACATTAGTAGATTAATTTTACTTCAATATCTACTGTTCTACTGGCATACTAATTATTGTAACGAGCATATAAGTGATTTATCTTAGTTCCAATAAACTTGATAACATCTGATTATAGTAGTAGAATAATTCTACTATAATATCTATAATTATACTTTAGTTCTAATTAATATAATTAAGAAGTAAACTAGTTAAGAAATAAGTACTAAAGTAGTAAGCTTTGATAACATGTGATATATATAATAGTAGAATAATTCTACTACAACATCTATATTTATAAATATTAAATCAAATTATAAAATTCTAATTAATATAATTCAGAAGTAAACTTGTTTAGAAATAAGTATTAAATAAATTAGCTTTGATAACATCTGATATGTAGTAGAATAATTCGACTACAATATCAATAATTATACTTAAGTTCTAATTAGTATAACTAAGAAAATTAACTAGTTAAGAAATAAGTAATAACGAAGTAAGCTTTGATGACATCTGATATATAAGTAATTAATAAGTTCTAATTAATATAACTAAGAAGTAAAATAGTTCTGTAAGAACTAAATAAGTAAGCTTTGTTAACACCTGATAGTAGTAGAATAATTCTGCTACAATATCTATAATTATATTTAAATTTTAAATAATATAACTAAGAAGTAAACTAATTAAGAAATAAATACTGATGAAGTAAGCCTCGATAACATCTAGTAGTAGAATAATTTTACTACACCTTTTATTATTCTACTTATTTGTTAATTAATAGTTCACACTCTTTAAACATTAATTAAATCCTTACAAATAATTTTAATGAAGTTAAAAACTGTTTGATAAGATTTTCAAAAGAAATTAGAATATAACTTCTCGATCCTTATACCTTAATTTAGCCATTATTTGTTGCTTTTTATTGCAACTATCCCATACTAATGTTTTGGTGATAGATAGACACTTCCCTAAAGAGAAAATTGATTTACTAGTTTTTCCACTTAAACCGTTAACTCAGTTTGTGTTTTTCTTTGCATTCTATCCTTCACCAAATCGAATAAAAAACAGTTTTATTTATTATTCATGGTGAACCGTTATTTTTATTCTAGTTTAAGAACCCAAGTAGTTGGAAAATGCGGATAGTCTCTCTTTATACCTTTTTTTTAAAACTCTCTCTCAAAAGTGGCGACTTTAATGAAAAACTTCAGACAAGGAGCTACTCCAGTTATTCGGAATCTGGCAACACGTCTGTAAACACGTCAACGATAGAGTAATTCTTGTTCTCTTGTACATTCATTCCATTCAACATGGCGTTATCAGAGGAATAATTTGAAACAGGCCTGTTAGGTGACACATTTATGGATGTTTGAAAACACCGAGTGTGCTTAAAGGGCGTCGAATGTAAACAGGAAACTGAATTATATGTTCCATTTTATTAGAATTCTGTCAACTTTCAACTCAGTGGGAAATAATTCTTCGAGAGATGACAGTTTTAAGTTTAAACATATATATTGCTTGTAACACCCGCGGAGGTGCTCTGCTAATTGATGAATTGATTGCGTAAAAATTGTTAATCGAATTCTTTTTACGAACGAAGTTGTTTAATCATTCATTAAGAGCAAAATTATACTTTGAAGTGTATATATGAATGCATTGGAAGTCCTGCAAATGTAGGAAAAGATATAGATAGAAATGTTGCTGTTATTTAAACAGATTATACTTTTAACAATTTATATAAGCAAAAAAAGTAATTTTAAAGTTCAAAAATGAAAATAAAACTTTGCCAGCAGTTCAATGCCAAAAAATGTCTTCAAAGTTTCATTTAAATGACTTATAATACTTAACTTACTTGTTATTTAAGGTACTTAAATCTGTCACTTACTTAAAGTATTCATGCAATTATTAGATAATTTTGGTGGTTAAGATCGGATTTTGTAATTATTAATATGTTTTTAACTCTTTTTCTTGTTTTTAAATTTTATTTGTTAGAAATTATTATGTCCCCTTCTAAGCCTAATTTAAGTGTTATTATAGTTTAATATTTAAACGACACTTCAAGAGTGATTTTTATAAATTCTATTTCGCACAGCTCATGTAAAATTTTAAAAACAATCATTGAAAAGGGAATGTTTCGACCCTATCCGTTTTCGTTATATTTTACTGACCTTACCCTTTTTTACTTTATCTATTTTAGCGTATTGAAAAACGTGTTGTAATTAAAGTTAATTGTGCTATTTCATTTTATGATAGTACTTATTTGTGAAAATTCCTCTCCCATAGTAAAATTAGTAAAAATATTTTTTGTTTTTACACTTGTAAAATGTAATAGCCGATTTTCTGCCAGTTTAATGTTTCGAAATGTTTTTAATAATGTTCGGAGAAAAAATTCTAGTAAAGTTAACTAGCATAGTAATGACGTTTCTGGTTTTAAAAAAAATCCTAATTCTGGTAATAAAAGACAAAATATATGGCAATTTTTTAATCCATTCTCTTGGTAATTTTTCTGTCTATTTGGAAACGTTTTATAGGAATTTCTGATTTTCAAAATTTCCACATAAGAATTCAACACGTTTAGTAAAAAATATAGAACTGAAAATTGAATTTGAATGACTTTTATTCCATGCTTTAAGATATTATGATAAAATTACCAAATTTTACCACACATTACAAAATGATATTTTATTGTTAATTTTACCTAAATTATTACCAAAGCGGGTCGGGGAAAATAACCGAGCTTTTTGATGTTCGAAAAGAACCAGACACTGTCAATTTTGCTTTAATTTGGTTGTTGGGACCATAATTTTTCTCTATGTGCTAATGTATGAAATTCGCGTTCTACTGTAATGTAGAAAATCAAATTTTAACGAAGAAGGGTCATAACCATGCAGTATCGTAATTTGTTTGGATACATTAGTATTATATTGATAAAATATTCAGAAATGTTTTGAAAAATATATAATTCTGCTCCTAGTTGGGGCATTTATAAAAATACAAAAAAATATTGAAATGGAAAATACATATTTCAATTCATTAATTCAAAACTCAATTTATTTCTCCTTTTTCATGAATTTGAATATTTACCAGCCCGTGCAGCATTCACAAATTACTTTAATAAACTTCTCTGACAATACCAAATAAACATAAAAGAATCACAGTAGATAAATAATCGTATCTAATCTTCTCCCAATCTATAAATCACTTAAAATTAAACTTTGCAGAAGAGGTTTCTTGAAAATAAAATAAAAGTTACTTGCCCGGAGGCTATTCTTTCACTTTTCTCGTTAATTGCTTTATCGAAGATCTAGTAATCGACCAAGTTTTGAGAATATAATGGAATAAGTTGGACTAACTAGAATTATTTTTGAAATTAATCGATGTACTAAATCAAAATGATTTGTAAGAATGGTATGAGACAGTAGGAAATATTTTGGTGTTATTGCTTTTTGGGCTAGGTTATCTGATTTAATTTTACTCATGGATTTTTCTAGATTAAGCTGGAATTTAATTTAGGATTAGTTAGACGATGAAAGTAATTTATCTAAGTTGTAATTTATGCATTGCTTTTCTGTTTAAAGTGTATTGTTTAATGAAATAGTGTACACTTAATAGTAAAATGGAAAATTTTCAAAATTATTTTTTAATTCATTAAAGTAAATAACAAACATTATTCTCAGAGTCAATCTGCAACAGAATTTTGCAGCAAATTTGTTTGCGATTCCAACAGAGAGTATCGTTCTTGTTCTGTAAAAGTCGTTGAACAGTTCAATTTTTCGTTTGCGGCTATCAATGTTTAACGCGTTAGCCTAGTAATTTTGAACCCAATCCAGAAGACAAGGGAACTCCGGCATCAAGTCTTGAGATAAATTTTGCCTCTGTGGAGAATTTTTTGAAAGAACTAACTCGAATTTGCGTTACATGAAGATGAAAACCAAGAAAACGTCCCACGGCAAGCCGGACGGCTAGAGGGCTCTTACCCATGATCCATCTACCACTGAGGATATTTTATGTCAGCACTGTGATTGGTGCGATCCGGGTGTGGAATTCGTATCGACCAGATATTCCTTGGATTCGATTTCCGATTTCCCTCATTGGGAGGCGAACGCTCTTACCCTAAACCACTATACTACGGTTTTAGAGACTATCATTCAAATAAATAGGTTTATTCTAAGAAAAGGGGTTTATACAGGGAATTTCGTACATATAAGGTAAATAAAAATTATACTGAAAAAATTGTCTATATTAATCAATAAACAAACAATAATTGTTTTCGGAAAGTAAGAACTTTTTTTATTTTTTTAGTTTTTCTTGTATTTTCCTAAATTTTTTATTTTTTAAAACTTTTGTTAATTAAAGAACATTATTTGGAATTTTTTAAAGTATATTTTTCTTTCGCTCTGCAGATTGACCTGAAACAAAATAAGTTTATTCTGTTTATTTTTTTAGTAATAATTCATGCTTTTTTTAAATCTAAAATGAAAAACGATCTGCAGATGCTCCTGATAATCTGCAGAGCTCGCTGTCGTACTGGTCAATTTTTGCTCCCGAGAATGTAAAGAAGAATGAGAAAAACTCAAAATTAAAAAAAAAGCAAGAAAATTAATTAATAACATTATACCAGAAGTACAAAACTGTACAATGCACAAAAATTTAAAAAATAATAATTTTTTTTCTAATCATCCGATCTTTATGTTCTAGGACTTATTGTTCGAGAGGGAACCTCTAAGCTTATTAATTAGCGCGGACGATATTTTGAGCTACGAAATCTGACACAAATACGTACTTTCTTTGAAGAAACACAACATTTTGTCCCTCAAAATATAGGGGGTAGCGACAATTTAGGTAGTATGGCAACAATAGTTTGTTTCGGTATATTTCGAGAAATTTTTAAGCAATTGCTAACAAATATAAAATTCATTTTTCTAAAGATAATTCAATGGAAAAAAAACTTCTAGTAAATATTTAATAATAGTAGAAAAATTTTGCATTGTAAGATAAAAAAATTTTAATATCTTTTCAAGAATGTAATCTTATATGGCAAAATACAAAATATGATCGAAACTGGTCAAACAGCTCCCGATAAATCAAATTTTAAATTTACGACTTTTTTTAAGCATTTTATTAGTACAAAGCTTTACTATCGGTACAATGTTTCTAAAGTTACTAGTTTTAAGACATTTAAGTTTTAAAAAAGGTTTTAGTCATTTGATACCTTTCAGCGAATACGATCTAGTTATTACTTTTACCAACAAACTTTAACGGTAACATTAAACTAACGTAAACCAAGAATTACAGATTACGTTTTTTAAAAACAACACTCAGTTCAAAAAATTTAACAATATACTTTTAACCTGATTTCCCTCCTCTTTTAACTCATCATATAGTAACAAGAGTATAATGAGCTATAATTAATTGTCAACATTTAGAAAACTTGGAATCCGGAAGGAATTTTAATTAGAGAAAAGAAAAATAATACCCAGCTGAAAACTGGAAAAATAAAAATTCGCATGACACTGATATGTAAATTAATTTTAAAGTTTCAAACCTATAATTAGAACAAATATTTTTCCGTTTTTGTCTGCTTCGTAAATACGTTAAAATTTAAAAATAAGTTTTTCCCGGTAAATTTATCTCAGTAAATTAAATTAATCTTTAATTTTTTCGAAGATTTGAACTGCTATAATATTTCCCAAGCAGGCATTTATTTCCGTTATAATAAAGATTGTTGTTTTATTTAAAATTGAAAATAAAATAGTTGAGCAATCAGTCTTAAGTGCATCTGAAAAATCTTACACTTTTACTGCAGTGTTGCATAACATTTAAAGAATGATTTAGAGCTGAATTGAAACTTAACTTATTATTAATTAACATTATCAATTTGAAATATAATAATGTAGGTATATATTACTTGATTAAAAACTTCATTCGCTTCAAAAATATACAATTTTGAAATAACAGTCGGCCTGTTTCAAGCGCTCAAGAACAGTGGCCTATTTTCAAGACTTTCCCGACATGAAGAAAGAAAAGTGATTTGAAATCTAAAAAAGCAAAGTTGTCAACAAAAAATGTAAAAATAAAGGTGAGAAAAAAAACTTAAAAAAACACAGTAGCTGAGAGAAAAAAATTAAAAACTGAACAAAGAGAAAAACTACAGGCGGTGAGAGGGGCAATTCAGGGTAAAATGCATTTCCACGCGCTATGGAGAGGTAGTGAGGAACTATTATCCTTAAGAAAGAATCATTTTTCTTACGAATAAAACAAGATTCCAGGGTATCAAGATGAACAGATGTGGAAAAAATTTTGGAATTGTCGAAATGAAATTTATGCCCAAGATTAAAAAAATCTGCAGCAATTGATGATTTTTCGAATTCTTGACAAGGATTCTTGATAATTAAGTACTATAGTTACTTCACTCTTCAGTTTCTTAGGATTATTTATTTCATTTGGGAATATATAAAAATTATGCAACACTGCAATTTTATGACTATGGATATATGAATGAACCATGGATGTATGAATATATAAAAAAAATATAGCTAAATACTAAGACAAAAAAATTTTTTTTTTATTCCCTCAAAAAAATCAGTACAACATTGGAGCATAGTATTAAAACATAATAGCGTAAAATGTTTCTACAACATCGATAAGGTATTAAATTAAATCTTGTTTCCATTCCAGTATAACAACACAAAAAAGTATGGTCAAAACTGCTTAAATATGACTTTACCGTGCTTCTGTCTTTATGAAAACACTAAAAAGCACGGTAGTTTTTACCAAAGCTCTTTGGTAATGATATTCGAAAAAATTAACAGTGAAATAGGGTTTTATTACCATGCTGTTTGGTAGTAAATGTGGTGAAATTTAGAAATTTTATCATCGTACCTTAAAGCACAGCACAAAAACCATTTTTCTGCTAAATTTACTTTCTAGTTTGTATTTTTACAAAATGTGTAGTAATAAGAACTATAATTTTGAAAACCAGAATTTGCCATAATCCGGCACTATACGGACGGAAAAAATTACAAATTTGATTTTTTAAATACCGTATATTTTGGTTTGTTACCAGAATTACGGCATTTTAGTCGGTAATGTATGGCATTACACACAAGTACAGTAATTCTATCAAAATTTGTTTTTTCATAAAGCAGCATATGTAAATAAATTTATCGTAAAATCATTTGCATATATTCTCAATCTGATATATTTGTGCTATATTATTCTTGCAACAAATTTCCATTGTTTGGAATTATAGACAAATATTTCAAACAGCGCACGTGGTTGTAATATTGCTTTGTTGCACTTTATTGTTGAGATTTATTTTATTTTATAACCATCGTTAAATAGTCGACCCAATTTTGAGTTTACGACTACCAATATTCAACTCCGTAGCCTTGTAATTTTAATCCCAGAAGACAAAGGAATTTGTCATGTTCTACGTAAAACTGAAAAATTTAAAGTAAAACAAGTTTTTAATTTGAAACCTCATGGCAATAGAAAAAGAGGAAGGGCTAAAATTACTTGGCGCAGGATGATTGCAAACGAATCGAAAACAATAGGAAAGACATGGAGAGAGGCAAAATAACTGGCCTCAAATAGAGTGAGATTGTGTCATTTGCTGTTGAGCAGAATAAAATTGCTTCGATACCATTCAGTGCTAAGGAAAAAGAAGCATTTTTTTATTACAGTTTTAGATTGTAATTTTCGTCTCAACAAACTGACGAGAGACAAATAAATTTAAAAATGCATTCAGGCTTGTTCAAATCCTCTGACCACCAGTTATTTTCGATTTTTTTAAAAGTTTTCTACTTAATTTTATCACTAATAGGCAGAATTCAATTTTTCAGCTTCTCTTTTATTCTCTGTGGATTACGAATCGCACAATACGATTTTTTACTAGAGTAGAAGAGATCGTGATTCGCAGAGACTGTTTTGCGAATCACCATTGCGATTCACGATTAAAATTACGCTGTTTATGAGCTATTACTTCATGTTTTTTAATCGTAATTTTCGCTATTCAATTGTGATTAATAAATCAAGCATTAAGATTTAATCTCGATTTGTGAGATTAAATTGCAGATAGATTTGATTTTTTCCGAATTGGATATCGACCGCATTTTATAATCATAATTATTGTGATTTGTATTCACGTGATTTAAAATTAAACCTCGCATTTCGTATTCACCTAATTTAAAAATAAAAATTTTGATTTGTGCTCTTGTATTTTTTTTTTTAATGAGCATTTCGATTTATTATAAGGCGTTGCAAATATTGGTTCTAAAGTTGAAAAGTGAAAAGAGTAAGATTTTTTTTAAACTAGTTTACTTGCAATTCAAAACATATTTGTAAAATTTAATTAAATTAAAAATATTATAATAATTTCTTTTTACTTCAAGGTATAAATGTGTATGAAGAATTGATATCTTTATCAACAATTTTGACATGCAAAATAGGTATTTTTATTTTTTTAAAGAATATGGCTTATGATTTTGGTGATTTTTATTTATTTATAATCAAATGTGAAAGTTCCTTAAAACAAGATTAAAAAGAAGTTTTTCACTTTTTCATGTTTAGAAATAATAAATGTTTCATTTATCTATTCATTTTTTATTTTTTATGTATGCAAATAACACAAATTTTCACATTAAAATCAATCTATGTCTTCTTTGCAAAAGCTTTTCGTTTAAAAAACAATCACAATTTTAGTAATACATGCACACTAATTCTCTTAAACAGTTTTTATTTTATCGATTTTATCTAATTTTTTGCACGACAACTACAGTTATGTACTTGGAAATGTACTTACTTACCAAAAATTGTGGCAATGTTACACTGTTCAAAATTGCAGTAAAAAGTATCGGCACTCAGACGCCGGAACTTTTTATCGTAAAATTCATTTTTTTATAGCAGCATGTTACGTAATGAAAAATCTGATATACCATAATTTTAGCAGCAAATAATTAACGTAAAATCTCCGAATCACTCCAATTAAATAAATATTACTGTAAAAATTACGGTATTATATTTTACGGTAAAATAGATTTTACGGATGATGCACCCAAATTGCTGGTACTTTATACCGTAATTTGAACCGTAATTATTTACAGTGTACACTAAAAACTTTTTATTGTGTATTTATGTAAAAAAGAATTATGATGTAAAGATTATTGCAAATAATCTAAACTCATTCTGTAAAAATATTTTCATAATTAGAAATTTAATATATGTCGTGCTATTTCTTGTTTTCAAACAATGTTCTTTTATTCTTTTAACAAAAACATTAGAAATATTGCAAAAATACATTAACCTAATAAGTTTCAGAGAAAGCATGAGGGTTTACGTTTAAGGTTAAGAAACATAATATTTCCCTAAATCGAAGTAAAAAAAAAAAAGTGCTTTTCTCCGGGAATGTCTTGGGTGCTCAAAAACGGAATAAGTCTCACCTCTTTTCCGACACAAAACACTCTTTGTGTCCTGTATCGCGTGTTTTGTAACCATTAAATCCTTTAACTGCAACCGCACGGGAGAGTGGCCAGCCCCCAAAAGGAACACGAAAACTTGATAAAGATATATGTTGTTTTAACCGAAAGTGCGAAAGTTCAGTTACAGCCTCCATCCTGGCAATTGGAAGCTGGGGATTGAAGAAAGGGTTAGGGAAGGCCACGAAAGAGAATTTTTCAAGAACGGGAAAAATGCTCGGGAATAGGAATTTATTAACGTCAGTCTCCCGAAAACTAATGTTCGAAATGGAAAGATCCAAATATGGAAGTAAGGCTTTCCGGGATATAATGCAAATTTTCCGTATTTATAAAGCATCATAAAATACTCCATCAGTTGCATGTAGCGGGAATGATGCCCAAGACTTTGAGGGATGAGAGAGGGGGGTAGACTGGATGATTTGGAATGTTCCTTCCCATATGTAATCAGTTATATCGAGAAACAAAGAACTGAAGTTAGGTTAAAAATATATGATGTGCCAAACACAGTTTGAGATGTGTATGGAAGGATACGAAACTGTAAATTCTCATCTAGCTTTGCTCTCTGGAAATTGTGAAAAATGATTTTTGTTTTGCAATGGAGGAATCCTTTTGGGAAAAATGCTAAGTTAAAAGCCCGATCCGTGACCGGAATTTTAAAGACTGCAGCTTTAATGAGTCGGGGTGATTTTAGTTTTGTATTTAACGCAACATTTTTATATTTTTCGTTTGGACGGACATTGTTTATTCTTTTTTTTTTCTTAAGCAAAAAATATTTAAAAAAATATTTGTTTGCAAATAAAGATTGTTTTATAAAAATCAGGTCAAAACACTTTAAAGTGTTTAAATTTAAAAGCAGTGTTAAACACTAGGAAGATTTTTCAAAACATGAAAAATAATAAAGATCAATGAAAAGAGAAAAGGAGAGTAAAATAATTATTATCATTGAGATGTTCATTACAAAATGCTTTTTATCAGAATGATATTTATGACAAGATACTTTTATGATTGAGATTTTCATAAGAAGAAGTGTATTAAGATGATTTTTATGACAAGCTAGTTTTAAGTTTGAAATTTTCAAAAAAAAAAATATATATTTATTATCCATGACTTTTTATAACAAGATAATAATCATTAAGCTTTTCACAATAATGTATTTGTTATCACTCAGATTTGCATGAAAAGATATTTTTTTATTATTGAGGTTTTCATAAAAAAAAATACGTATTTTCCTTTTTAACTATATACTTATTATTAGTGAGATTTTTATTACTAGTAACTTATTATCATTGAGATTTTTAGAACAAGATGCTTATTATCATTGTCATTTTCATCACGCAAAACATTTAACATCCAGATTTTCATAACGAGATATTTATTATCATTGAGTTTTTTACAACAATATTACAACTATCTTTAAAATTTTCATAACATTTCTAATTATTATCACTGATGCTTTTATAAAAAAAAATACATTTTTATCATTGCGATTTTCATAGAAAAATACTTATTATCATTCATACTTTCATAAATAGTTACTTATTATCATTGTAATTTTAATAACAAGATGCTTGTTATCATAGTGAATTTCCTCCCAAGATACTTTTGTCATTAAGATTTTAAAACGGGATATCTATTATCATTGAGTTTCTTTATAACAAAATTATAACACTTAAAATTATCATAACAATGTACTTATTATCATTGAGATTTTTATCGAAAGATACTTTTTATTATTGATATTTTCAGAGAAAGATGCATATTATCATTCAGATTTTCATATCTAGTTGCTTATTATCATTGTGATTTTAATAAAAATACATTTATCGTTGATATTTTCCTAACAGATTTCATAAGTTGTTTATTATCATAGAAGTTTTTATTTCATGATGCTTATTATCATTGAGATTTTCCTAACAAGATAATTTTTATTATAGTGATTTTCATCACAAGATTCTTTTGTCGTTAAGATTTTCATAACAAGATATTTATTATCATCGGATGTTTTACAACAAGATAATGATTATGCTTAAAATTTCTTTTCGATGTACTTATTATCACTGATATTTGTAAATTTTTTTTTTAGTCACTGATAGACAGACATTTATTATCATTCAGATTTTCATAACTAGTTATTTATTGCTATTGTAATTTTCATTAAAAGATACATTTATTGTTGAGATTTTCATAACAAGATATTTACTATCATCGAGTGTTTTACAACAAGATAATAATTATGCTTAAAAATTTTTTTCAATGTACTTATTATCACTGATATTTTAAAAAGTTTTTTTAATCATTGATAGACATATATTTATTATCATTCAGGTTTTCATAACTAGTTACATATTGTTATTGTTTTTTTCCATTAAAATACTCATTTATTGCTTATTATCATTGAGATTTTCTTAACAAGGTAATTGTTATTATAGTGATTTTCATCACAAGATACTTTTGTCGTTAAGATTTTCATAACAAGATATTTATTATCATCGAGTGTTTTACAACAAGATAATAATTAATAATAATTAATAAGATAAAATTTCTTATGAATGTACTTATTATCACTGATATTTTTATAAAAAAATTCTTTTTATCATTGATAGACATACATTTATTATCATTCTGATTTTCATAATTAGTTATACTTATTATTATTGTGATTTTCATTAAAAGATACATTTATTGTTGAGATTTTCATAACAGGATATTTAATATCATAGAAGTATTTATATCGCGATGCTTGATAACTTTGAGAGTTTTATAACAAAACACTCATTGTTTTTACAACAAATATTTATTATCATTATGGTTTTCATAATATACAGATATATTCCAGATATATAAGATATTCAGATATATTCCAGATACATAAACATATCCAGATATATTCCCAGATTTACCATTGTATTTTTATAAAAGGATATTTTCCTAATACCAATTACAAGTTCTCAGTTTATCTATGATTTTAAAAGTTTCACTCTCACAAATACAATTTATAACCGAAAGCGGACTTTTATGTTTTGCTTAATATCTGCTGAGATGCATTATGTATTATCCAGCAACCCCACTTGGCTAAATACTTAGCTGAAAGCTGTAAGCGCATCGCTTCGTTGATCGTATGCAACTCGGGAAAGTGTTTCTGTTTATTTATATATCTTTTTCCTCTCTCAAACCCTCACTTACAGAAAACATTCCCCAAAAAGTTAGCAAGAAAAAGATTTCGGGAAAAAGCAACTAACGGAAGCTCGATGCCATTTCCTGGTTTTACCCTTCTCCGAAGAAGAAAAAAAAATCCTTTACTTCCAACAACACTTTTCTTGGAACGAATCTTGATAGTTTGATAAATACTCGTAATATTCTCGGGGCTCTTTGACATTTGTATTCATATGTTTGTGTAAAAGGATATGAAAGAGTGGAAAAGTTATCACTTTAGGGAGAGAATTTTCATCGCCTAGATTTGCTTTTTTTTTTCTGTTTGCATGTGTGTTCTGCGAAGAATAAGCTGTATTGGCTTTTTACAAAACTTAAAGAGTTTCTTTTTTTCGCCAAAAGAACTGTCATCGTGTCAAGTGTGATATTTCTTTGCCGTCTTCAGGGATATCTTGGCGCGTAAAATGAGAAAACGTACCGTTGGCGAAAAGTGTAAATGTCAAAAGCAGCTTATCGCGTCACTACCTTACAAACTGAGAATAAATGCGAATCTACCTGCAAAAATATTCTGTCACTATAATGTAGCTTTTTGAGAGAGAAATTTGAATTTCTTTTTAATCCCGTAGCCTTTAGACTAACAAAAAAATACCGTATGATAATGATATCTAAGCGAGCTTAACATGTTTCTTTTGAAATTAAATAACACTTTTTGACAGAAAATGTCGGAAAGAATCTTTAAACTAAGTCAGAAGCGGTGTAAAAAATTTCGATGGAAAAAATGAAATGGAATGTTAGATTTCAGATTTGAATAAAATTTTTCAGAATTCTTGAATAAACTTTGAAAGAAAATTGAAAAATTCAACTTCTTGCCATGGTTTCCAAGAGGTAGAATGACAATTGAAATTAAGTTTTTTTGTTCATTTGAATGAAACCAAATATATTTTTTCAACGAAATGTAAGTTTAGAAAAGAAAATCAAATTTATTTTTTAATTATTTCTTTTGTTTGGAATTTCCTTTATTTATTTGAGTATTAACCAATTAATATTTTTGATTAAACTAAGCTTATACTTATCATGTGAAACAGTGGTGTAATAGTTCTCCCAATTCGGTATCAAGCAACTGTGGGAAGAAACTATTTTTTCAAGTTAACCCCATATCGAGTGCTCATATTCTGTTAAAAGGGGGTAATTGAAACTAAAAAAAAAATAATCGAGGATGCCTTGGATATCGGTAGCATATTTTTTTACAAAGTGTTCGACTTCCAATGAGGTGAACCGGGTTAGAATCCCAGCGATGGCTGTTCAATATGAATTCCGCATCTGGCTCGCAACGACCACAGTGCTGACTTGAAATATCGTCAGTGGTAGACGGATCATGTGTTATAGTCGCCTTTCTGTCAGGCTAACCGTGAGAGATTCTCGTGGTCTTCATCTCCATGTAACGCAAATGAGGGTTAGTTTCATCAAAAAGTCCTCCACGAAGACAAATTTTTCCCACTTTATCCAGGAGTTCCTTTTTCTTCTGGATTGGGTTCAAAATTACAAGTTTACGGTGTTGAACATTAGTAATCGTAAATCCAATGTTGGGTAGGCTGTTCAACGATGGTTATAAAATAAAGTAAAAAAATAAAATCGTGTACGAAATGGTGAGATTTTGTCAATGCTTTGCGTGCTGCTCTACATTTACCAAAACAAAAGTTTGCCATTCTAAAATGTTTGAATATTTTTAGTTGTGTAAAATGTTAAATATATTTTAATTTTTAAATATCTGTTAATTAAGTGATTTTTATAATTTGGAATTTTTATCTGCCCCTGTTCTGTTAAGCCTTACTTGTATTTGTCTTAATGTTCTCTCATCAGTCGAATCTATCCTGTATGTCTCATTTACAAACTTTCTGATTTGATTTAAGAATTAGTGTATACGTGGATCCTAAATTAATGATTCTTTACTTTATATTGTCTCGCAAAAATGACTCGATCTTATGTGTATCATATCCTACTGTAATTGCAAATTTGAGTGTTTCTGCATGCTAAGAAACCGTTGTTATTCCTCACCAATTAGTGTAATAAAACATTCTTGGTGTTTCATTGCACAAGGAACTAGAACTTTGTAATCATGATGTAGTGAAACACCAAGAATCAAGAGTTATCTGTGGTGTTTCATCAGACAAGGAACTCGAACTATGTAATTATGATGTAGTGAAACACCAAGAGTCAAGAATTATCTGTGGTGTTTCATTACACAAGGAGCTAGAACTTTGTAATCATGATGTAGTGAAACACAAAGAGTCAAGAATTATTTGTGGTGTTTCATTGCAAAGGGAACTAGAACTATGTAATCATGATGTAGTGAAACACCAAGAGTCAAGAATTATCTGTGAAGTTTCATTACACAAGGAGCTAGAACTTTGTAATCATGATGTAGTGAAACACAAAGAATCAAGAATTATTTGTGGTGTTTCATTACACAAGGAACTAGAACTATGTAATCATGATGTGGTGAAACACCAAGAGTCAAGAGTTATCTGTGGTGTTTCATCAGACAAGGAACTCGAACTATGTAATCATGATGTAGTGAATCACCAAGAGTCAAGAGTTATCTGTGGTGTTTCATCAGACAAGGAACTAGAACCATGTAATCATGATGTAGTGAATCACCAAGAGTCAAGAGTTATCTGTGGTGTTTCTTTAGACAAGGAACTCGAACTATGTAATCATGATGTAGTGAATCACCAAGAGTCAAGAGTTATCTGTGGTGTTTCATCAGACAAGGAACTCGAACTATGTAATCATGATGTAGTGAATCACCAAGAGTCAAGAGTTATCTGTGGTGTTTCATCAGACAAGGAACTCGAACTATGTAATCATGATGTTGTGAATCACCAAAAGTCAAGAATTATCTGTGGAAGATGGTGAGGAAAAATTCTAAATATGGTTCTTATCCATTTCATTTTACTTTCTCAACGAAGCTACACTATAAAAAATTTTGTGTCTGAACACCAAAAATGGTAGCAACTACTTTGCACCAAAGTGGTGTTTCACTAAGTGCACCACTATACTAATACCAAGGATATCTCCTGGTATAGTGAACCACTAGTATGTTTTTCTTACACTTCTAGGGGTAAAATAGCCTCCACTATTTTTATTCAGTAACACTAAAATTTATAATTACAGCAAGATATATGACATATAAATCAATTAAGTTAATTTTACGATACAATATAAAGCATGAATCCTAAATATAGGATGAGCTTATATACAATATTTCTAAAAATGAAGTTAGTTTGCTAATCAAACATACATACATACTAGACAGGCAGAATATTAATAGGAATTCGAACAAAACAGAAGTGAATATAAGTTAAATATCATAAAACTATTTTAAGCAACTGACAAATTTGGATAAATCTCATGAGAGTAAAAATATCTTTATTATGCAAAGAAGAAAAAAATCTCACCCGCGTTTTATAACAGTATATAAGTAGTTTGTCAAATCAATCCGACAAGAACTCACATTTCACCAGAATATTTCATGTTAACAAACATCATCATCAAAGTTGGCCAAACAACCCAATGTGAGGCAATGCCTTCCTCTAAAACTTTCTCCATTACAACTTCCGCTTTGATCTCCAATTATATGATTAATTGCAAGAAAATCAGACTCTACCAAATCAGCCCATCTCGACCGCAGCCTTTCCCGCTTTTTTGTTCCAATGGGTCTAAAAAGAAATAATATCTTTTTTATTTTATTGTCATCACTCATTCGAATCACGTGGGCCATCCAATTCATTCTATTTACTTTTATTTATTTAATAATATCAGGTTTTTTATGAATATAATAATATCAGGTTTTTTAAAAATATAATGATATCAGGTTATTTAGTTCATAGTTAAATTTCCTTCTCCACATGTTAACAAACAGCCATCTTGTTTTTCATAATATCCCTGCTAATGCTCTGAAAAGCATTTGTCATTCGTTTAAAACATCCTCTACCATCATTTCACCCATAAATTTCAATTAGTTTAAATATACAATAATTATTCGCCTGATTCATGACGCTTCTAAAATCGTTACCTCTCTCACGAACGAGTTGCAGAATAGTGTAAGCTTTATCAATTATTAATTCTAAGATTTTACTACACTATTTTACTACACTATTTACTACTACACTATTTACTACACTATTACTACACTATTTAAGTGTGTAAGAACACTTGATTCGCTTGAAATAAAATAATCATTCACACCAAGTTTAGCGTTTTTTTAAAAGCCCAAATTCGTTTATATATATATATATATATATATATATATATATATATATATATATATATATATATATATATATATATATATATTGAAAATTGAAAATAAAAATTTATTCTAAAATTTGAAATCGAAGATGGCGAGAGAAGAGTAATCTTAAAAAATTTAAACCAATTTTACCATTTACCCGTTTTACCATTTAAACCAAATTGAGTTTACCTTTTAAATTAATGTAATATTTATGTTACGAGCTACATTAGATTAAATGAATATTTTAAAGTATAAAATATTTAAGACTTAATATCTTATCTAACAATCGTACTTTCTTCAGCAACGTAAACAACGTACATCTTTAAAAATAAAGACTGTTTTAAAATTCAAGTGAAAAGTTCCATTTTCTTTCTTTTCTTCCATTTAAAGAGATGCTATTTTGATTTGTCACGCGTCACGCATTGGATAAGAGGAATGATACAGAAAAATCCTACAACCCTTTCCAAAACTCGGGCGTTTCCTTTTCTTATCATTTCACTAAAACCCGGGCATTTCTCACAAAGTGATAAAAAAAATAGTACAACCCACCCTTTCTCTGAGCAACCCTCGAAATGGAAAACATTTAAAAGTCGGGAACTGTGGTTATACATAGTCTTGGATTAAATACGAACGGGACTTCATTTTTCACCGCAGATATTAGTGGGAAAAGTTTTCTCCATTTATTTTGTGCTTTCGCTAACAAGGGAGAGACCGTTTTTCGTTTTCTAATGATAGCGGTTTAAGAGAATACTTTTTTTTTGGCAAAAAAGAATTTCGCCATGTTGTGACAAGTTTAGACATTTGTTAAAGTCGAGTTTCCTTTATCGAGTATTTGGAATAATTAATTTGAAATGTATTCGCGATAGTTTTAGTAAAAAATTTCTTTGTTTTAATATTTGGGGACATTTAACTTGCTTAACTTCAATTTTATTAACGAAGAATGTAACAGAAAACAAATGTGAAATGATTAACTTACAGTGGAAAAAAATAGACTACTCATTATTATTTATAAACAAATGTTTATTAAGCTATACAGGTATCTGGAACAGCCTTGTTAAAACATTAATTAACTTTGCTAGTCTAATTATCAAATTTATAAAATCGACAAAAAATACAAGCTTAATACCTTAATGTATGGTTTAAACATTAGTTATTAGTTTCGGAATTAGTTATTTATCAAAGAAAAAGTTACTAAAATTTTAAATTAGTATTCTAGCAATAAGCATAAGTTTGCTGTTCGACACACGAAAGAACAATTTTATATATTAACTGAAGGTTTAACACAACAGTTAGTTTGATGGCCAGATGAAGCATGGTGGTAAGGGGTTAAGATCGATGATATGATGATGACAATGTTGTTGGTATTACACACCGGCCGCTTATACCTACCAATCAAACTGAAACCCATTGATCTGAAGCAAGAACCAGGATAGAACCCGCATTTTCTTGTCCTATAGCAATTCTTAATCCAACATATTTCATTACATGTACTAGCTTCTCGTCCCAAATCAGAAATCAATCCATCATTTTAATTAATCCACAAATGGGCTTATACACAGTTCTGAATTAAATGCAAACTTCGTCTTATTTCCAAATGTTTCTTTGAAATGAATAAAAAAAAATATACACCTTTAATATGCAAGTATGTCAACAGTTGCTTTTGTTTTTTACCAGCAAATGATTATGGCAACATAAATTCCAATGAATGATTCCATAATATTAAGCACGCCATAAAAGTTGGATCCATTGAGGAAAAAAAAAGAAAGAAATGCACCCTGGGAAATGTATTTTATTGCCATTGCCTCACACAAAAACAAAACTTTTTGTTTCGTTCTTTTTCTCATTTCCCATTACATAAGGTGGTAAGAAAACTTGATAAACACAATTCACGATTTCTGTCATCCCAGACGGAGGCTAATTCTGTTTTTTTTTCTTCGAAGAGGATGTCCACAGTTTCCTTGCCATTAATCGAGTTTAAGCACTTTCTCTTCTCGATTTTCACACCAAACCCCCTAAATGTCCCTTTTTCTCAGTTGTCCTCCCCTGGGGGAGGGAGGACAAATTGAGGCGGACAGTCATAAAACTTCTACCCGGGTAAAATGAGAAAAGTTAAAGGCTCTGGAGAGATCTAACCTTCGTCATTGCAATTTTGGTGTGCCCAACAGCCGGTTGTTTAATTTCTTCTGCTCAATAAGACAATATTGTCCAAGTTATTAAAAGTTTTTGAACTTTAAATCAAACTAAGGAATGGGAATTTCTTTTTCTTCCTTTTTTTGGAGTTATATGGGGTAACGTTTCCAGATTGATATGTTTTTTTTTTTTTTTGTGAATTCAGTTGTCCTTATGAGTTTTACTGGAAGAAAAGGCGTATAAAAGTTTTACACAAAGAATGAATGAAAGAAATATAAGAGAGCTATAAATAAATTGTTAGAGAATATATTTTAAAATATTTAAGTTGCTATGATTCATTAATTACCTAAAAGGGGTACATTTTAGAACTTCAGCGCTTTGTTTAACCGTAAATTCTGGTACTTTTTGTTAATATTTTTTTAAACATATTGCATTACAATATATTGCATTATAATATATTGCATTACATATAAGATTTACTTGAGGTTCTTTTGAGGTTTATTTGAAATTGATTCCGAAAGCAACCTTAAGAAATAGATATCCCAAAGTTCATATTCAAGGTGTATGAAGTTATTTTATTCATACTTGACGTAGTTTTGAGGTTGATAGAAATGTACTTAAGAGCTACCAAGATAGTTTAGAAGAGAGTTTGTTTTTGGGGTGTACAGGTTATTTTTTTTTCATACTTTAAGCAGATAAAATCATCAGAGGAGTGAATAATTTTACCCAATTTAAACTAAAGAATTGTTGAGTTATATATGAGATTAATTTTATGCGGTGTAAATAAGGGTAAAATTGTTGTTTATCGATGAGGGTAATTATTTTTTTTTTTTTTTTTTTTTTGCAAACTATAACCTACTTTACTACCTCAAAACAACCTCAAAAACGTCTTATTTTTTTCTAAGGGATAATATGCAAAGTTATGAAAACCAAAATTTTATTTTAATTCATAACATAGTAACGGCTAGAATTGTTAAAAATCTGATTGTTAATGATATCAGAAGAACTATTTTACGCTTTACAATAATCATCGTTAAAATTTTGATTAAAAACCTGTTTGCAGACGTTTTTCTTCAGATGGAGTAACATTTCTGAAGGAATTATGATATTGTTTGGTAATTACATTTCTGATAAAAAAAGAAACAACATAATTCTGGTTAATGCAACTAAAATATATAGTATTTAAACAATTCGTTTGACAATTTTTTTGTTCACATGATAATGGTTTCTCAGAAATTGTGGTTTTCAAAATTATAGCTCGTATTACCACACATTTAGTAAAAAATATGAAACTTAAAATTAAATCAATACGAATTTTCTTACTATGATCGAAAAGAATCGTGAGAAAATTACCAGATTTTACCACATATACCAAAATTTTTCACATATTATTAAAACTGCATTTTATTGCTAATTTTGACAGAACCATTACCAAAGCGCTTTAGTAAAAATAACCAAGCTTTTTTGGTGTTCCCATAGAGCCGGAAACACCGTAAATTTGAACTTATTTTTAAATTTCAGTTAAGAATCTTATTTCTACTTTTTCTTTCATTCTCAGTTTTTAACATTTTTTCTCAGTGCATTTTAATATTCTTTTTTTCTGATTTTCACGAGAAAAATGAATTTTACCAGTTAAATAAACTATCAAAAATTCTTCTTAACTTATTTGTCGTTCTGTGGTTTTTTAATTAAAAAAGAAATTTATTCCCTTTACAACTTTGTTCAGCATAATCAATAGTTCTTTTTTACACTATTCATAATAATATTAATAATTATTATTAACCGTTTTAAAATTTAAATTTAAAAATTTTTTAACACAATAATTAATGTCAGCTGATGCAGATTACACATGTAAAAGTTAAGCAGCCAACACATTTGTTTATTTTCCTTTATTTACTTAATTTTTCATCCCTGCGTACCGTTGTAAAGAAGCATATTTTCCCACTACACAAGTCACTCGGCAGAAAAACAACATTTACGGAAATTTAGGTCCGTCCTTTTACTACATAGCGTGAAATGTTACCTGACTAAATTAGTTTAAGGAAAGTTTTACATTCTCGATACCAGAGTTATGTTCTTTTTTTACTATTAGAAAATTTAGTTTTTTTTTTGCTAGTAAATGTGTTTTAATTATATAAAGTTATATAGATATATTTTATTTAATAGATGTTAAACTTTTATTGCATGTAAAATTCTAATATATTGGTATTTATCGTTTATAATTTTTTTTTTAAAAATCAATGTAATGTTTATTGGCCTCAGTTAAATTTTTGAAAAAAATTTTTGGCGAGCTAAAAAAATTTTACACGAAAAAATCCCTGGATATTAACATAATTTAATGTAAATATGTTAAAAAAAACTCGACTGAAGTAATTTGCGCTACGATATATAAATAATGATAATACATGAAGTTTAAGTATGTCGGACATTTTTGAAAATTTTAAATAAAAATTTTATCACCAAATAATTTTATTCACCAAATTTTATCACATTATAAAACTATATTTTACTGTCAATTTTACCAAAATCATTACCAATCATTATTGCTTCGATAAAAATTTCCGATATTTTTGGTGTTCCCATGAAGATTCCCAGTAGATTTTCTCATATTTTAAAAAGTTTTGACCATAGTTTCTTTTTTCTTATAGTAATTCATAGTAGTTCATTTCATAGTTTTATTTTCTTCTTATATGTAGGGTTATCGTCGCTGCTGTTCTAAATCATGAAATTATTAAAGCGAACAAATTTTTTTTTTTTTGTCAATAATGCATATTCTTTTTATTCTAAAATCTTCTTATGATCTTAAAAAACTATCGCTTTCATTTCTTCTTCTAAATAGGGCTTCTATAAGCATTCAACACCAATTATGTAAATTTTATATCTTTTCTTAAAATAAACTATGGTGTGATATAAAAAAATTGTTGATGAAAATAAAGCAATTTAAAATTAGTTTATAAAATTAAAATAACTGATTTAAACAATTATAAATTATTATGAATAGCTTATCTTGAATTACCGAATTATTTTGAGCTTCTTTCAATATTATGCAAAATATATAAATACGGTGAGCATAATGAAATTTTTAAATTTCAGTTAAGAATCTTATTTCCAATTTTTCCTTAATTAATATAGCAAGTTCAATTAACATAATTATTAATTAGAGATAAATAATTAGTAATTAGCTTATAAATTAGTTTTAATTCATATTATTCATTCATTAATAATTATTCTAATTCATGTAACGTTATTTCTTCGTAATTATTTGGTTGCATCAGTTTTTGTTTTAATATTATTTATTTTATCAATTAATTTAAAATGTTTGCTTCAATGTATTTCTAATGATTTACATACTTTTGATTAATACACACTTATTAATTATATTATTATGTTACATTTATTCATTATTTTTCATTCTTAAGATATAATGATGCATTCTATTTTACACAGATTATTGTGTTATAGATAAAAATGTTTGGTATTTGAATTCTTTTTGTTATAAATGCATACAATAATGCATTTTATGGGAATCACATTATTCTGTTATCGATTGCATTGATTGTTTCGTTTTATAATTAATTGGGTAGTTCGGTGTTAATTTTAAGAGTGTTTATTTAAGATTTTGTTGACAATTACTGTTGCTTTGAACATTCTATGAGTAATCAATACCTCTTTTTTCAAACAAAGATCAAATAATAATTTATACACCTTACCTACCTTTACATTCTTATTTATATGCATTCATTCTTAAGATATAATAAAACACACTAGTGTGAACATGTCATTCTGTTATCGATAGCAAATGTTTCGTATTTAATTTGATTCATTCTAAAGTTATAATAATATATTTTATAATGTTAATAAGTCATAATAATTCCTTCTGTAAGTTCCGTTTTGCTTTGTATTATTATTTATTCAGTTAAAAATATTACAAGTTGTACTGTATGGATATGTATAACTTATTATCCGTGACAAATAGTTCGTATTTAATTATATTCATAAAGGTATAATTATGTATTTTCATTCTTAAGGTATAATAAGATATATTTTATATTATACAAATTACTAGGTTTTAGATAACAAATGTTTATTTTTTTATGCTTATAAGTTCTTAATATACTATAAAACATATTTATATGCACATTATTCCATTATCGATAACAAATATTTAATATTAATGTTCATTCCTTTTTGCTTTATACTAATACATTCTGTTATATACTCATTATTTTGTCATCGGTAAGAAATGATTCGACTCATACTGCAATATGAATTGAAACAATTCCTACTTGCTTTTCCCCTATTTCGATACTTTCTATGTACGATACAAACGAAACAAAACTTGCCAGCATTTGATGGAGGCTTGATAGAATGATTTGTTTTTGGAACGACAGAACTTTCTACAGAGAAGGCTGCGCCCAGCATTGTGCTTGTTCTGAATCTTAATCTCGTTAATGGTGCGAGGTAAAAGGGGTTCTGCACCCCTTCAAGGGAATGAGAGGGGAAAGAAGAATTAAGGGGAAAGATTTCGGACACCATTCTCTCTTGATTCGCATTCTGTGAGGGGTTGGGAAGAAAGGGTGATGTATGGTGTGGGTACATGAAGGTTTGGGGTGGCACCGAAATGACGAGTACTAAAATCCAATTGTCACCATGCAAGGGACGAGGTATGTAGGGATCTTGTATAATCTTCGAGTAAGGGATGGTAGGGATTAAGAAAAGATCTTTACATGCATGGACATGTTGAATGCAGATGGAGTTTGTGTAAAGCGTCCCGCTCCTTTTCATTAATATCAATTATGCCAGCATTCATTATTTTTGTGCATGATTGGCATTTACAAGCAGGGATATACTGATAGTTTAAGTGTTAGATAGAAAAGGGAAGTTCTATGAAAATGAAAAAGAATCATGCGCAACATTTATTTATTTATTTTATGCAGATGCTCAGAAGAGCATAAAAATAAATTTTATTGTAATAATTTTGGTAAATTAAGATTAACTCGAAGCATCACAAAACAATTCATAAGTAATATATTTTTATTAAAAGTAGTCTAATGTAAATTTATGGCATAATTATAACTAATCAATACTTTAAATTTCTGTTTGATCATGGTTATAAAAGCTGATCGTGAAAGTTATAAAAGGGTTGTTAAAACTAAGTTTTTCAATTTTGTTTTTACAAAAGCATTTAATTCTAAAAATGATAATAATCACCAGAATAAACTCTGTAAATTTAAATCTGTAAAAGTTTTTGGATTAAGTTACGATAAAAAGTAACGGCACAGAGGTTTCAGGTACATTTTACCTTAAAATCCATTTTTACCGAAACATGTTACGATGAAAAAAATCTGATTTACCGTAATTTTTATAATAATAATTACCGTAAAATCCTCTAAATCCTCTAATTAAATAAATATTACTGTAAAAGTTATGGTATAATATTTTACAGTTAAAATGGAATTTACTGATGGGGCACCCAAAATGCCCGTATTTATACCGTAATTTGATCCAGAAATTTTTTACGGCGTTATTTTGACTGAAATCTAAGGATTATTTATTTCAAAACAATTTAATTGATAATTGAATGTATATAATGCATTTTCATCTTTAGGAATTAAAATATGCTTATTACAGATTTTCAAACTGTAAGACAGATCAAAAACTTAATGTTTACTTTTCATTGATTCAACAAAAATGCTTAAAAAATCTTTTTCTTTATTTTTACACACAGATTCCAAATTTTTTCCGTAATATATTATATTTATACGAACAATTATCCATAAATGACTTTTAATGAAGATCTTCCAAGCCAAGAATGAAAAATGAAATATATATTTTCAAAAACAATTTAAATCTTCTTTAAATTGCTCTATACCCACAAGGTTTTTCCCATTAAATTGAGGTTTTAATCTCCTAGAAATGAGTCAACATTCCTCATGTCAACATTAAATGCTTCTCTAATTATCCATAATAACTTTTACCCTCAAGGAAGACTACTTCCGCTTTGTGAATATCTATCCTCATTTTTATCCCGATTTAAACATCCTTTCAAGCACCAACCCTACTTCCGGATTCGTTCCACCCGATCTCCGAAATATCTCGTTTTAGTTTTATTTGTTTATTTACCACCCCTTGCAATTTTTTGCCCTGTGGGGCTGAGCCACCTTTTCCTTTAGGCCTGTAACTTTATTCCATGAACACACTCGATGAAAGCTATTTCTAGAGGAAAAGACTTCTCAACTCCACTTTTTGGCTACGGGGTTCAAATACTTAGCAACAGGGGAAGTCTCTCGGAAGTAATGAAGGGGAGCAAGCTGAAGGAAGAAAGTTTAAGAGTTGAAAAAAAAGTGAAGAAAATCTCCCCTCTATTCTCACTGGTTTCGTTCAGAACTAGTCTAAGTCCTTAAACTTATTTTTCCCCTTTCAGTAAAATCCAAGTTTCAGTTTTAATTACCTCTACAAGAATATGGTCATTAGATTCAAAATACGTTTTGTGGATTTTTTACTAAATTTGAACTCACAATTATTAAGCCTAAACGTAGTCTTTTGAATACTGGTGTCAGTACTCAAAACATCACACTAATGAATAGACTAAACATGAAATCTTTTTCGCCTCTCTTTGACTTTTGACGTGGGATTTGATTTTCTAACTTAATTGAAGATTTTATGAGTAGTAAGAAATATTTACAATCTCGGATATTCTAATAATGTCGGAGATGTTAATGACAAAAGAATTATCATGGGGTCAAATATCAATCGAAACAAGAGAAAAAAGCAAAATTTACATACTCTAGGGTAATGCCGATTCTGGTAAACAGAAAAATTATAATTCTGGTAAATAAAACCCAAATATACGGTATTTAAGTATCCATTTGATAGTTTTTCCATTCATATAGTCACGATTTACTAGAAATTCTGTTTTTCAAAATTAAAGTTCTTAATACCACACATTTAGTGAAAAATTCAAAACTGTAAACTAAATTTAACCGAAATTGTTTTCTATGTCGTTGCTTTAAGGTATCATTTACCAAATTTTACCACACTTACTAAATTTTTATCGCGTATTATAAAATGAAATTTTATAGTTAATTTTGCCGGAGCGCTTTGGTAAAAATTAACCAGCTTTTCGTGTTTGTTTCTTTTTCCTGTAGAGTCAGGAAGACGGTAAATTTTACCCTAATCTGGTAGTTTTGGCCATGTTTTTATTTCTTTTTAATGTAAAAAGTGAAAGGTTTATTTAAAAAATCTCATTTAAATTGCTCCTAAGACAGTTATGTTTTGACCAAATTTAGGCTAGAGTTTCATAATTGCAAGACCAACAGTATAATGGTGCTGTGTGTTCAGCGTCCACAAATCAAACTGATACCCATCGATCAGAAGCTGGGTGAGCGTCATGCCGGTGTCGGTCTCTGAACTCTGGTCCTTTACCATGAAATCTCAGTGCCTTAACCACTGTGCATGAAAGAACCATCTATGATTGAATGAATTACACTTTGAAAAATTCACATGATACAGAACAAAACATGATACAGAACAAAACATTTGATAGACCACAATTTTTACAGAAATAATTACCATGAAACCACTGAATCACTCTAATTAAATAAATATTACAGTAAAAATGATGGTATACTAATTTACGGTAAATGGTGGACGCAGGGTGCCGGTACTTTGTCCTGTAATTTAATCTGGAGACTTTTACACTGTAGTTAATCAATATTTATTTTCAAAATGACTTTAACTAAAAGCTATTTTTTAATGATTAATATCATGGATATTTTAGTGTGAATTAGATTTAATAACGAATTTAAATTCCTATTTTTTTGCATGAAATTAAAACTTCTAATGCGATTATCTATTAAATGATTTGAAAATTCAGAGCCTGATTTGTTGTTTAAAAGTCTAGGAACACTAAACTATAATTTTTTTTTCATATCACGCTTGGACAACTTAGAGTTAAATTTGAATAACGAGGATTGTTTCATTTTAGTTGCGGTACAGGTCCGAGTTCTGGCCGTGAATGCAAAATGGCTAAAACACTGATTTCTCGTTGGGGTTAGATCTTTGGTGATGGCTTGAAGTTCACACAGATTTAAATAAAAGATTAAAATAAACGATTAAATAAAAGACTAGATTAAAAGATTAAATAAAAGATCACCTGCCACGAAGCAAATGTGACAGGTGAGCAACGATGACCGCAGTCACAATCTTGCTATTAATCATGATATTGTAGAGATTAAACCTCCATTGCCCCTTTACCGACAAATAGCTGTTGTGAGATTTCTTTTTTCACTTAACATTCGGAAGCTGTGGAAATTACACTGTTAAAATTTTTAGAGTGTATCACAAGTGAAATAAAATATGGATTATTTCCTAACAAGTTAATTATTACTCTAGTTTAGTCATATCTCTAAGTTTAATCTTCTTCTCGTTCTAATTTTTACCTTTTAAATTTTACTACGCGAAAACAATAGTTTATCTAAAACTGAATTGAATGGAAACACCATAAATGCACCCAAATAGGTGCACCAAATATTCAAAAGCAAATACTCAAAATACAGTAAAACTGATTTTTATTAATACTGTTTTGATGCACTCAAATAGATGCATCATATCTTCTGTTACACCAAATATTCAAAAGCAAATACTCAAAATACAGCAAAACTGATTTTTATTAATATCGTTTTGATGCACTCAAATAGATGCATCATATCTTCTGTTACACCAAATATTCAAAAGCAAATACTCAAAATAAAACGATTCTTATTTTTATTACTAGTGCTTCGATGCATTTCAATTAAATGCATCAAATATTCTGATGCGCCAAATATTTAAAAGCAAATACTCAAAATTCAACAATTTTAATCTTTTATTACTATCGTTTTTATGCAAGCAAATAGATGCTCCGAATATTCAAGTTGCAAAGTTGAACAAGCTCAAAGTTGCACAGTTTTAACTTTTACTACACTGTAAAAGATTCCGGATCAAATTCCAGTACAAAGAACTCGTAGTTTGGGTGTATCATTCATAAAATCCATTTAGCCGCCGTTAAGTTCAATTTTACCTTAAAATAATATACCGTTAATTGGACATTAATATTTATTTACTTACCGTGATTCAGTAATTCTTTGATAATTATTACTGTAAAAATTACGATATCTTAGACATTTTGTTCCATAACAAACGATTTAAATGGATTTTACAGTAAAAAGTACCGACTCTCTGAGTTATGGAACTTCTTAACATAATTTAATCCTGATTTTTTTTACAGTGCACTCAAATAGTAATATTTGAAGAAAAAAATTTAAAAATTAAGCAAGTTTTACTTTTATAGTTCTAATGCACCCAAATATTCAAGAAAATACTCAAAATCGACTTATACTACTATAGTTCTGATCGAAGTCGGTATTCTGTAGTTTCTCTTATTAGCACGAAGCTCTTCCACCTTTTTCTAAAGTGGGTTCGCAAAAAAAAAGAAGAGTTGGCTTTAGAAAATTAGCACCAGTGAAGATAGAGGGTGTCAACTCCCTCTTTTCCTTAGCTTGAGGGAAAAGTATGCAAAGAAATTTGAAATGTGATGGTTGGGTTTTTGAGCTAGGGATGAAAAACTAATCACTGGCATCATAACTGATATGTGGTTTAGAGGGATTTTTTTAGGGATAAAAAGGGAAATTTATTTGATGGAATGATGCGCACACGTTTTGCCGTAAGGTGAATTTTGCCCAGGTTTTTTTTGTTTTAAATTGTTTTATTTATTTTTTTTTTTTGACTCAAAAAAAATTGAGATGGTTTTACTTTTCTGATTGTTTTAATTTTCCTTGTTCATATATAAAAGAACTTCTTTTTTCTTTTTTGGCCATCTCGTTATATTTTAATATAAATATAAAAACCCATTTTCTGTTTTCTTTTTCTTTAATTAAGTGTTAAATTAATAAAAAATTTTGTAGAAGCTAACAAAAGTTTCAAACCCTTTTGAGTTAAGTTTTTTTATATTTAATAATAAGAGTTTTGCTTTATAAATATTTTTCAAATCATATTTAAGTATGAATATCTAATTTTTAATTTTGAGTAAAATAAATCTATAATGGTAAACTTATAATTAATTCCAAAAACATTATATGTTATTTTATGGTATATGATAGGAAATTGCATTTTTTAAATCATCTATTATATATATGATAAGTAATAATTGTTTTTTTTTCTCCATTTTTGGATAAGAATTTTAGAAAATATGCTAACTTAAAAATGAAATTCTGGTTAAATTGTGGTCGCGTTCTTACTTTTCTATATTTTTATTACTTTATTTCTTTTATTAATTTAGGTTTTAGAGAAGAATAATTCAAGACTCATATTCAATCATGGAAAAAAAAAAAAATTTTTCTTTTTAAACTTATTATTGTAATTAAATCACTTATTTAAAATCACTAATGCAATAAACAAAAATGTGTGGCATAATGATTAATAAGAAACTCTATCTAAACATACATTTAAAAAATAATTTTTTTTTTACAATCCAAACTAAAAAAAAGTCATTGATTTATTCATAATACATTTATAATATGAATAGAATATTCACAACATAATTAATTGCTAAAAACTTTATTTCTCATTAAACCATCACAATAACTATTTCTACCATATATCTTTAAAATGAGATTACAAGTTAAATATGTTATACAAAACAGAATTACATATACGTACCTCTTACTCCAATTATATTATTCAACAATTCGAAATTTAGTTTAATGCAATTAACAAAGCCAAATTTTACTGACTTGTAAATTTCGCCAAATTTGCCTTTTATATTATAATATATTTGTAACTTTAATTGAATTAACAAATGACGTTAATTTTTTAAGTGTTATTGAAATAGAAATCCAACTAAACAGTAAGCATTCAGCAATTTTTATGTGCTTACAATTAATTTGTTACGCTAGATGATAAAAAGAAAATGAGTTTGCTGAAATAAGAACGCAATTAAGTAATTTTATCAAGCATTATAATTGTTATAACTTTTTATTTCACATCAAAGAGCTTATTTCTAAAATAGTATTTTTTAATAGTTAAGGTTTAGTTTAAAAAATATTCAAGCCTTGTTTAAGAATATAGTAATTGGTGATTTGTTTAATTTTATGATTTACGAACGAAGATTAAGTCTTCTAATTTTGAAGATTAAATGAAAATTAGTTTATTTAAAAAAGAACATATTTAAATCGCTTTTTTCAGACGGTGCATTTGTTTTAACGTTGTTTTTTTTATCAAAGAACTTATTTTTAAATGAAAATGTAATTGTTTTTTATGAATAGTTAAGGCACAGCTTTAAAACTATTCAAGTGTTGATAAAGAATATATCTACTTAATTTTATAATTTACAAAGAAATTTTTATAATGAGTGGAATTAAAATTACACTTTATTCTATTATTTTATTTAATTGAAATTAAGGAAATTGTGTGCTTTTTTTTAAATTTTTCAATTTGTTTCGTAATGTATCTTAAGTTTGTTTTATAGTGTTACAATTAAAACTATATAAAATAAAATATTATTAGAATAAATATCACAATAAATGTTTTATGAATAACTGTAATGTGAACAATTAAAAAAAATTTAAAGTAATATCTTTATTTAACAGCCCGCTGAGAGCCAGGGGAGTCATGGGAGTTAAGGTTCAACAACTTAAAAGGTATAACTGGTATGATAAAAGGTATAACTGGAGCAATATGCTCAGTATTGCGCGCAGGCCATCTTTACTTCCCAGACAAACTGACTTTACTTCAAAGATATTGATCTGAGGCTAGAATAAATAAAAGTTTAAAAAATACGAATTAATGGGGAAAGATTCGCGGTAGTTCAGAAGATGGAGCGTTTGTCTCCCAATGAAGTGATGCAGGCTCGAATCCCAGCTGTAGCTGGTTGATACGATTTCTGCTCCTGGGTCACAGCGACTAGAGTGCTGACATTAAATATCCTCAGTGGTTTACGGATGATCGATTAGAATCAACTTGCCATCGGGCTAACTGTGGGAGGTTTTCGCAGGTCCGCCACAAAAGCTAGTTTGTCCCAATGCTTGATCCAGGAGTTCCCTTGTTTTCTCGGTTGCGTTCCAAACTACAACGATACGGAGTTGAGCACTGATTGTCGTAAAAATAGAATTGGAACGGGTGTTCAACACCGGCTATAAATCAAATAAAATTATTAAAAAAAAACAGATATTTGTTTATAATTGTCAATAATTGTAATATTGTTTTTTCTTTGTGATGTAAGATTTGGTGAGTAAGATGTAAGATTTAAGTTTCTTTGTTTAAGCCAGTTAGTAATGCACCCGTTGGCTTAAGTAAAAATTTTCAAATTATTTATATTATTGTACGCTAAATTATTTTTTTTCTTTCAAATAGGGAATATATATATATATATATATATATATATATATATATATATTGCCAAAATAATTAAAGAGAAAATATCATTGAGTTGTCTAAATAAAATAAACAAACATTTTTAGATTCGATGCATTCTTTGAGCAAAGCATACATTTTTAGATTATCCATACTATTCAGGTTTATTCAATTTCAATTATTAGTACTCAAATTTAACGCTAAGTATCAACCCAACTTGTTCGGAAAGTAACAGGAGTTTTCTTAAATGAAGATGTAGTTTTTTTCAAGAACAAATATATTTTCATACCTTCTTTAAAATAAGGATAATTTTGTTGTAATAACTCTAAAGCAAATGCTTGAAACTTCTAGGTATCTACGACTTTTGAGAAAAGTTATGAAATGAGAATTATGATGGTATGAAAGAACACTCAAAGTTACCCAGATGCGGATATAGTGTTATTACTATAGTGTGGAGTTACATTGTAGTTTAAACCATAAACTGTCTCAGTGTAAAGTGAAGCAATTTCTCTTTAGATTAATTGAAACTTAAATTTCACCCATTTCACGCCAAGCTGATAATGATACCAAATTAAAAATTCACATTTTTACAGCAGTAGTTATTATAGACAGAAGTAGTTTTTATTATGAAACACTGTATATCGATTCAAGTAAAAAAGAGCCCTGCTGCTGGGATGAATTGATGAAATTTAAAACACATTTTTAATGAATGTCATTTCTTTTCTCTCTAAAGTCCTAATACTCCACCAAAAAATCAGAAGACATTTATCATGTTCTAACAGTTGCTTTAAAATATTTTATGAAACTTAAAACATCAATAATGATTAAATACCAAACAATAAATAAACGTCGTCAAGCGAAACTCATTAATTAAGTAAAAATACTCTCTCTAGTTCATAAAAGTCTCACATGGAGAAAAAATTCCACGGCCGATAACGACAACTAATTAAACTTTCTCTTTGCTTTTTACCGAAAATACAAAAAAAAAAATATTAATTTCTTCCCCCCCCCCCGCAATATTAGTACAACAGAAGAAAAATGAAACTTTTTCTAAAAATCTATTCAGTTTTAAATATTATTCTTTCTTATTTTGAATTAACTTTTATTTGAATTTAATATATTTAATATGTATGGTATTGATATGAATTGAATTTTGTTCTTTATAAGAATTTTATTTGTTGTAAGTTCGTAAATTTTCTTTTACGATGTTTTAAACGCTTGCAATAGAGATTTGTAAAATAGAAATATCTATAGAAATATTTGTATAAATATTTATAGAAATAATTGTAGAAATGAAAGTATTTATAGGAGTATTGTTAAAAATATAGTTAGAAATATTTTCAGAAATATAAATATTTATGGATATATTCGTAAAAAAAAAAAACTACTTACTCTCGTGAAAATACATTGTTTGACATTGAGCACAATATTTAATTTTGTTACTTTTTTCTTCATTTCTTGAGAAGTAATTTCTTCACCAGTAACTTTTACACTCATATTTTTTAACTCTGTCTATACACAAACCCATTAATAACGAACAATAAATTTTGTATCAATGTACAAAGAGTAAAAAAAGAAAAAAAAAACGAATCACTAGGTATAACTTTTGATCTAATCATCGGATCTCCATATACTGGGACTCAAAAGCGATTTACGTCATTTTTAACGTGAATAATATAATTTCTGGAATCACTATATGGCTTGTAATGTTTTCCTATCCCATAAAAGTTACTCAAAGCATTGCTGCATCAGATAAACAATATACTATTCATTTCTGCTTGCTGCTCGAAAAATACTGGCGATTTTAAAAAATGCACCCAACAGCTGCTGTTTAGATAATATCCTGTTTATTACAGGGATATGCCACATATTTCGATCTTCGTCAATAATGCATTAAAAAAAGTATTTTTTGTTTCGAAGGACTAAAAAAAAATTGCTGATTTTTGTAGTATCAAATCTATTTTCACAGTGGTTCTTTAGGCAGAAGTGACAACTGTCAAATTATTGTGTTAACAAAATATCGTGAGATTATACAGAATTGAGTGTATAAGCATAGTTTCAACTGCGAAGAATCTTAGGGGAACACAATATTGTGATATTTTTTTGTCTTATATATCATTTATGAATACATAATTGTGTAGTCATAATTTTGCAGGTAAACACTGTAAATCGGGGCGTAATTTTTTCGGAGCAAAATCTAGGGTGGCCAAAATATACTGAACTTATAATTTTGTGGAGAAAATCAAGAGTATATAGAATAGAGTCTTAAAAATATTGAGTTGGCACAAGCATTTGTAGAAAAACAGTACAACGAGATCAAGGAAAATATTAAAAGAACAAAACAATTTTTGGAACGTCCGAGAGTGAGATGATATTAAGTTGAGAATGTTTTGTATTCAAAATTTATATTAGCATGTTACGGATATTTCAATTTAATTTTGCTTGTTAATGGGCGGTTGATATTTCAAATAAATGTTTTTTTTTTAATACTATCTCTTCAGTACAACAGAATATAGTGAATGTATGAATACTTTTGGACATATCTTTTATTGATGAGTAGGCAATATCTAGCTTGGACACTATCTATCATTGGCTTGTAATCTTGGGTGTACATGCACGGAAAGAAAATCGTGGTAAAATTACCGTACTGAATGTTAATGTTATTTCAGGTTAAAAAAATAATTCTGGTTAATACTAAAAAAGTATACTGTATTTAAACCATACCTTTGTTGGTAATTTTGTCGTTTATATGATAACGATTCATCGGAAATTCTGGTTTTCAAAATTATAGTTCATATTACCAGGTATTTAGTAAAAAATATGAAACTCAAAATTAAATCAATGCTAATAAATGGTTTTCATGTCATGATCCAAAGGAATCGAGATAAAACTACGAAATTTTACCGCAAATACCAAATTTTATCGCATAATATGAAAACAGTATTTTATTGTCAATTTTAACAGAACTATATTACCAAAGCGCTTTAGTAAAAATTACCAAGATTTTTTGGTGTTACCATAGAGCCGGAAACACGATAAATTTTACCTTATTCTGATAGTTTTCACCAAGTATTTTTCTGAATGTGATATGATGTCATAATTTTGCAGTTCGAGTAAAAAAAAATTATCTCGAGAATAATCGCATAGTCTCAACTTACAAGATTATCTTGTGTATCTGAGCGTCATATCACATAATCCTACGATACTCGAAACTCGAGTCGAAAATAATTACCGAAAATTAGTGATCTAGCGTGGTCATTCATTTTGCGAAATAGAATTTCGGGAGAATAAATTATCATTGTATAAAGTTCAGAATTTATTTTTAATATTTTGAACACTCAAATGTTCAAAACGCAGCACCAATTTCAGCCAAGCGGAATTTTGCTTTAGTGAAATTAAGTTTTGGGGATATGTTTTAATGTTCAAGGTTTTTGCTCTAAGTAGTCTTATTAAATTTCATAAAAATTTTCGTTCCTATTCTAACATTTCTTACGAAAATTCTTTTTTAGGTAAAAATTTTTTTAAAATTATAATTGAAAACGTTTCTAAGATGTGAGGACATTTGAAATTGTTCTTAATTAGTTTGAGTTTTTAATATAACTATTTTTTTAACCCGAAAAATATTTTTTTTACCGTAACAGAAGAAATATTAAAAGTTAATATGCAAATTATAAAGTTGCAATCCAATTTTTATTTCGACGATTTAAAAGACAAATAAGAAAAAGGCATTTTTATGCTATTCAAAAATTAATATTTTGTTAACGAGTTTTTCAGTTGATAAATGAGGGACTGCAGAATTTTCTATATAATATAATTAAAAAAAAAACATTTATCTTCAAACAAAATGCTTTAAAAAAAGTTTTACAAATTAAAAAAAAATGAAAATAATTTTTGTTTCTTAACAAAAGCATAAATTCAAAATGAAACTTTCAATTCATTACAAAAAAATGCTATTTTTTCCCTTGTATTGTCAAATGAAGGAAATATTATTATTACTTTCAATCATTCATTTTTATGATTAAGTCCTTTTTTGTTGAGTTGATAAAGAAAGAATATAAATTATGCAAACGAATTCTTCATTTAAATTTCGAGGAAAGTTTCTGAATTTTTATAAAAATATTTCACGTTATCAATCTTTTTTTTAGTTTTAAAATAATGCAATGCGAAATGTTTGAAATGGAAAGCATTTATCACTCCAAAATATTTTACTTTTCAATGACAATTAAAGTTTTTGCTGTTTTTTTTTTTAAGAATAAAATGTGAAAGGCGATAAATTTTTCCCTCACCCGTAGTAAATAAGCATTAAATGAAATCTAATGTTTTTTCATAAGTGTTTACATTTTTGTTTGCGTGCACTAAAAATATAAAATATTTAATATTTTAAGTTCCTTATTACATTCAGATGACAAATAGTTGTACTATAACAGACCCAATTTTAAGTTATAGATCCTTCTTACTCCTGAGTCTTGTAAGTTTGAAACCAATCCAGAAGACTCCTGCATCCGGAGAAATTAGCCTTAGTGGAGGACTTTGTCGTGGAACTATTCCGCATTTGCGTTACACGGAGAAGAAAACAACCACAACCACCAATGGTCATCCCGACAGTAAGAGGACTCTAACCCATGATCCGCCGATACTGATGATATTTTACATCAGCACTGTGATAGGTGCAAGTCGGGTGAGGAATTTGTGTCGTCCAGCTATCACTTGAGAATCCAAACTTTTTTACCTGCGAAATCTGCGTAAGTTAACCATTCGCGATTCATTGCAGTAGTGGTCAACTTATACACCGAAGAGCCATTACATTATGACCACCCTCCATGGTGGCTGGAGTAGTATGGTGTGGGCAATGTTTTCATGGGGCACATTAGGACCCATAATCCTCATTGAACAATCCCTGACGTCTGTAAGCTACTTGAACATAGTTGCAGACCAGGTTCACCAATTCATGGCAACAGTTTTTCCTGCGGGGGATGGTGTTTACCAACAGGATAATGCACCATGTCATAAGGGTTGTATCGTCATGGATTGTTTCGAGGAACAATCCAGTGACTTTCAAGTCATGTCTTGGCCCCCAAATTCACCTGACCTTAATCCAATAGAGCATTTATGATCCTACTTGGAAAACCAAATTCGTGCTGCCACCCTACCCCCTCACAATGTGAGGGAATTGCAGGACCAGTTGGTGAGCGCGTGGTACCAGATACCTCAGACTACCTATCAGCACTTTGTGGAATCAATGCCACGGCGGGTTCTAGCAGTTTTGAGGGCTGAAGGTGGTCCTACATGTTATTAGCAGTGTGGTCATAATGTAATGGCTCTTCGGTGTAGAATGGAGTGAGTCATTGCTTTTTATATCAGGCTAAATTTTCAAAAAGGATGTTGAATATAATAAATGCTAATAGTTTTTAAATATGGTTTACTTGCAAAGGAGTTTGTTAGCTCTTGATACCAATTTACCCATTCGGTTAAATTTTATAGCATAGCACAGTAAAATAAAATTTTCTAGTAAGTTTTTTTCTTGTCAATTAACTTATGAAGCGCTTAGAATAATATCTAATAACTATGTTAGACAAACTTAGCGTATCGACTCATTTACGAGATAGACAAATGGTCAAGTTACCAAGATTTTGCTCCTTTTTAGTCTATGTGATAAATTCGGAGTTCGGTAAAGTAGGCCAATTTAGACAGGTTAGCAACTTACAAAGGTGGTCAACTTGACAGGTTTCACTGTGCTCGTTTTATAGATATTGACAATTACTATAATTGAATAATGCTGAATTAAGTAGAAATTTTCATTCTGTGATTTTTGGTCTACTTGAAAACAGTGTGACTGTTTTATGTATGTTATGTTATCAAGAGTAAATATTGAAATCCTTTGTCGAATTCAAATGATTTCCTGAAACTGGTTGTGACTTCTTTTTCATTAAGTTTAGAAAAACATTCGAATAAAATGCAACCTTATGCCAAAAATGCAGCATAAAGAGGTTTCAAAAGTTTGGCCCCTCCCAGGGTCTTACAAATGCCTGAAAATATATCTTCTTATAAATCAAATGTATATATTCTTTATAAAATATATAAAATATACGCCCCCCTCAATATTGAAATATTAGCTTGACTGATTCTCGTTCGTAATGTCGATGAAGTTTGGAAATAATTTCTTTAATATTTTTTTATGTTTTTATATGTGAAATTATTAAATATTTATTTTATTTGTCATACAGGAAAAAAACTTATATTTGAAACGTTTTGTACTCTTATTTATACTTTTTTAAAAAAAATGTTTAAATAAGAACCTGAAAAAAACTCAGTGTTTTTACACTGAGAAAGAAAGTGTAGTCAAAACTACCAGAATATGGTAAACTTTACCGTGTTTCAGGTTCCAAAGGAAAACCAAAAATTTCAGTAATTTTTCCTGAAGAAATTTCGTATTGATGTTTCTAAAATTAACAGTAAAATATGATTTTATAATCTATGATAAAATTTAGTAAATGTTGTAAAATTTAGTATTTTTATCATTTTAACTTACACCACGGCATGAAAACCATTTATTCGGTTAAGTTTACTTTTCAGTTTTGTATTTTTTACAAAATGTGTGGCAAATTTCTTTAAACCATTATCACACGAGCTGAAAAACTGCAAAATGAATGGTTTAAACACCGAATATTTTGGTTTTCGTTAACAAAATTGTGATTTTCTTCACCAGAATGTCAATATTCAGCACAGTAATTTTCTCAGGATTTTTTGTGTTCGTGTTTTTTTAGCGATGTTTAGCGTTTTTTTTTAAATCATTTATATTTGACAAATGTGTAATATTAGATAACGTAAAGATCAATATATAACTGCTTAAAGACAACGTTACAAGAACAGCATAAAGATAACAAAATTCTGCATAAATTATTAAGTAAGTCTCTTCAAGTTTATCCAAAACCTGACAATTAAAAGGATCAATAGTAGAATTTTAAAAGAAAGTACCGATGATGCTACGTGAACAAAAGGTTATAATTAATGAAGAAGCTTTAAAACTTTCAAAATATCTCTTTAAAAAAACAACAAGGTATTAAAAAGCAACAAATTTATTGCTTCAATATAACTTGAAAAATTGAGATATATATTCAGATCTGTTGCAAAAAGTTTAAAATCGAATTGTTTTCAGAAAAGTACTGCTCTGAGGTAAAGCAGAACATGCTTTTCTGATACCTATATGAATAAAAAGTAAAATTCTGCGAATACGGGGTTTCAACAATCTTCAAAAAGTTTGTAAATTTCACTCCAAACCATGTTTAAATTTTAAACATTGCGTGCCAAGACACGAAATTAGAGATCTTTTTCGTAAATATATTTACTTTGAATTATTGAAATATCATGATGATTAAAATCATTACAAAATATTTAAGTCAATCTTTATTTACTAGAATTCGTTTATTTGAAAAATTTTAAAAATTGAATACTCTGTTATAAATTTTTAAAATGTATTTTTTAGACTTCACATTTGATAAATAAATTCTTTTTTTATAAAAATTTTTTAGATGTCATGTTTATGAAATAATTTTTTTTTGTATGTTTTATAGTAAATATTTTTATATGTTTTCTTTAACACACTTTTTTTTTTTATCAATGTGACTTTTTATAAAAGTTCTTAATTTAATTATAAATTTCCATAAATGTTATTTTATAAAAATTCATATTTATGAGATAAAACATTTTTATCGTTTTTTTAATAAACTTTTATTTATATGTAGTCTTTAATAAAAAAAAATTTATACGCGGTTTTTTATACAAATTCTTTGGATGTCATAGTTTTGAAAAAAAGCATTTTTTATATGTTTTCTTTAATAAATATTTTCTCAAATGCATTCTTATATAAAAATTCCTCAGATGTCATATTTATGAATTAAAATATTTATTTTTTTATCATGAACACAAAATATATCTTTTATGCCATTATTTATACAAATTTAAAATCCAAAAGTTTTATTTCAAACTTTTTAGCCTTTTTCGAAAAATACTAAAAACACGTAAGCTACCCTGTAAAAAAATAATCCAAAACTGCATAAAAAAACTTGTCAAATTATATAAAGCCTTCTTTCAACATTATTCAAGCTCCAAAACCTGACAACTAAAAAGAACAATAACAGAATTTTAAATGAAAGCACCGGTGATGTCAGGTAAAAAAAATTTCCTCGATAAGAACCGGACAACCAGTAATCAAGTAGATTTAAAACTTTCTACAGTTCCTTAATTATCAATTTGGATTAATTAAGGGCACTAATGTCCGTGCTTGTAAATTCAAGATTGTTTTTAAAAAGAAGTTTTTTTTTCGAAAAACTTTTTCTCGAACACTTCAGAATTTTCTTCTTTTTTTATTCAGGAAAAAGAAGGAATGAAATATCATGTGGAACGTTTTAATTAAAGTGTTAATTGGGAAGTCATATTTTTCCAAGTGCGTACTTTATTTTAAAAGTGCCTTTAAAACTCAACTCAGTTTTTGTAGTTTTTTTAGTTTAAATTTTTCTTAATTCCTTCCAAAGGTTTTCTCTTCTAAGAAAAATAATTTTTTTTTTCTCGTGTAATTCTGGGATTACTTTTGATGTCCCTTTACAAACATTTAAGGGACTCTACGAATTTTAAATACGTTTTTTCTTTGAGTTGATGAAGCTGACAAGAAAGCTATTTTTTTATATATATAATTTTGATGTTGCACTTCAAATGAGTGTTGATATAAGATTCTTTGTGTAATCATTAATAAGTTGGCTCATTTTCGATTCTAACGATTTTTTGTACAAAATTATTCAGTTCTGCTTTAATGTCAAAGAAAAATCAAGATGAAAACTAAAAGAACATATAATTTATTTTTTTTAACTCGTCATGTTTCAAAAAGACTTCATACCGACACTGATAATTTTTTTTTATATGTCACGCTAAGAATTTTATTGTCATGTTTTCTTTTAAGTTTTTGGCAAGAACATTCGGCAATTAATTTTTTTAATACATTTGCATTTTATAGTGCTTGTTTGGCGGTTCCTGGCTTGTAAATCGCATCATTATAAACCTTATGTCGCTGAATATCTTTAAATGCTGAAAGCAAAACACATATTGCTGTTTCTCATTAGACTTAATTTTTTACATTTTTAAATACACGGATTAATAAAACTCAGATTCTTACCTTTTGTTTCATTCAAAATGATTTTAAAATAGTTTTAAAGAATGTTTTTTTTTAAATGAATTTTAAATTGTACCACTTAATTCTCGAATAAAGTTTGTTTTTCTTTTTTTCTTCTGTTCTTGTTCCATTTATTTTTTTTTTCCACTGTTCATTTATTTATTTTTTTGTTCCTTTTGCTTTATTAAATTCGCAAGACTATTCATACTCATAAGCTAATGAAGTTTCATATGTAAGTTCCTTAAAGATTAATCGTTTTTTTTTTTTTTTTAAATATATTATGTTTTAATTACAATTCATTTAAGCAATTTTATCGTTTTATTATAAGAGGAAGGGATAAAAAACACAAGGAAAAACTTTTATACTTCTATAACACATCTTTCTCGCATGGTTTAATCCTATTGCTCTGAAATCTGATACTTATACACATGTATAAATATTGACCTGTGTTTCTAGCTCCTTTAGCTCCTTTTTCATGTGCAGTTTTTTCTTATTCCTGGTACATATGCATAATAATTATAAGCATGCATCAGTATGCGTTTGTGTCCCTAGCTCCTTTTTATGTGAATTTTTATATTCCTGATTCATATGCACATGCATCGTGTTTTTAGTTCATTTGTATGAGCAATTATTTCTTATTCCTGGTACATATGCATGATACATACTCGCATGCAACAGTATACGTATGCATGAGTGCGTAGCCAAATTATTCGACATAAAATAAGCACCGTTTAACCCACTTTATAAGCACTCAAAAAATATTTTTAAGCACTTTAACTAAAATATCATAGTTAGGCACGGTTGGAGAGTTTTTGACAATTGACGGTTTTATCTTGTTTTATCCGTCATGTCAATAAATAAATGAATAAATAAACTTTCGACATTCTTTTCGACAAAAAACATGAAATTTTGAATCATGTAAAACGAATGGCGTTTTCCTACTCTACGGACTGACAATAAGCCGAAATAGATTGGGGTTGAATAAATTGTGAAAGCATTGAATAGAATAATGTGAACAGTGTCATTTTGCATAATTCGTACCGAAAATCTACAAGGTAAAAAAAAATATATAATTTTTAAAAGGGAAAATCAAGCACTTTTTAAAAACACCCAATAAAAAAAGCACATTTAAGGACTTTTATAAACCAAAAATCGAAAATAAGCACTTTTTAAAAACTCTACGCATCCTGGTATGTATTCTTTTTTTCGTAAATTTTTATGCACACTTATTTTTCTTAGCTTTAATTCTTTTGCACATGTGTTAAAGTGGCAAATGCCCCTGCCTCAGGGAAGAGTGATGTCAGATAGCAAAATTAATATCGTTTTGACAATCATGGCTAAAATAATATTTTTCTGCGTTTTTAAGGAAGATATTTTCTTTACATTTAAGTCCTCTCATTTTTTAGGTGAAAGAATAGAGAGTATCAAAATCGGGTGGAAAATATATAAAATTGGGTGATTAGAGAGATCTGCCTTTCAATCTAACTTCGGTCTATCTGCTCTCCAATTTAATCTCGGCAATGTCGTGGGTGCATGTGCTTCATTTATTTATAATAATTTTGAATAATTTATTGATGAGTAATTATCTAGTCTTAAATATTTTTGAGCCGGACTATTTATCACCAAAACATTTAACTGATTAAAAAAGACTGGGGTTAAACAAAATTGAGATTTGAGATTCTGAGACCTTTAAAAGTGCCTTGATTATATATATATATATATATATATATATATATATATATATATATATATATATATATATATATAAATATATATATATATAATAAACAAAGTTTGGCTTATTTTTTATCTTTCCGTAGTTACGCTTCTTTATTAAAAAAATTATATTCCAATTATTGTGTAAAAATAATAATAATTAATATAAACTGCAATCTGACCACGAACGTGAAATGAGAAAAGCAGTTGCTTTGACCTAAAATATAATAGGTCTGTCAATGGATAGGCACATGTCGGCAATACTTCAAATAATACTTTGTCAACAATAATATGTTAAATTTTTTTGTATCGATTGTGTATATTAATTTTTCTGTATCCTTTTCTGTACTCATTAATGCCTTTTCACGTAAAATACTCCTGTGTTCATAAAAACTACTGATTATGAATTTTTGAAAATAAAAGTGCCGATATAGAAGAAATAAAATTAAAGTCATTTTGATCGTCATGTTAATAATTGGTACATTTGAAGGTGTAATTGATAACAATTATTCGAAAAAGCAGTTCGGTCGAGTCATATTTTTATTTGGATACGTATTTTGATGAATTATATGCCCATTAAGGCTTTTAAAAAGTTTGAGATTTTTCTAGTTCAGGTTTTCAGGTGAAATCTACATAAATACCGGAAAATACCGGAGCATTGTTGTTCATTTTGAATTATTATCATATTTGCAATCACGCAGCTTTGTCTTTAAAAACACTTAAATGACTTCAAATGTAGAATTTTACAAAAAAGTACACTAGTTCACATCTGAATAATCAAAAGCAATGTATATTAATCTCATTTTATTTCTCTCAATAATAATTTCAAAAATCATGTTGAAAATTCAATTATACAAATACTTGACTAAATATATGCTAATTCATACATATTATTAATTATTATTCATAAAAATATCATTTTCTTTTTATTTCATTTCTTATATCCACATTCCCTACTATCAAATAAACATTTGCATAAATAGCTTCTGAGAAATGAACATGCTCTTAAATATATCCTCTCTAAATACATTTTTTGCTAGTAAAAATCATTATTTTCTCTTTAATCTGGAATTGAATAGCGTCTTTTAGTTCCTTAAAGAATTCGGGAAATAAATGAAACAGCGTATATTATTTTTTCAAACTTTGAGTAGCTTTAAGCGTTGTTCGCTTTTACCAATCGAATGTTCAGCTCTCCAATCGTTTTCACGTACCCCAATACAACCAATTCTTCGTTTCTGAACGACGCAATACAAGTGAGATTGGAACAATACAAAGAAAAAAAAAACTTCCCAGACCCTCTTATAAACAGTAAAAGTGGGGAGGGATTGAGCAAAAGAGAAAAAAAATTCGAACGTTCTAAGCGTATTCGGTGACACACATGCCTCATTAAAGAAGCTCTTTAATGAGGCTGGAGGAGAGACACTTTCTCTACAGCCTTTTCCAGCGGTCGGTCCTCCCCTGGGTGTCGTTAGGCAGAGAACGTGGAACGTTTTCTTTTCTTCTAGAAGATGGTAAAGAAAGAAAGGAAAAGCGAGAAAACAGAAGTTTTGCACACACGTGAAACAATTAGGAAAGCTGGAAGTTTTGGTTAAGTTTAGTTCAAGTTGTTAAGTAATTGATAGGTATTGGGGAATCCGAAAAGTGTACTTTATTTTTTCGCCAAAGATGTGCCTTTATTTCTCTCTTAACACTATTAAGGTGGTAATTAAGATTCATAACAAGAGATTTCTTTCGCCAAAGAGAAAAGATTTTCATTGGTGAGCCCTGGGGAGATGAAGTGATGGAAGTTCAGTTGATTTGTCTTAATGAGAATCGATTGCGTTCGTTTTCGCGTTAATATTGATTCGAATGATGGTAATTATTCAAAGATGCTTTTTGAAATTAGGTAACTAATAAATCTTGTTTTCAATGACAAGTCATGGAAACTCACTTTAGATTTTCAAAATAAATTTAGAAAAATGGTAAGTCAAAATTATAGAAAGGAAATTTCATCAGTTTGAAAACGGGAGGATAAAATTTAAATAAGATTCTTTTCGTATACTTTTCAGGGGGTGTAGACATTGAAATAGTTATATTTTAGGTATCCTTGGTAGTATAGAGAAGCAAAAGTGTTTTCACTTATATCTGGTGATAATGCAGTTAGTATGAGAATAAGTATGACCTGATTTGGAGGTCGCTTAAATCACCTAAATTGTAATCTCTTAAAAGAGCAAATTTGATAATAGCTGAAGATCCTTGTTTAATTTTGAAATTTATCAAAAATAGATCTTATATTTTTAAAGTTATAAAATGCAATAGACTTCCATGGTTTGGACATCTATTCTGTTCTGATAGTTTGGCAAAATCCAGTACTCTATCTGACGAATCCAGTAAAAAAACTCGCTTTAACTAATCTTATGAGAAGCAGAAAAAAGGTAGACCATCAATTAGGTGCCTTGATTCAATGAAAATGGACTTTAATATAGTAAATTAATGAAAGTGGAAGAGCCTCAATGAAGATAGGGCCTGATGGCAAAGAATACTTGAAAAGACCTTTAGTTTGTAACAGACTATAGTGCCTTGAAAGAGACGTAGTAGAAAACATTGAGTATGTGACATTTCTTCTTCTTTCAAGGCTAAAAAATGAGTCAATAGCTAAAAAAATGAAGGAAATAGTTCTGAGCTGAAACATTACTATGTACCGGATGTTCCACAATCGCTGATCTGTTTCAATGTCATGGTCTATCTATCAATGACTTCTGCTACCCATGCCAAGACATTGTTTAAATTTGGTTTGATTAATAGAGTGGGCAGAATTAGATTGGTGATGATGTAGGTCGGATGATATTTTGATGTGATTGATTATATTGGAATATTTTATTTTCCGGCTATTTCAAATTATATTATATGTATTTAAATGCTTAGGACGGGATACATAAGAAGTTTAATTTTTGACAGAAGTGAGAAGACATATTCCAATCGTCTTTGCTCAGAGATCGCGTCTCATTCTCATACTATTGATTGTATGAGTGGCTCTGTAGTAGCAGCTGTTAAATGAGAGCGAGACTTGTTGGTGTGACTTGATCTTTTGGACTGGTTTAGAGGCCTACACCAAAGATTTGAGTATTTGGGTTGCGATTTTTTTTCTCAGCAGCAATAAATAATTCGTGCCTTGAAATGTTCAGTAGAAATGAAGTCAATCACGCATGATGCGGGCAAAAAGAGGGAGCCTAGTGCTTTTGAAAGATCACAAGAAAAGTTGGTAAATAAAGAAGCTCGTTAGCTTTTTGTATGAAATCAATACTTCAGAAACACTCTGTAATTTACCTTTTGAAAATTTAAGAGTTCAATAAAATATTTTTATTCACATTTAATTTTCAAGGATTTATTCAGATTTCAAAGAAGTAATTGAAGACAAGAATATTTTAAAGCAATGATATTTCAGAAGAATGTTATAATAATTTTTACAATATCACAATATAATTTTTACAATTATTCACATTTAATTTTTAAGGATTTTTTCAAATTTCAAGGAAGTTATTGAAGACAGAAATCTTTTAGTGTAATGATATTTTAGAGGAATATTATTATAATTTTTACAATATCCCTTTAAGCATAAACTTACAACAAAAGCAAAAGTGTTCTTTTCTTAAATATAAAAAGTAAATTTTATAATATTAAAAAAGAATAATTTTTGATAAAAAAAAAAACTATATATTGAAATCTTTAACCTATTTTATGTCAAACGAACTCTACATTCCAAACTCAGCCTAAATATTTAATTTTGAAAACCAGTCTCGTATCACTAAATTTCGTGCTCCATTTGAAATCAAAATAATGCTCCTTACAGCATGTCAGACATGCAATTAGCATGTCTGGTAGAACGATTCGGGAGAAAAGATTTAGTCCCCCTGAGAAAAATCATCTCTCACAATCAGCTGACATGACAACTCAACTCTTAATTTGAATCTGACATTTCCACCCAAGGAATTCCACCGATGAAGCCAAAGTGACAGGCCGATTCAAAAATTTTCCTTCAACAAGAACAATGACTATGCAAATGCCAACTTCTATTTTAATTCCATTTCTGCAGCATCTCTATGAATAGATAAACGCACCAAGAAACTTCAAAAGTCGCATTAGAGATCGAACATTCATCCCCTTTCCCAACATTCGATGCTTTTCTCGACCCCTATAGTCAATAATTCGAGGGGAGATATCACAAAAGAGCCCCCCCTCCCTCCAAAACAGTCAAAATGTCGAGAAGCTTATATCGTGAGATTGGGTTGAAACGATCCAGCTTGGGATCTTGACTTGGAATTTCTTCGAATGACACAGATTTTTGCCAGCACCCTCAGCGCCTTTTTCCCCGTAAAGTAGAATATAGATAAAGTGCTTTTCTGCCATTATTATTTATTTCTCGAGATGAGTTGAGTAGTTTTGCATATATGCAGTGCATAATGAGATTTCAGTAAATTCCGCGAAGTAAAGGGCAAGAGGGAAGAAAAAAACGCGCCCTTATTATCACGTTATTGACGCATTTGCGTATGTTGAGGGGCTAGTTCTAAAATACAAACGATGCCACATTGCATAAGTAGATATATATTTAGGTAAAATATTAATAATTTTAGATTCATTTTTAACTGAATTTTAAAGCCTTTTCTGGTAAGAAAATAGGAAAATCATATATCTTTAGAGGATTAATAATATTTTGATTGAATTATGACTTTAACATCCACTTTGATTACTTTTAGTGTAACATTTCAAAAAGAAGTTACATATTTGTTTTGTATTCTATATTTTTTTAAGGTTTTTTAACAATATTAATAATAAAATAGAGTGTGATAAATCGTCTCGTGTTTTAGTAGAGTGTAAAGTATCGTCGGGTAATAACATATTCGATATTTATCGTAATTTATAATGATGGTGGCTTTATCACATTCAGAAATTATCGTATTATACAATTAACGGTGTTGATAATACTTATTAGATTATTGTATTCTAGAGATAAATTGGTCGATAATAGTCTTGATATTATCGTTGATATTGATTGCTATGTTATCGATATAGCAATAATACTATAAGACACATAAATGTATCATAATTACTAAAAATAAAGATATACGATCACTCCACGCTCCTGAAGTAAAATGTTTATGAAGCATTAAATAAACCGATTGCTATTACATGCACACAAATGTGACAAACAGCCATTTGTCACATTACAGCCATTTGTTACTGGTAGCTAAAGATGGAATATTTAACACTTGTAATTGCCAAGATTGGCTGCAATCAATCGACAATTTCAAGAGTGATTAAATTAGAGTGTGATAAACAGGTAATGTTGGAAAAAGGATCTGATCACGCTAAAAGAAGGTTATCGCATCAACTCAAAGAAGAACTGTATAACTATTTAACAACCCAACAACTTAATTTTATCGCAACCATAAATGTGTAACATTTAAATAAAGCATATATTCATAAAAAACTACTTTTCTTCCCTTTCCACGTGTGGTGTATTTTTTATGCACCCTGTAGATAAAATTCAAACGCGTCTTTTTGTTGTTGTTGTTGTTGTAGTTCATTTACGTCGCACTAGAGCTGCACAATGGGCTATTGGCGACGGTCTGGGAAACATCCCTGAGGATGATCCGAAGACATGCCATCACAATTTTGATCCTCTGCAGAGGGGATGGCACCCCTGCTTCGGTAGCCCAACGACCTGCACGCGAAGTCGAGCACTTTACGATAGCACAGTTTAACGAGGACCAATACCGCACACCCTCGGTCCCTACGAAGACTGATCCAAGTGGTGACCCACCCGCACACTGACCGCAGCCAGTGATGCTTGACTTCGGTGATCTGCTGGGCACCGTGTCTTAACGATCAGTCCACTGCGGGACCGCGTCTTTTTAGAGACAAAATGTTGTTTCGATGGTCATGATTTTTTTAGAACAGTTGTGCCAATCTAGTTGAAATTTAGCGCAATGCTTCTCACTTTTGTGAATATCCTATTGCTTGGGCCTTCATTGTATTAGTATTACTATGGCCGGGATATCCTGGCTGGTAGGACATTGGGCCTATGTCCAAGAGGTCGTGAGTGAGATCCCCACCTTTTAATTTTAGTAAATGATGATTGGGACATGTTAACTCTGTTAGGTAAACAAATTCCTCCACGTTCCTATAATAAAACATACCTCTGCAGGTACTGAATTGATTTACCGTTCTCAGGTTCTGGTCAAAATTAATATCTATGGATGAATGGGTCAGCCCTACAAATGGGCTGTGACACGTGTGGGGTTGAAGTAATATTCTTGCTCACAGATGGCGCCTCTAAAAAACAAGAAATGTACCTTTTTGCCTGAAATTCGCTTGGTTTCACCAAGCAGGCTTGCTGGTATTGGCCTAGAGCATTAGAAACAACATATTACTATATGTTATTTTCACATCACAAATTTGTATTTTTTTTATATCGTCAATTATTTTTATGAGAACAAAATATTATTCGCAAAAAAGGAATTTTCAAAAAAGTCACAAATAGTTTTGAGTAAGATAATCGTGTTCATAGTGTTTTGAAATGACCTCGATTTAACTAGGAAGATTAGCAAAAAAATGGCAAAGCACCAAAGATGGGGAATAATCAGTAATATTTCATTGTTCAAAAGAAATTAGTTAATACTCAAGATAATATCATATTCAATAATAATCGTTTGCTATAATATTTGCAGTTTTATTCTGCATATTCGCAATTTTATTTTATAAATTCGCATTTGATATTTATAGTTATCGATAATAGTTGGAATAATATTATTTTCTACAATTATTGTAATTGATCTGGTAATATCATATTCGATATTTATCGTAATTTATAATACTAATGATTCTATCACATTCGGTGTATAATCGATGTTAATTTTAAGGTGTCATATTCGCCGTATATAATCAAGTGGATAATTTTTAAAATATCATTATTGCGGTGTTTGAGAAATATCATAAATGATATTTCACAATACAACACTCGGAGCCAGTTGGCTCTGGGGGTAGAGCGTTCGCCTCCTCATGAGGTGAACCAGGTTCAAAACCCAGCGGTAGCTGGTTGATACAATTTCTGCTTCCGACTCATCTGACCACAATAAAATATCATTAATTAGACAGATAATTGGTTAGAATCCCTTTGTCGTCAGTGAAATCGCGACCGGTTTCCGTGGTTCTACTTTTTCAGATAAAGCAAATACGGGTTAAGTCCACACACTCAAAAAAATAAATAAATAAATAAATCTCCAGGATGGCTAGTTTGTCTCAATACTAGAGCTACCTTGTCTTCTTGATTGGGTTCTAAATTACAAGGTTTTGGAGTTGAACATTGATAGTTGTAAGCTTAGAATTGAATCTGCTATTCAACGTCAATTATATATATATAAATTTTTAAAAAATATCATTCTGATCTGAACTCTATGCAAAGTATTATTCGTCAATAAAATATTTAAGAGAAATTATGGTCTATAAATTAGATATAAGTTTTTTAAAAGAAAGTCCCCAACTTTTCTCTGAACCGTGAAAATGGGAGAGGGGAAGAAGCGGAGTGTGAGGAATGACTTTAGAATTATCAGTTTTAAATTCCTCTAAACCAATTTTGTATTCACTTCTCGATTTCCTCTTATTTCCTTTTCTTATTACCACCTCTTTTGCTTCTAACCTTAGAGAGAGAGAGACCCCTCTTCGGCAAATACTAATGGGGGGACTTTTTTTTTCAGAATATGTGACTGAGACACAATGGTTCAACACTAATTACTTTAAAGAGTTTGAATAGAGGAAAATTGAAAACTCAAACAGGTCGATATGGAATTGAGGGAAATACCGCCTAATTTCTCATTCAGATTGCTGAGGAAGATCTTCAGGGATTTATTTTGAATTCCAATATAAACTTAGCATCTAATGAATGATTATTTTTAATTATTACGCTTTTACAATGTATATATTCTTGCTCGATGTTTCAATAATGCACTTTTAAAATTTCCATTACAAAATTACGGTAAAAATACGGGCAACAGCCTGTCTGACCAATTAACCTTTAAGAAAATCGTTTACCTTTACGGTTTGAAACCGTTTACAACTAGTATGATTTAAAAAAACATGAATACAAAACTAAACGGTTTTTTAACCATTTACAACTAGCAAAATTTAAAACAGTAAAATAGAAATTTGACTGGACATTGGATCTAGGCTTTCCGTTAGGTAATGGGCATTGGAGTTATGTTGCGCTTGAATTGTGTTTTGTCAAATGAACCGTGGAATGTGGTTTAATTAGTTTATCTGGCTGTTTCACCTATCGTAAGATATGGGAAATACTAGATATTTTTTTCTTCTGGTAAGCAGCTTTATGGTGCTGACATCTATGCGTTAATGATTGCGTTATATTCTTATATTCCAGGGACCAGAATTGGGGATAGCAGAACACTAGAAATTCTTCATGTATTAAAGGGAATGGAAAAAAGGTTTTAGTGTCAACTCTGGGACTCGAACCACCGTTCTGTCTGTCTTTAGATTGATAGATTAGCCCTCTCGGTTATATGTATCCATCTGAAAGGAAATAAGCGTCCTCATTAGGTGAGCCGAAAAAATTTTGGTTGTTTAACCGTAGGTGAAACCGTCCTCATTAGGTTAAAGCAATTTATAAACGGGTTTTCTTATGTTAACAAATTTTAATATCATCTTCTTTATGGTTATTTGACTGTTTCGTTTGAATATGAAAAAAATAACATTTAAAAAAAATGTTATTTTACCATTTTTTCCAAGATATTTTTAATAGTGGGTAACTGGCAAGACATATGCGTTTGGCAGCCATATTTTATTCTGTTTTTGTTAAAGAAATATAAAATTGTGACAGGTTTAACTTGTAGGTTAAGGTGTATATATAACAGTTTTATTACAACGCATAATCCTCAAGTGTAATGCCTTCCATCTTGTAATGCCTTCATGATTGAATGTGTATTTTCAAATACCTCAAATGTTCTATTGTTTTGACGTGCAGGATTTTCAATATTAATGTAAGTCCGCATTCAATATGTAACTTATAAGAAACAGTTCTGAAGGTATTTGAGACCATGCATTATTGTTTTTTTTTCTGAGCTCGTGTGTAGCATTTCTTCACATCGTAGTGATTTGTAATCTAATTAAAATTACCAACAGGTTTTATTTATAAAAATTCTAAACAAACTAGTGGACATAAAAGTTTTGAGGAGTTTTTAAACACAGGTTACAATTGGGGTTTATGTAATTTATTTTAAATCTTACAATGAGATTTATATTATTTTCCCATTATATTTATAACATGCTGCAGCACAGTTAAATATGGTTTTAACTGTTTTCTAGATAGTCCTCACCATACATGTCTGTATGGTAAAACAAACCCATTTATGGTAAAACAAAAATACAATTTCGATTAATTAACCAAAAATATATTTATCAGATTTTTAAACTATTCATTTGGAATTTTTAAGGTAACTGTTTATTGGAAATTCTGATTTTTAAAATTAATGCTTTTATTACAACACGTTTAGTAAAAAATACAAAACTGAAAAATAAAATAAACGGAAAAAAGGGTTTTTATGCCAAGCTTTAATTACCAAATTTGACAGCATTTAACCAATTTTATCACACATTATAAAACCATATTTTATAGTCAGTTTCATCGAGATCATTATTAAAGGGCTCCTGTGAAAATTACCGAGCTTTTGTGTGCTCCCATAAAGCCAGAAAAACGGTAAATTTTGCCATATTATGGTAGTTTTGTTTATGATTTTTTCTCTGTGTGTTAAAAGATAACCAAATAAGTAGACAGCAAAATTAGTTTCGCTTTGCTGTCTCTAAGCTTTTTTAAGAAAATATTCTAAACAAGGTTATATACAAATCTATAACAATTTCGTTCTGTTTGCGTTATAAATTTTTTCAAAGCTATAGATAAAAACTCTGAGAATTGTTTATAGTTTATAATATTTAAAACTTCAAGATGGCGCTGCATGGTTGAAGGTAATATTTATTTTTAAGTACGCATCTTTCTCCAATATACAAAGCAGAAAGTAATTAAAAGTATTATTAGTTGCGATACAGTCCTGATTATCCGAAATACCCTCTTGCTGATGCTCATGGAAAATCAGGGAAGAAGAGGACAATCCGTAAGTGTTCATTTTAGAATATGGTTGCATATAAAAATATAGCTTGTTTATAACATTAACGAGAATCCAAAAAGATTTAATTTTATGGTACGTTCGGAGCAATTTTGTTTTTGCGTTGCGAGAAGAGTTTCACCATCAAGAGATTATTCATTTTGCTATAAATCACTATACTGTACAAAATTCCGGTACAGTAAAATCTATTTTTACTGGATCATGTCAATGGCAAAGAAATACTATCATTTATACTGTAATTTTTAATGAAAAAATTACTGTAAAATCACTGAATAATTCTAATTAAATATATATTACTGTAAAAATTAAAGTATAATACTTTACGGTAAAAATGGATTATTGTGAATGATTCACCCAAAGTGCCGGTACTTTATACCGTAATTTGATCTAGAATTTTTTACAGTATACACACATTAACACTTTCCTTATCCTGTTGTCACCTGCGTTATTCGAACAAAAGGCTTATATATCAGTTTTAAATCATTCATTATTAAATTTATTCAAGAAATAAATCTGAATAAACATGGTTAATTCTCAAACTTTATAATCATCACAAAATTGAAAATAAGGCATATTTCATTGTAAAATGCGTGTTTTTAAAAATTGTTCATAAAAATTGAAAATTTCGTTTTGTTTCAAATATGAGTTATATTCATTATAGAGACAGTAAGATCTTTTTCTGTCTATTTTGGGCTCGGACAATGAAAAAAAAATTACTTTTGATAAATAGAATAAAAAACGAAGCTATTCCATTTTATTCCTAAGTGAGAAATTTTCTGAAAGCTTTATGAAAAAAAGTTCTCCATAACTTCTAAAATCACTTTTTTTTTTTTTTTTTTTGAAGCTGTGAAACTAAAAGCTTGGTTTTAAGTTCGCGACTCCATTTAAAAGGAATGAAAAAAAAAAGTTTGGAAAGCTAAAAATCTGAAAGTCAAATTTATCGATTTCACATCAACCTGCAAGCCGGTTAATTATCAAGAACTTTTCTGTAGCTTTGGAGAGGTTTTCGCTTTTGGTTTCCAAAAATATACTGTAAAATCGTTCAGCGAGTCATCAAAATTTTCGATGCAGTTTTCTCCCCTCTTGTGTTACCCCTTATTATTTATTTTTCCTTTTTTTATTTTTTTAGTTACGTGAAATTTTCATCGTTCTAAGATATTGATCTTTTAGTTTTTTTTTCCTCCAAAATTTTATTCTAAGAGTAAAAAAACTTTCAGTCAGTAGTATTACAAAGTTACCGTATAAGAGCGAAGTATCTTTTTTCTGTTAAAAAATATTGAATAATTGTTCATGAATTTACTGCCTATTTTATTTATTTTTCTTAAAGAAAATTTCAAATACCCAAAAGATTTCAGTATATAATCTCTAAGAATACTGCATATGTATTTTAATGGACAAGCATGATTTTTTCCTGTACAAGATGATGTATACATGCACTTTGATTATAATTAATGACTTCGAGTGGGGATGGATTGATTTTTTTAATTCTTATCGAATTTAGTAAATAGTGTATAAAGCAAGTAATTTTTTGTCTTAATCAAGCAAGTATTTGTTTGGTGTTGTCAGCCTTTTTTCTAACACCTTCATCGTCGTATACATTTTAAATTTGAGGATCATTTGTCATTATTTTAATAATTGACTACAAGTGCCAAAAAGGATAATTGCCAGGCAAATTTGCATATTTGCAATGTTTTATCGAATTGGAATATTATGATTTCAACCAGGTGCTAGTGTTTAATCTAGATTTTTCTCAGTTCTATACCAGATTTCAACCCAGTTGTTATAATGGGGTTGTCGTGCCTAAATATTTCGAGAATTTTTACACAAGCGATCTTAGCATTTTTGAAATGAATTTTTGCGCAAGAAATGTATTGCAATGCATTTCTTTTTGAAAACATGCGTCATCTGCATTTTTAAATTGCTGCAATTAATTTAAAAGAGTCAATATTGCTAATTTATTGCAATGTTAATGAAAATTTTTTCGTACAGGGTATATATAACAATGTATAAAAACGCTCATCCAAAATCTGAAAAGCCATAGTAATGGAAGGTTAATGTAATAAACATCTAAACGGGTTTAACTGAAAGAAAGAATCATCTTTCAACTCCTCTCTGTTTTTCCCACAATCAAATCTGTGTTATTGTTTATTACATCCACCCTCCTGAATTGTGATTTGTTAGCGATTTTGTTTCTTGTCACTTGAATATTAAGTTGCGACCCTCAATGTCTGTACTTTTATGTTTGCATTTTTGATAAAGACTCTAAAATAATTATTAAGGGTTGTCTTTCTGGAAAACCTTCCAGCAGAGTTTAAAGAGTGTTTGTTTCTTATTTTGTTTTGTCATCACTGATAGATTTTTTTAGTGTTTATGAATATTTTTTAAAAAGGTTTTTTGAATATTTTTGATACATTTAATTAACTATTATCTCAATTTTGACTGGTAAGATTGAAAAACAAAAACTACAGAAATTGACAGTAACTACTTATATCTTGATCAAAAACTGACAGATTAGTCTAATTAATGTTCCATTATTTAAGATCATTATTATCAAAGTGATAATTAATAAAAAGTTTAGTTTATAAGAAAAAATATAAAAATTTTTAATTCTTCTTTTTACAATTATTAAAAGTATCACTAAACAAAAGAATTTAAAACAATCAAGGAAAACAGGAAGTTCAGTAATTAAAAATAGTTAATTGCTTCATTGTTTATTAATTAATTCATCACATTGGTTTGAAATCTAAGGTACCTTAAAAAAGGAATTTAAAATTTAAAAATATTTTTTAATTTTATGCTAATTTTCAAAATACGTTATACTTGTTCACAAAGCCTAATACCCTCTCTTTTCAGGTTTTATACTTCAATTACAAGATATAAAGATTTTTGAAAAAGTTTACAGCTCTTTTTGAGGTATGATAATATTAAACAGTTTTGAAAATAATTTTAAACCATAAATAAACTTGATTTATCAATTTTTTTAAGTCTCTTACGAACTAAGTAACAAGGTAAATGGGAAGCATTGATATTATTATAATTTATTAGTTAATCTCTTATTATAATTATATGCTATTATAATTGCTTAACTGTGCTCATTTGTCATCTTTTGTATAGTAAACTAGTATTTAATACTTTTTTTTAAAAAAGAATCAGCAACTATGTTACTATATATCCGAAATTGTTAAAAGTATTTTTAGTAGAAAAGAATAAATTTTAAAATTAAATTAAATAAAGATTAAATGACCGTATTAATCTTAATGCTTTTCTTCAAATTCAAATTTGTGAGTAGAATATTTTATTCTCTTATTATTGATTTTTAAACAATGGATATTATGACATTGTTTGGCAATACTTTTACAAATTCTAACTATTTGGTGGGAATAACAAAAGACACTCATTAATCGTATTAAAAATTTCATTTTTCTCCTTAATAAAAACCCGATTCTGTTTAATATTAAAATTAAATACAGCAATTTTATGCTTCAAGTATATTTCTTATTACAGTAAAGATAGTAGAGTGCAGTAATTTTCTAATTTATGTTAAGACCAAATTATCGTAATAACTTTGGCTACCTCATTTCTTTATTTTATACATTGTCATAAAAGAAATCAAGTAAGGTTATTCTCGTAGTTAACTTAATTAACTAAATGAGACAAAAACAAATTGCAAAACATGATGTATGGCTAAATGAAGATTAAAAAAATCAGAATCGACTTTCTTATTTTCTTAATAAAAACTCAATTAATGTACAGCAATCTGAAATTCTAAAAAAAAAAAATAATAATTCGAAGAACTCTTTTGAGCAGTCTTGATAAATATAAGAAAATAAGGCTCATTAATCACCACTAGAAATAAGCAAAAAAACTGTGATTTTTCCTGCTGTCTTAATTGTTTGGTTATAGATGGGATTTTTGGAAAGAAACAATAAGTTTTTACTTCTTTGAAATTTGATTGATGAATTTTCGTTATATTTTTTCCTGCGATAAGTTTTATAAATTATATATGTGTGAAATAAGGTTTTAGGCTTAGTACATACTTGTGTTAAAATATTATATAAATATTATTTATTATGGTAATTAAATCGTTATATAAATTTTTTAATAATAAGTAAATAAATTACATTTTTTAATTAATAATTTTAATTTAATCTAATTAAATGAGTAAATAAATATTTTTTAAAAAAATAAATTCTAATGAGTGTTAAATTAATAAAGAAATCATGTATACTTTTAATTAGAGATTCATTCGGAAGCAGAAACTTACAGGAAACATTGGGTCAGTTCTCAGACTTGGAGGTTTTTGAAATTTCTCCAAGCTATTTAAACATGTAAATAGACAAAAAATTTTCATTTTTTTTTAATTTTAAGAGGAGAGTAAGATATCTTTCTCTTTTTATTATAAATCAATCGTTTTGTATTGAATTAAAAATTTTTGAAAAAAACTAAAAAAAACTCTGAAACTGAAAAAAAAAAAATTTGTTGCTTTTTCATCAAAATTAAAATTTATATGAAACATACTTTTGAGGCTCAATCTCACTAAAAGTGGTTCACGCACTCACTAAAAGTGGTTCTTTAATGTGGTTCACGCACTTTCGACCGCCATCGAGAAAATATGAGCACTTGCTTGTTGAATTGTGTTTTCCCGCTACTAAAAATTGAGAATTTGATTGGTGAGGGTGACCAAACCAGATTCAGTAAGAATGTTCCCTATGTTTTTCAGTTCTGTGTTTCATTATTCTTTAAGATTTTAACATTTTTATTGCAGTTTGTTTTTCTGATAGAATTATTTAAAATATTGATAAAAGAATTATTTTTTAACAAAGATGTTTCATAAATACTATAACTGGTTTGTTCGAAAAATACATAATTTCGTTAAAAAAATTTCAATTCATTGCACAAATAGTTTTTTAATTATTATGTTGCGGTACAATAAGCCAAATCTTAAAAAATATTTTTGCTCACTATTTAAGTAATTATTTTTATAAATTTTTTTTTTAAAATTTAGCTCCATACAATTTAATTCGCGATCGCAACGAACTATACAGGGCGTTGTTGTATGAGACGAATGGCTGCAATTTCTATACGAACAGTCATTCAGTTGCTCTGGAAATGTCTTCAGTGTAGGAGTGTCCTCAGTATCGTTCCTTTTCTATTGTGGCTTATTAAATTTAAAGAAGAAAAATGTTTGATATTCTTTCTTATGCAAGAGAAAACAAAATGATATCTCATTTTTTAGAAGGAAAATCCTAAACACATCAGAAATATATTTGTAAACAGAAAAAAAATATGTATCTTCGTATTAGAGTTAAAACCTAATGCCTGCGAAATCGTTTTACTAAATTTAATGACATAACATGAAAGGCGTATTTAAACTTCACATTCTATAGTTTTAGGAATCATATTACTTCATTAAAATATGCAAACAGTATACATAAAATTATAATTTTTTTAAATTTAATTTTGAAAAAAAAGTTTTTTGATAAAAATTTTTATCCAAAAAGTTTAAGTTTCAATGAAAATCATTATTTATGAATTAAAAAACGTAAAATAAAGAATGCTAATGAAAAAAAAAAGAAAACGATTCTAAAAATTCCTCGCATTAAAAAAAAAAAAACTTTCATCTTTTTTTTTTTTTTTTTAATTCTTAATCGGACATAGAAAACCATTCTATAGAAAATTATGATCAAATAAGAAAAACACTTATTTACAAGTTAAATTTTTTATTATAAAGATTATATTACTTACCACTTTATAATTCCGGTGAATTCCAAAATATGTTCTTTGTTTGAAAACTTTATTTTCAAATAATATACATAGAGAGATTATCCCTTCATTACTTTAAGATGACATACCACACAATAAAATTTTATAAGTGCAAGATCTCGATATGAATTTCAATGTGTAACTTAAAAACAGAATAGTAGAATTATAGTTGAAATTTATCATTCAAAATTAAAAAATACTTACCAAGAAAACGATAAAAATTTATTAACAATCAACATAAATGATATTATTTCAAGTAATTCGGATAATTCTTTATTGTTGTTTTCCGAATTATATTGATTTAGAAGTATATACTATTCTATAAAGAAGAAGAATATTCTATAACTGTTGCAGTTCTGCACGTTCTGATATCATATTTATTCATTAGAATAAACTAAGCAATGTTGATTTCACTTTAATTTGTAATGAATTGAAGACCAAACAATAATGTATTTTACCGTAATACACACATCTGCAACAGTATGCGATCACGAAATCGGAAGTTATCGTTTGCAAGCTTGTTGATAATGGAATGGTAAAAATTTTTGAGAAATTGTTCTTCAAATGTTTGGCGTGTTCTGTTTCAGAAAGATTTACCAATGTTCTGGGTAGTATTTTCATGTTCTTCTGCCTTTTTTTTACTTTTGCTGCAAAAAAAATCTGCCAATGATATGTTCATCGTTTGAAAACTTTATATAGAACTAAATGAAAACTTTATAAATAAAAGCCTGAAAATATGCTCTCCGCTAGAGGGCGTACTCAAGCTTTGCTATCGCAAATTATTAATAAATATTGTTATGAAACCTGTCAGGGTCACGTGATGTAATAACACGCATTTTCTGATGTTGCGAGCTAAAAGCTTGATATTATAGAGATGATCATTGTTTTTGTTTTGGTTTTTGAACGATGGATGAAAAAAGAATAATAAAAAAATGTGAATTAGTTTTGTAGAATTTTGCGTTATTTCTTTTGTAAAAGGTTACGACTGACAAATGTGCGGGGAAACCCCAATGGATTTCGAAATAAAAGATTGGTAGTTGTTTGTTCTATGAATTTCAAGTTGTTTGATGGAAGATAGTGAGTTATTTAGATTGTCTTGAAATTGGTTTAGGAAGTGGCATTTTTTTTGTTTTGTAAGAAGGTGCAGTTTAGAAAGTAGTAGGTGAAAAATGGCATTTTTAGGAAGAGCTTTAAAAGTAGATTTGAAGTGTTTGGCGGAAGAGTTAGGAGAAACGGCAACGGAAGACATGAGAGTTACCGAATTAAAGAAGATTATATTGGCAAGTACGGAGTACGAAGAGGAGTTTGTGAAGGAATTATTAAAAAGAATAGTTAGTGGAAGAGAAGAAATAAAGCGCCAACAAAAAGAAGATGAAATTAGGCGACAAGAATATGAAATTAAGCAACAGGAAAGGGAAGACGAATTAAAGCGGCGAGAACAGGAAAGGGAAGATGAATTAAAGAGGCGAGAACAGGAAAGGGAAGGTGAATTAAAGCGGCGAGAACAGGAAAGGGAAGATGAATTAAGGCGGCAAGAAAAGGAATATGAATTGGAGAGGTTGAAGATAGAAGCTTCATTGGTACATACTGGTACTATAGGAGAGACGAGCAGCTCTCGAAATGAAGAAACAAGAGAACATGTACCTGGTGGATTGCAAAAATTAATGCGTACTTTTGATCCAAAAGAAGGTGATATAAGTTTTTATCTAATATTGTTTGAAAGACAAGCACGAAGAGTCCATATAAAAGAAGAAGATTGGGTAACGCATCTTGTTGGATTATTGCCTCTAGAAATGGCGAATTTAATTGCAAGCGAGCCTGAAGAAAAAGCAAATGATTATAAACATGTAAAATGTATGTTATTGAAAAGGTTTAAATTGAGCCCAGAAGCATTTAAAATAAAGTTTAAGAGACATTGTAAAGCGGCTGAGAGCACTTGGCGAGATTTTGGATTTGAATTGGCGAACTATTTTAACGAATGGGTTTCGGGACTAAAAATTAATGATTTCGACAGCCTGAAACAACTTGTCATTGTCGAACAGATAAAAGAACGAGTACCTGGAGACATACAAAATCATTTTATTGATGAGTGGAGTAGAATTTGCTCAGTTGACACACTTGCTGAGAAGCTAGATGAGTACGAGAATGCAAGGAAGTATAACCAAACTACTAAATTCATTGCTTCTCAACCATATAGGAACTTATACCGGGAAAAACCAAACATGGTTAGTAGAAGATATCATACATTTGGTGAAGGATATAAACATGAGCATAACAACCATGGCAGAATTGATAAGCGGAGTTCTTCCCAAAATCCAGTCACATGTTTTAATTGTGGACGAGTAGGACACTTGGCACGATTTTGTCGAGATAATAAAGAGAGGAGAAGAAACATTGAAGGCAAAGTGGCCGAGGTTCAAGTATCGGAAGGGCAAGTATCCGAAGTTAAGGTACTCAGAAATGGAAATATCGAAAGCAAAGTAGTCACTGCAAGATTTAACGGTGAAGTCATGATAGGAAACAAAAAATGTAAAGGCGTTCAACCAAAAATAGCTGCCCTTAAGAAAGTTAGAATTTCATATAATGGAAATGAATACGAAGCTGTAGTAGATTCTGGTGCACAAATAAGTGTATTTAAAAACGATATAGTGGGTAAGGAAGTGGATTACAAAGGACATATAATACTACAACCTGCGTTTGGCGAAAGTCTAAAGGCTGAATTAAAAGAAGTGGAAATCGCTTTGGTAACGGAAGGATATATTACGCCTATAATTAAAACGATGATAGCAGCCGTCAATGGGTTAAATGCTGACATTTTGTTGGATGCTGAAACTTATGAGGCATTATTAGAACAAAAAAGAGTATACAATCCCAGTTTTACTGCTGCTATGAAGCTAAGATCAGATTCCCGAAAGGAGCAGTTATATATGAGTGCAAGTGACGGAGAAGAGCAGCAGGAGCCAACAGTAGGTGAATGCGGTGATAAAAAGAATGGAAATGAAACCGAACGATTCAAGATACAACAACAAAGTTGCGATACTCTCCAAGAAGCATGGAAATTGGGGAAGCAAAATAAAGGAGGGTATGTGATACAAAATAATATACTATGCCATGAAGAGCTGTTGGACGGGAATAGAATACAACAATTAGTAATTCCCGAAATTAGAAAAGGTAAAATACTAGAAATTGCCCACGAGTCAGTATTCGGAGCACATCTAGGAGCTCGTAAAACAATTCAAAGAATTAAATTTTCCTTTTATTGGCCAGGGATGGTCAAGGAAATTAAAGCTTATTGTAGCTCATGTCATGGGTGCCAAGGTAGAAGAGTTGTTCGTTCAGTAGACAAAATTCCGATAACACCTGTGTCACGTCCTGAACTTCCATTCCAAGTGGTGAACGTAGATCTAATTGGTCCTCTAGATCCAGTATCAGCACAAGGACATAAATATATCCTTTGTTTGATGGACCAACATTCAAGATGGCCTGAAGCAGTCCCGCTCAAATCGTTAACGGCAAGGAATACATGCGAAGCACTGCTCGAAATATTCTGTAGGACAGGAATTCCAGAAGTAATCGTGGTGGATAATGCGACAAATTTTACGGCAAGTTTAACGCAAGAGTTTTTGAAGGTTTTAGGAGCTTGTCCGCGATTTTCAACGCCATACCATCCGGAAGGGAACGGATTGATTGAAAGATGGAACCAAACCTTCAAAAATATGCTACATCACATTATTAGAGAAGTAGGAAGAAATTGGCATCGACATATACCATTTGTACTATGGGCTTATCGAGAAGTTCCAAATGCAACTACAGGAGTACCACCTTTTCTGCTAATGTACGGGAGAGAACCGAAAGGCCCGTTATCTATATTGAAGTCAATTTGGGCCGGAGATATGTTTTTACCTTTGAATATGAAAGGATCAGCGGAGGAATATTTAAAAGAGTTAAAAGGAAAATTAGAAATAGCAACCGAAAAGGCAAGGTTAACAAGTGATGTGCAACAAAGTAACTATGCCAAATATTACAATAGAAGGAAAAAATACCGGGAATTTGCGCCAGGAGATCAAGTACTTGTGCTAATGCATGATTCATCCAATTCATTATATGCCAGATGGATAGGTCCAGTAAAGGTAATTAGAAGAGTGAAACCGAATTCGTATTATTTGCAAATGCCTGAAGGAAATTTAAGATTATTGCATGTTAACAAAATGAGAGAATACAAAGCGAGAATTCAAACAGTTGGAGTTGTCTATGATATTGATGATGAATTTGGTGAAATATACGAAACACCAACTCTTCCTACAGATGTGGAAAGCTATGAAGCATTGAAAGGATTAAATTTGGATTACTTACCCAAAATGCAACAAAATCAATTGAAAGATCTTTTACATAGACGCAAAACGTTGTTTTCGGGGAAGATAAGGATAGCTAAAGTTGGGAAACATGCGATAAAGCTGAAAGCTGAGGAGGATACGATGAAACCAAAAACGTATAAGATACCAGAAAACTTAAAGGGGAAAGTGGATGCACAGATCAATGAATTGCTAGCGTTAGGACTGATTGAACCGGTGGTAAGTGAGATAGCACACCCGGTAGTATGTGTTCATAAGAAAGACGGAACAATCAGGTTATGCATTGATTTCAGAAGTTTGAATGCTCTTACCGTTCCGGATGCATATCCAATGCAAAATATGATGGAGTTGAATTTCTTAGTAGGGAAGAAGAAATTCATTACTGTGCTAGATATGTTGAAGGGATATTGGGCTATACCGATGGAGAACGGCAGCAAACACCTCACAGCATTCCGAACTCACCGAGGCCAGTACCAATGGAATGTATTACCCTTTGGATTAAGAAATGCTGCTGCAACCTACCAAAGAGCTATGTCTAAAGTGGTTCAGTCCATGTCTGATTTCACTTGTGCTTATATCGATGATTTAGCAGTATTTTCTGATACGTGGGAGGAACATTTGATTCATCTTGAAGAAGTTTTTAAGAGATTGGAATATTTTAATTTCTCCGTGAACTTGAGAAAGTGCGAATTTGCTAGACAAAAGGTTAAATACTTAGGACATATTATTGGTTCAGGTAAACATGCTCCTGACAAAGAACGAATAAGAGTAATACAGAAATTAGAGGCACCCAAAACCAAAAAACAACTGAGAAGTGCTTTGGGATTATGCAACTTTTACAGGCAGTATATTCCAAACTTCGCAAAGATTGCTCTTCCACTAACAGAGCTTACTAAAAAGAAAGTTCCTAATGAGATTCCTTGGAGCGAAGAAGCTAAGAAGGCATTCAAGGAATTGAAGACGTCGCTATGTAAGATCGCAGAGTTACAAGTCCCAGACATAGAGAAACCATACTACTTGCATACGGATGCATCTCAAAATGCGGTCGGATGTTGTTTAGGTCAGTTAGATGAAGAAGGAAATATTCGTCCCATAGCTTTCGGTAGCCAGAAGCTGAATTCAACTCAACAGAAGTGGTCTACAATTGAAAGGGAAGCTTATGCTATTATTTGGGCTTTGCAGAGATTTGAAACCTTACTCTGTGGTGCTAAGATTATTTTATTAACTGATCATAATCCCCTAGTATTTCTGACGAGTGCGACACCCCAAAGCCCGAGGTTGCAGAGATGGGCGTTAGCCATTCAACGCCATGATATTGAGGCAAGTCACATCAAAGGATCGAAACTTAGTAATGCAGATGCATTGTCCAGACTGTAAATATAAACTAAAATAAGACTCTGAACATTTTTTCCTATTATTATTATTAGGTGATTAAAGTAAATACCTAGTGTTAAGTTAAACCTAAGATTCAGTGAATATTTGGGTGAATGTGAAACATAGTTTGTTTATGTGTAAAGTGTGACCCTTAAATTATTTGCCATATTCGATCTTTGGATCTAATATGACTCTGGGGGGAAGGTGTCAGGGTCACGTGATGTAATAACACGCATTTTCTGATGTTGCGAGCTAAAAGCTTGATATTATAGAGATGATCATTGTTTTTGTTTTGGTTTTTGAACGATGGATGAAAAAAGAATAATAAAAAAATGTGAATTAGTTTTGTAGAATTTTGCGTTATTTCTTTTGTAAAAGGTTACGACTGACAAAACCTTTTAATTATCGTCTGCTTTTACTTTATTTATTTGGAACAATTAAACATACTTTATTTTCGTCTGCGTTTCAGTCATTTTAATTTAGTGATGAATCATGGAATAAAGTTAAGTGATATGGTAGTAAAGAATATGTGTGGGAGAAAGTCTTTTTTATTGTTTAAAAATATTTCTTAGTGATGAATTTTTTTAAGAGAATTGATACTGTATTAAAAGAAGTATAAATGAACTCATAAAAACGACCACAAAAATATCTAGTTTAGCTATATGAATTAGAATTTTCATTTAGTGTTTTGCTTTGCTGTTCTGAAAAAAGACAGATGCTACGTGAGTATTATAAAATAAATTGTTCTATAATATAATTCTCTTTAGAATCTTAATTAGGGTTTTCAATTTATAACGTTTTATAAGTTATTTTAAATGCTTGCTTTTTCCAGCTACTGTTAATTATAATAGCAAACTTTATAATTGTGTTTCAGAGTGGAATAAAAAGGTGGTTTTTTAAAATAATATTTTAACTACGCGCTCCAATGTTTGCATTATATTAAGATCTGATGTTGATAAATTTGCGTAGCATTGAAACTGAATTAATTAAACTAAATTAATTGAACTACTGAAATTAATTGTGTGTGTTTGTTGAATATTAGCTCTATTTTAATTCACATGCTTTTGAATTTAATTAGAAACTGGTTTTCATTAAAAAAATTTCATGAACTGAATGAGAATAATGCAAGGTTCTCATAGTTATTCTTTTGCATGTTCGCTGGTTTTTACGCTTTTTGCGAAAGCATATTTTTTAAAGATGCAAAAATATAAGTTTTTAGTTCAGTAAATTTGTTTAGTTTAAATTAATTTTAACCACCACGACAATTAAACATATTAATATAACAAAGTAAGTCCCAATATCGATACGATAATGTTATTAAGTGTTAACGAATTTAAAACAAAAACTCTCTCTAGTAAAGGGCAAAAGTAAAGAATGAAAGAATGCAAGTTATGAAGTAAAGAAGCAAAAGATATCAGCTCTATATTTGTGCTTACCAAATAGTTCAAGTAGTTATAACTAAACAATAAATTAGTAATAAAAGTTTAAAAAATCATTAATATAAAAGTCATAAATAAAAAATACATTCTCCTTTCAACACTAATTTCAAATTTTTTATAGAGGAAATTTTTATTTATGGAAGCACACTATTTATATTACCATTGATAATATTACAACCAATTTTTAAAAAAAAAAAAAATCTGGACATACTTTTTGCGGTAAAGCCCTGTGAAATTGATGAGTCATTAGCCTTTATGAATTAATTATATATTGTTCCATATGTATCCAACGGAAAGAGATGAAAATAAATTTTTTATTCAAAGCAACATAAAGGATTATTATAACACTCACTTTTTCTTATATATCAGTTATTTTTGTAACAAAATGTTGCATAAATCTCCACAAACATATGCTTTCTTCAAAGGTATACCACATGACAGTTTTACAAGTGTTTTCAACCATCCAAATAGAAGGAGGGAAGTCAAAAAGACTGTAATGTGTAAATCTAATGCTAATGGGATCTGTTGATCCCAGCAGTCTAAGTTTAACGTTTTTTGAGACTTATATGTCTCGTCAGGTTCGAAAGGGTTAAAAAAAAGTTCTAAAATAAGTTTTACCAAAATGTTTAAATTTTTCAACGCTCCCAGAATGAGAAAAAAAATTTGAAGCATATAACGTTAAGCATACTTCAATTAAAAATTATATAGAATTTTAAATTATCTTAAGTTTATTTCTCTATTTTAACTAGATTCAATATATAATTATAACTTAAAGATTTAAAATAGTACTTAAATATTTCAAGATCTCAATTAATAGAATATTAAATAATGTTTATTAAGTTTTTAAATAAATTTGTTTATGTTAAGAAAAAGAAAATTAAATATTACAAAGAATTGTTGGGCACTGTGATACTTCAAAACTTGTTTGCTACAATACGTTGTAGAGATATGAAATTCACTCAATTGTTTTTATTCAATCTTTGATACCCTGAATGAAATTGTATAATGTTTTACACTGTTAATGATAGCTAATTAACAATGTTATAAAGTTCTTATATGAAACTGTCAGAGTAATCCGACACTCTTTTACGCATTAATGTGCCTTGATACACATCCCTAGACTCACAGTTAAAGTTAAATTGGTGTACATTTATCGATAAAAATTACCCTCTTACGTATATTTCATTGGAATGAAATTTTAAATATTTAGGACTTAACATCCACTTGCTTACCTGACCTCACCGTTGAATTTCCAAAATTTAAGGTAGACTAGTGGCAACGAGTAAGAGTTTGATTTGTTTTATTTTCTACTTTTTAAACTCGTAACATTCTTTGCAATTGCAGAAAAAGGAGTCTTATTCACGCTCTCTTTATTTCAATTGAAGAACTTCCTTAACTTCATGTTCTATGAACTTTTTCAGGATCAAATTTTATGACCATTACGCGTTTTTTCTCTAAACAAAGCGAAAACATGATTTTTTTATTTACTTGTATAAATTATATCCTTTTTATTCTAGTTTCCAAATTTAGCCCAAATTGGTAAAAATAGATTTTCAAACTTTTAAACAGCTATAAATTTGTGGGCTTGAATTGGCGATCAAATTTTCAATGAAATAAATTGAAGGCAGTACTTGCCATAATAACAGTTCTAAAAGTGCAGATATAAGAACAGAAAAACGCTTTCATCCAATTCCAATAAGAACTTTTCGCTTAAAAGCGGAGTTCAGAAAACGATAAAAAGAAACAAAACATGCACTTTTCGAATCCTCATTTGAAAATAAAGAGTTTATCTGCTTAATACTGAAAGGAAAAGCTTCGAACGCAATAAAATTCTACGAGTAACGTTACTGAAATAAAGAAATGAGAAATGATTTTGAGATAAAATGCCTTTCCTACGCAAAGGAGAAAAAAGCGAGATTTTTATCCTCTAGTTTTTGTTCTTCGAAAGAAAAAAAAAAAAACTTGCTTAGTGAGAAAATTCAATTTTCCTCTTGCGGAAGAATTGGAGGAACTATTTTAATGCGCGATTTTCATAGTAGTAATGAGTTCATTGATTGTTTCGTTGGATTATGAGATGCCGAATAACTTTTTTTTCTTTTGTTATCTTTCAGTAGTTGAAATTTAGTTTATTTTACATTAAAGAGAAAGAATATTCTTCGAATTTGTTTTTCTTTTCTTGGTTCGCTGTTAACTTAGATATTCTTTATTTTTCAAAGAATGAGTTATAGACGATTATTTAGCCCTTAAATATTATTTTGTTTCAAGAAAAATTATGCGCTTAATTCTTGTTAAAAATTAAGCAAAAAAAATTAGAGATGCTAGTTAACGTTGAATTGATTACATAGCCGATTAAAGAAGCAATTTAATGTCATCGAAATATTTTCGATAGCCGGATACAAAAATAAAGTAAATGGCGATTATTAGAAAACCTTTTAATATTTATCTGACAATCAAGCTAAGATATATTTATTCCCATCTTTATGCCAAATATCTTTATTCCAAAAAAAAAAAAGAAGAAAAAAACATTTACATAGTAATTTGCGACCTGGAAAGTGTATCTGTTATTCCTTTATTTTTTATGATTTTATGTATACGGAGAGCTTAATTCTATGAATGTAAGATTCTAATGATGATGGCTATACATGTAGACATCTCAATGACTTATACTAAATTTTCTAGACTTATTCGGGACCAAAATCATGACAATAAAATATTTTAATGACTTTTCTTTCCAATTCGACAAATAATATTAGTGTACTACTACTAATTCCTGTCAAAAATATGTATAAGTATTTTCCACAATCCACTATTTGATATTCATTATTGTAAGACAAAAACACAAAAATGTATGTAAGAATCTATTCCAAAAGAAACTCTATAGGCGTTGAATTAATCTATTTGATGACAAAAGCAATTATTTCAAGTGTCAGAAGCTTGACGGTTTAAGCAAAGTACCTTTTGATAGAAACTCTTTCTAAATATTGTTGAAAAAGTTATATAAATTGACTAAAAAGACTTACAAAGTATAAAAAAGAAAAAAAAATCTGTATAATACGCTTTTGAAAATTAATTCCATTTAATTTTATCTTCCGCATTATGATAGTAAATTTCAGCTTTCAATTATAGATTAATGCAACAAAGAAATGTTTGGCTAAAATCTGCGAAATAGGCAAAATAAGTTTTATTTTTTTATCGATTAAAGATAACTAAGTCAAGAATAGAATAAAAACTGCATGACATCATTACGAAACTATTACAGCTTATGACAAGTGTGAAGTAGGGGGCAGCACGAACTGCGACGAAATATATTTAGATTGAATAAAAATTTAATCAACAAACAAGACATCAATATATTACTTGTTTTCATATTTTTATATTTTTTCGACGAATAAGTGCACATGTAATACAATCTTTACTTATAAACGTCATTAAAATACATAGCTAAAAATTTAGAACTAAATTCAAAATATATCTAATTTATATTTTGTTTCTAAGCTTCTAGTACATCGTTTTTTAATATACATTTCTAAGCATTTTATTCGAAAGTTATGGTAAAATAACTGGCGGCAATCCTCGCATCCAATTAGTCATAATGTTTATGATTTGGGGCAGATCTTTACCTTTATATGTTTGAAATCGTATGCAACTTGCATAATTTCAAAACCATAAAATTGAAATTAAACTAGACATTTAAGTTAGGTTATGATAGGCTTTTTTTAGGTAAAGGACATTGGAATTAGGTTGTGGTTGAGTTGTGTTTCGTCGAGTGAACTGTGAAAAGTGGTTTAGTTAGTTTTTCTATAGTTGCAATATATCGTGAGAGAGGGGAGATACTACTTTCTGCTTCAAACAGATCTGTGGTGCTATCACCAAAGCGTGAATGAGAATTTAGCATTCCAATAGTCAAGGGTCATCAGCTGGGGAGAGCAGGAAACTGAAAATTCCTCATGTGTTGATCAAATCACGGAAATGATGAGGTGTCAAAGCTGAAATTGGTAATCGATCATGAGATTGGCAAATTAACTCTTTCGTCTAAAATATATACCTAGGTGTAATGGTTTCATAAAGTGTCCACCATGTGTTATATGATTATTAGGCATCCGCTGTAGCATAAAGCAACCGATGATGGAAAAGAGAAATATTACTTCATAATCCTTATCGCATGACTTCATAATCCTTATCGCATGATCGCAGCATTCGTAGAACGTGCGGGGGCACTAGCCCCACAACCACTAGACTACGATTATTTGACGCAAATAAAATTCTGGTTGTTTAACCGCATAAGTTGAAAACAATTAATAAACGATTTTTCTCACAGACAACACTTTGAATACCATTGTTTTTTTATGATTATTTGACTGTTTTGCTCGAAATTGGCAAAATAACAAATTCATAGTTTTTTTTTAAACTATTTTTTTCCAAGAAATTTCTAAAAGTACAACGTCATATGTAACAAGAAACGATAGAGGATAAAGTGAAGTGTGATAATTAGAAGGATGGGGTTAAAACATTACAAACAAGTTAGAAATCAGAATGAGCAAAAAAGTTATGGTAATTACTTAATATTTTTCGAAAGTCTATTGATCAGTTGCAAATGAATGAAATTGAGAATTCTGTAAATCCATTCAAGGGTTATGAAATTAAGGAGTTGTTGATTTATTTTGCAGACATTTTTACATTAAGTGATTGAAATTACTGGAGTATTCAAAAGGTAACTCATTAAATTGAAACTCTGTATGTGAATCATAATGCATATAATTCAGCAAAATACATACTCTGACATTGCAAGACATAGTATAAAATTCAATATTCATCATTTTAAAATTTCAACTTCAATTACTTTCCCATTAAGCCACAAAATATTTAAAAAAAAAATGCTGTAAGTAATAAGCAATAGTTTATTTTAGCCTCATATTCATTTTTTTAAAGCAACTATTTCAAAATCAATTTTATTCTTCTGTATACATTGCAATAAACGGAATGTTTTTACTTTAAATTATTACTGCATTTCGTGATATATATAAAAAAAAAAGAGCATAACTGTAACTGAAAAGCTTTGAAAAATTCACTTCTTCTTTCTTAAACTCGTGCCATTCAAGTCAAAAGCATCTTTAAAATACATCAACTTTCTTAAAACTGTCACTTTTTCCTTTTAAACCGGTCTTTTATCCAAGATAAATGACGCTGCCCGACTAACGTTTCAAAAGATCAGAGAATCTTTGTGGAAAATATTCCAAACAGCTCGTGTCCTGTGTTTACCAAGGGTTTCAAAGCATGGTTGGATTTAGTGGGAAAAGTTTTCCTCCCTTCTCGCTTGTTTTCCTTTTAAAACAGCTCGTTGCATTTGGTTTGGTTGAACTCTCACGGTTTCTGGATTCCGTGTACGTCCGAAACTGTTTCCAGGTGATTGATGAAGGAAACGAAATGCCGCAATCAATCTGTACCTAACGCCCTTCTCCAAATGTAAATGGAATTCCAAAAGGTTTATTAATCAGTTGCCAATGAATGCAATGGAGCTTGTTTCGAAAATTCTTTTGAACGTTATTGGGATTAAGGAGACGAGGTTTGTTTTGTTGGCATTTTTACGTTGAGTGGTTGAAATTACTCGAGTTTGTGCTGTTCAAAGTGCTACTTAATTAGTTGTGAGCAGACTTCTTTAAGTTGTTTTGCATCACGTTAATTCAATCCCTATAATTAGACTATTGGTAACATTTTGCCAAAACAGCTATTTTATTGAATAGTTTACAAAGTAAATAAACATACTTGTTTTAGTCCTTTCATAAAATTTCATGAACTTTTTCATTTACTTATTGCAGCACTTATACTGTAGTGTTCACTTTATTTATACTTTAATTCATAAACTTTTATCATTTACTTATTCGTCATAGATTCTGATGTTATTCTGTTCTGGTTTATCATTTAATAAACTTTCATTGCATTATTTATCCAGTTTTCTTTCTTATTTATACAAGAGTAATTAAACGCTGTTTTATTTATTCAGTCATTCATCATACATTATTCTATCAAAATAACAATTTAAAGAAAAAATGAATATTCACTTCGAAAAAGAAACTGCTTGATATTTTTTCTTCTCCATAAGTTAGCGTCTCCTTTAACACAATAACGAAATTAAAGTAAATGGAGAGATTTGTTGAAGAAGGTATCAGGTGAGATTCTGAAAAAGTGCCAACTTTTAGATTTAACGTATATTATGACTAGCTATATGCATCGAATTTAATTTTGTTTTTCTTGTCAGGCCATTAAATAAGACGGTATTTAGTGGGAAAATATGTTTCATAAACAACTTCCAGCTGTTGCTATATTTTCTGAAGTAAATGCTGCGCAATTCCCAAAAATAACTCTTAAAAGTCTAAACTCTTTAAGTAAGGTAAGATAATTGTTTAAAGAGAGATTTTTACAAATATAATTGAAGAACATTTTTCACTGCAGATATTTAAGAAACAACCAATTAAATGTTTGTTTTAATAAAAAAAAGAAAAGAAACAGATCTAATTTTTATCATATTTAATTTTTAAAATTTTTTTAAACATTTGTATAGATTAGGTATTTTTTTAAAACTTTTTATAACATGATAGTTATTAAAGCGAAACTGCTAGAAAACATTTCAAAAACAGACTTCACCTAACTGCAAAAAAACAGATAGAGTACCACAACTGTAACTGATCATAATCCGTCCCCTGTACTAAATAAACAAAGTTAAACCTTGCTAAATAGTGCGGGTGGATTATGATGTAGCGTAACTGGCTTAAGACTTTCGAACAGTATCTGATGACAAAAACATTCTAACTCTTAATAAAATCCTAAAAACAAGAAGGTCTGCGTCTGGCATTTGATTTTTACTAATCTACCAAGAAAAAAAGCTAGCCATGCCCTTTAATTCTCCACCCCAACCTACATCCATCTGGTACCATGATCACGCGTGACCGCCCACTATCACAGGGTGATGTCCGGCCGTTCATGCTGTGGTCATTACCCCACACTCCTCATCGGAAGAATCGCCTCATCTGATTAAGCCCCCTGATTAAACCGACGGACGACGACAGTCTGTCGCCCAATTATCGACTCCCACCTCCCCAAACTTTCCACTGAAGAAGGACTTGTGTTTTTTTTTCTTTTTTTGCCTCTCTTGAGTAACGGATTAGTATCACTTAGTATGAAAAGCACCTACCAATCATGCTCTTATCAGCCAACAGGGAAAAAGATAAGTGATGAAAAAGAAAGTTGTGGATAAGGTTGTTGATGAAGAATATATTGCATCTAAAGCCTATCCTTGTCGACACGTGTTAAGAGAAATGTGCTTGTCTCAATTTGTTATTTACCCTTTAATTCATTTAAGTTGTATACAATGAAAAAATGATAAGGCAAGTGTTTACATGTTTTATGATTGATCCGAGGATGAACTTAAGCGTTGATTAATAAAGGGCAATAATCAGCACTTGCTTATTTACAAAAATATTAAATACTTGGCTGGATGTTATTGATTATATTTAAAGAGTGTTTTATGAAGCAGATTGATAAGGTTTCTACATTATATTATTAAAGATAGCAATGACTTCAACATTCTTCTTTTGTACTTGAAGTGGAATATGTGCGGTTTAAATGTCTGTAATGTGATTACTGTATCTGGAATTTGAGCTAAATAGATATATAATTTTTCCTCTTTTCACATGCGCAGTCAGACCAAAATTAACAGACTTACTGAAAACTGACTACGAAGCATATATTAATCATGACATAAGAAATATACTAAATAAATGAAAGAACATTAAAATCTATTGCTTTAATTCGTACATTTCTCACTACTTTCTTGTAAGTTTAATTATCGATAAATTATATTGATTTTTGCCTGTTTCTTTGATAGATTTTTATTATTGAGATAGTTTACATAGTTTTATTTCACAAAAATATTGAAAAAATGATTGGTTGAACATAATGACTTAAAATTTATCTCTGGAATTAACGTAGAGAAATTCTCAGTATTGGTTTCATTTTTAACCCGTATTACCCATAAAGTCTAAGACAACTCTAGCAGCTTCTTTTCTCTAGATGAACATTTATAGATGCTTCAAACTGATTATTGGAATTTTAATTCACAAAAGAAATTATTTTATACATTTGGCGATCTCTAAAACGCGGTATGCATTTGAAATTATTATTTTTTAAATACGTAATACCGGAGGAATTTCTCAAATCAAGGTATGTCGACATCTTCTTTTCTTTTAACGATGCTCCATTCACCCGGAGTTTATACTACTTTACACCTCTGTTAGTGCTTCTATAGTGAACATAGTACTCTTGTATTTTCGGATCTCAATATTTTTATCAGTCCTCTTTTATCCCATGTTCCACCTCTTAGTTTGAAGCCTCTTCAGAGCTTTTGTTAAAATATAAACATAGAATAATAGTAGCATTTAAGGTAATACAATATCTTACTTTTAAATGGGATGCCTGCAAGTGACCTAGTGTGGGTATCTCGATCCTTATTGGTTGTTTAAAATTGTTATTTGTTTACTCTAGCAGCTGTTCTTTCCATTCTATTTCAAATAAACCAAGCCCTTCAAGTATCGATTCTCTTAAGTGAGTGAAGTAGCACATTCTATATTCTTTCAAAGCGATTCTTTCACAAATATTGCAATTCTTCCACCATATATTTCGTACTTAACACAAAGACAGGCTCGAAGCCATGTAGAACATATGCAAAATCACGTTTACTATAAAATATCTAATCAAATAAAATGTATAAACAAATAAAAATATAAACAAATAAAATATACAAATAAAAAAAATATATAAACAAATATTAAGTCTAAGTTAAATAAAAAATGAGGACCAGAAAGAATTATATTTCAGTAATTTCAAAGTGCGATACGGCGCTGTATTTAACTAACTTCGCATTAATTAAACATTCTAACTTATGTGGAGAAACATAGCTCAACTTTAACACGCCATTTTGCTTATAAACGATCAGCTGACTTCATTGGTCACATGTGTGTGTATTAATGATCGTCGTCTTCTTAAAAAGTGCAAGTACCCATTTAAGGTTCTTTTTCTTTCAAGTCTATAGTTTCCCACACTTGTTCCTCGTCCCCAAGAATCTTATCCTTTCCGTAAATGAAACTCGCAGTAGATAATAAGGTGTTGAGATCACTTAGTTTTGAAAAATTGTGCACTGGGTAATATAATTAAAAACCAAGATATATTAATTGAAAAGTTTGAAATATTGAAATTTATTGAAAATTAACTCTACTATTTCTTAAAATTTAAATATGGACTAACTGTGCAATCACATCATGTTAGAAGAGGTATAGCTAGAACATTTTATATAATTTACAAACTCTTTCTATATAATTTAATCTATATAATTTTCTATATAATTTACAAACTCTTCGATCGAAAATATGTTCCAATAAACTACTCAAAATTATTTAAAAACAAGGAAAAATATAAAGCGATCTGATAAATGTACTATTATTTAATGATCCTATAGATTGAAAAAAGTTTTTCATCTGTAAAGTTTGATTATCTAGAGAAAAAAAATAAACAAAAACACTTAAGGACTAATAAATCCGAAAAATTTATTAAGCTGTGAAGAATTTCAAGCTACTCTATTAGAAAAATTTGTTCTTAGTTGAGCCAAAATATCAGTAATTTAAGCAGATTTCGTTAAGGTGGACTTCAGTACAAAGTATTCAAAGTTAAAAAGTTACAAACAAGATGCTTTTAATTAATTTCTCATAGAAAATAAGAAAACATTTTTCTCTTTCTTTTACATCAACAGTCCTAATAAAATATGTTTGTCGTGAAGTCCTCTGCTCATTCAAAAAACGATGACAGGAAGGAAACTATTTAAAGTTAAAACTTTTCTCTCAGTAAGCATATTTTTAAAGAATAAAATATTCTTCCGGCAGCTTTGATTATTGAGGCACTTTGTGACATAAAAATCTTACATAACATATGTTTTTTTTCCTACGCACTTTGGTTGTGGCGAAGCAGTAAATATCGTCCTTTTCTTAAGGCCATAAATTGATTTCTTACTGTATAAATATTAGTTCCGAACGATAAAATAGGTTTGTTGTGTAACGAATGGAGCGTGAAAAAGCAATAAAGGCTTTTTCAAAAGGTTTTTACTTCAGAGAATTTAAGCTTCCAATATGTATGAATATTTTTTAGTTATTTATTACGATTGTCAAAGACATATTTTTTACTTATGTGTGCTGGAGATTTTCTCAAAGCAGGCATTCCACATTTCCCCCGCTTTTGAATGTTTGTCAAGGTAATACAAATTGCTTGTAACTGATATTTATCTGGTTTACTGCACATAGTGAAAGAAAATTATGAAAATAAAAAGCTAATATTTTTCATAAAGACAAATGTATATTTCAATGGGATGGGGTAAATTAAATTAAAATAAAATTTGGACTGCGTGTTGTAGGTGCACCGTAAGTTTCCCTTTCATTACAATAGAAAGTTTAACAATCTGTTTTGTATAGATCTGAAAATAGGCAAATCAACAAAATAAGTGGATACTTAAAATAAGTAAGCAACCGGTCGCTTTTTCCCATCGTTTTTTTCCCCTTCTTCTTTTAAATCATTTAATTATAATAGTACTTCAAAGCCGAAAGACTCTGAAAAACAAAATTTTCATTAGCATGTCCAATGTATCCATTCAAACATTTTATTGTTCAGAATCCCTCAATTCGTTTTGGGAAGGAGAGTTTTGGAAGTAGAGTTCTTTAACGAGTCACATATTTCAAAGTTCAAATGTACACATTAGTATTTTGCCTCACCAAATATTTTTAAATAAAGTTCTTTAAAGTTAGTATGTTTAACTTAATTTTGTCAGGTATTTATATTATTTTTATGGTTGAATTAAATTTTTATAGTCGTAGATTATTTCTAATATGAACATTTTTTAAAAAATATAATTCAATCCACACAAAAAAAAAATTGCAAAAAGTGACTATTAAATGAAAAAAGCCTGGCGATATACGTCACTGACTCATTAGGTTAGAGGAAAAAGTGGCTACAAAGTTATTAAAGTCTACGGCCATTGGTCTACGGCCATAAAGTCTACGATCATAAAGTCTATTACATAAATGCTTTAATTTTCAGGTCGAGTTTTGTAAGATTATGCATCGTTCCAGAAAAGTTCGCTACAAATAATAATGTTTTTATTTTATGATAACGAACCGTGATTAAGGCAGTGATTAAGGCACTTAATTGTCATTATAAAGAAATGGGGTTTGATTCTCAGTGAAGCCCACCTCCCTGCTTCAGATCAATGAGTATCAGCTTGTCTGGGAAGTACAGTGCGCACCACATGAACACATTCATGCTCTTTATCGCGAATTTGTCTGATTTGCCTGACACACAATGGTCTACATTTAGTAAAAAATACAAAACTGAAAAGTAAATTGAATCAAATAAAATGTTTTTATGCCATGCATTATAAAATTACCGAATTTACCACCTATAACAAATTTTATCGCATATTATAAAACCGTATTTTATTGTAAATTTAATCAAAATCATTACCAAAGAGCCTCGGTGAAAATTATTGAGCTATGAGCCCACAAAGCCAGAAAATCGGTTAATTTAAACAGATTCTGGTAATTTTAACTATACTTTTTTCTGAGTGCAAATACCAAACATTTGAAAAATCGATAAAAGAAAAAAAGAGAAAATAGAAATGCATTGTTTGCTGCTATTTGCAAGATATTTAACATCACTTAGACTCAAATTCGTTTGCAAAATGATTTTTAAATCAATTTTTGAAGATTTCCTCGCTTAGAAAAACTAGCCTAGAGAATCTTCAAAAATAAATAAATAAATAAATAATAATAATAATAAATAAATAAACAAATAATAAAAATAATTTACCATTTGAAGATTAAAAACAATTCACTATGGTCAGACCATTCCAGTTTAGATATTTTCATCCCCTATTTTATTTTAATTGGAATAGTCTGACAACGAAGCAGAAGAAATTGCTTATATTTTTCCAGTCAGTAGCATCATCTGCTGACAAACCATGTCTCTCATTTTGAAATTTGATGATATTACATTTTCTGGCTTTCTCTGTATAAAGCAGCAAAGAATTTTTTCTTCAACAAGCATTTCTTTCCCTTTTTCTTTTATTACTTTTTCTTTAAATCATCAATCGATTTTGTAATGTATTTTAGACGCCTACTTATTGTGTGGGATTACAGTTGGTAATCAAGCTTGCATCTAAGAACTTTTACGCAAAATCTGACATTACATTACTGACATAGGATTTTAGAAAAAATAATCAGAAATCCATTTTTAGCGTTTTGAAATATTTGTACACATACATGTACACACACATGTACACACACACACATATACACACAAACGATTAACATCAGTTCGTGTGTTATAAAATTATCTTATTATTTATTTTTCAGCTTAAAAAAAGTTTTAAAATATTGGCTCTGCTCAAAATGTTGAATAAATATGTATTATGAAAAGCTAAATCTAAATATAGCAGGAATTGTTTCCGAAACACTTCCAACATTTAGCAAAAAATGAGCTTCATTAGACTTAAAAAAAATTAACGCTCGTATCATTTTTCTTGCTTAAAGATATTCACTATTTTGACTTCAACTCATTTAAAAATAACTTCCCTTAAAAGATGTAGTTGCCTTAAGTCTCTAGTGCTTTGCGTGTAAAGCTAAGTATGTTCTCATGGCGAGAGTCAAGCTCTCACGCCACCAACATGAAGTAAATTCATTAAAATTTTTGCGGGAATATTTTAAGTTTTAATGCTGCATTTCATAAAACTTCTAACTCTTCCTTAATGAACTAAAGTGCGTTTTCCTATGTTTGGCTTTTAATGAGGTACTACAACTGAGACTTCTGTTTCTTTTCTTTTCTTTTGCAAAAGCATCGAATGTATTATTAAATCCCTTTTGTTGGCGTCGTCAAGTCAAAATAATTAAGCTAGCAATGCGAAATTATTTTGTTTCGGCAGATTTGATAGAGAGTTAATACTTTCGGAAACTCAATTTGGAATGATTCAAATTGTTTGCATAGACATGGATTATTGAGTTATTAATATTTAAAGTTAATTTAATTTAGGCGAAACAAGTTTGTAATAAGATATATATTGTTAGAAATAAATTGTTTCATAGCGTTGAACGTAATAGAACAATTAACATTAGAAATAAATTGTTGTATGTCGAGAAAGTTAAATGATATGAAATGACCATTTACTCATATTTTGCACATTACATGAAAGAATTAAAAAATAAATACTAAAAAAAGTTTCTTTTTTAAAAACAAGAAGTTTGTTTGACTTTTAAGCATATTGGCACAACCAAATAAACGGAAATTGCTAGAAGATTTATAAGAATATTTCTGAAAAAAAATATATTAAAAACAAAAGGGGGCATTAAGAAAATTGTAAAACCTCAGTACCCCTTCAACAGGTAACTTAATAGGAATACTGATTCCGTGAAATAGCCCGCACTTGTTATCCACGTTGGTTATTGATTTTACTTGACTTAGATAATAAAAAAAAATCTTTTTTATTCATTTTTTTATTATGTAGATAAGCTGGCAAACATATCACTGATATTATTTTTAAATGGTTAAAAAATACTGAATCGTTTTTAATTTAAATCTAAAGAATTGACCTAAAGAATTAATCTAAAGATTAAATCTAAAGATTAAATCTAAAGAACTAATTTATCATAGGTTCAATTTCCAACTGGTTATGTCCATTTCTGTTCTTAAATGTCTCTTATGAACGGAATAACTGAAATTTGTGAAAAATTTTAAGATTCGGTAGATCAAATAGCTATTTGCAACTATTGTCTAAGTTTCAGCAACCTCTAACATAAATGTTTGTAGAGTTCATAAGAGAGACAAGTGCCGTGATAGCCTGGTTGGTAGGGCATTGGGCACACGGCTAAGAGGTCGTAAATTCGATCCCCGACGACCGTGTAGTAAATGGTAACTGGAGATCTGTCTAGTCACAAAGTCGTCCATGTTCCCATTACGAATCATACCTCTTGGGGTATTTTATTTTATTTTATAACCGTCGTTGAACAGCCGACCCAATTTCATGGATTTACGACTACTAATGTTCAACTCCGTAGCCTTGTAATTTTGAACCAATCCAGAAGACAAGGAAACTCCTGGATCAGTACCCCCAGAGGTATTGATTTGTTATGGGAACATGGAGGACTTTGAGACTCGACAGATTTAACGTGCATCAGTCACCATTTACTACACGGGGGTCTTCGGCCGGCGAGGATCGAACCCACGACCTCTTGGATATGGGCCCAGCGCCCTACCGACCAGGCTATCCCGGCCTCCTCTTGCGGTATTGAATTGGAGATTGATCGTTGATCGTTCTCTGGCTCAGGTCAAGATTATGATCTGTTGGTGAATGATAGGATGTATGAAGGGATTCGCCCTATAAACGGGTCTATGGCGAAAGTTTGTGATATAAGTCGAGTTCTTGGCCATAGATGGCACCCATGAAAAACGAGATATGCAACCTCAGCCTTTAATTCGCTTGGTGTCACCAAGCAGGCTTGCTGGTACTGGCAACTGCATTAGAAACAACAATAACATAAGAGAGACAAACAGACACAAAATTTTCCATTTATTATTACACAGGTCTTCGATGAAAATATTTCTTACAAACTAAGTATTGCTTCTGATGTAGTTTTGGATTTTAGAAAAAAGTAAAATAATTCCATCACTTGCAGTTTTTTCGCAATATGAAATTTTTAGTCCTCAACTAGGGTGTTAAAAATACTAGTTTTCTTTTGTGATATATTCCCTAGAACCGTTGAAAATTTTATAACACCATATATATATATATATATATATATATATATATATATAGAGAGAGAGAGAGAGAGAGAGAGAGAGAGAATTTTTTTTTTTATTATTTCCAATAAAAGCTGCACAATCAGTCTTCCCGATGAGCAGACCTAGTGGTGGTATCCACTAGGTCTGCTCATCCTAGTGGATACCACCACTAGTGGTATCCACTCTTTCAGGTATCCCATGTTAATTTGGACGTCTAGTTTCTGCCACACTTGATGGCAGCACCGAGACTCTATTTGATGCTAAAGTGCACTAGGAATTTAATTTTGCCGGAAATGCCAAGAGCCAATATGGCACTCCAGGGATCTTTAACATGCCGCATAATCATACGACATGGTCGCTGAGGATTTTCTGCATCCCGAAAATCCGGTGTCTGGGCCGGGGAATTATATATATATATATATATATATATATATAACGTGCCATAAGATATCACTTTATTTATGCTTCTGTTTTCATAGTTTGTAATCTGGCAATCTTATTACGTAAATATTTTAAATCATTCTTGAAAGATGCAGGTACGAGTACGTTCATTTAAATTCGCTCCTCACTATACAGATTTCCTCTCGTGTACTGTTCTATAATCTATTTACATTTTATTTTCTGTTTTTTGCTTGATATATTTGTTTATTTTTATTTTTTACTTAATGTGTTCTAATTTCGTTTCAATTTTTTGAGTGCTCCTCACACTATTGTATTGATATATTTTGCTTTGGCTATATTCATTATTAATACAATATTAGAAAGCACTCCTATTTGCGGATATAATCGTGTGAGCTGATAAAGAGATTATATCCTTTCTTTATTTTGTTTTCCAGATTTTTAATATTTTTTTCCTCCATTTTTTCTCAATTTTTTAGCTTATATATATATATATATATATATATATATATATATATATATATATATATATAGTGTAATAAAACTTTCAGGGATTCTAGGGAATATATTACAAAAAAAAACTAGTATTTTTAACACCCTATACTAAAAATGTATCGAAACTTGTATCAATTACTTTGGTTGTAATTTGCAATAGCTGTATAAAAGTTTGTAAAGCTCGTTTAAATATTTATGGATATATGGGCATCTTTATAAAAAAATAAAAAATTTCTCATATTTTTTTGCTCTAATTTTAAAAATTAAAGAAAAGTTTCGGAACTATTTAAAATTACTTACAAAATTATTGTTTCAAAATGTGAAAAAAAAATCGTCAAAAAATGCTCAAGATATGATTATTTGACGTAGTTCATGCGCGTAAGCACGGAAAAAAAATTGAAATTATTTTTTCATAATTTTATTGTGAGTTGTATTTGGCAACAAATAGAAATTTTTTTTATTTAAATATCTGAAAAACGTAAGAAGTTTCAAGCAATTTTCTAAATAGTTTTTGTACATTTTAAAATAAAGTTCAAAACGAGAAGGGATTTTCCACATATTTAATTTTGTTCTTGCTGTCCAGTCATTTTAGAGTAGAAGAAAGTACAGCCAGAACTACTAGGTTCTAAGTTAAATAATTTCGGCACATGGTGTTTCTTTTTCATGGTTTGGAAAACAGAAGAAGGAATTTTCTTATATATTTGAAAATGTTGTTTTAATTAATTGCAGAATTATTCCTGGCTTGATGGAATTTAATATGACTCCCAGGAAGGAAGGCAGGCTCTTCATTGACTGATTAATACAAACGAAGCCTGAAAGCTGTGTTCTCTATTACGGAGGCAAATATGCTCCAGTAAAATTTGCACACTCCGCGCTCTACAAATAACGCTACGAAAGTTTAGCCATCATTTTGAACACACCTAATTTCAAGGATTACATGAGAAAGTAACCGCCATTGTTTTTCGTTTTTTAAAATTTTTTTTACTTCAAGATGGTAAATACGAAGCTTGCAAAATTTCTGTAGTAATGGGACAGTTAGAGGAAAAGAGTAAAAAGTTGAATTAAGAGAAAGTGGAAATTTGAGCAAAAATTTTATAGAGGAAGCTTTAGTTGACTGAGTACAGATTCCTCTTCTTCTACTTCATATAAAACTTGGTTTGATAAACAATTCATGAAAGCTATAGGCAAAGAAGGTCAGCTTGCTTCATGCATATTTTGATTTATCTGCAGCAAAAAGTGCAGGAAGTTGTCTTTGTGGGACCAGATATTCAAAAACTTTTGAATTACAAACAATATGTATGACAAAGGTTGGAAAGGAAGATTTAAGTTCCTTACAAATAATTTCTTAACAAAATTCTTAACAAAAAACTTCCTTGAAAAAAAAAGTGCCTTCCTTCTTGAAAGTTCTGAACTTCCTTAATGATCCTAACGAATTTCTCAGAAGTTTTGAGGATCTCAATTTCAAACGAATTGTATAAAGTATGCCTGAAAATTTCAAAAAAATAAGGATCTTTTTAAAAGTTTTCTTCCTGATGTGTCATTTGGACTATTTTCTTGAAATTTTTGAAGCCGTTACCGAGGACTTAAAGATTTGACGAAGAAGTTAAGTTGATCGATTTGCAAATACTAAGATAGATGAAGCAAACGCATTTCAACATTTTAGCATTCTGATGTTACACAGAGAACAGTAGCATTTTATACACAAAATGTATGCTTCTACGTGGACACAAAAGAAAATGGCACTATAAAGCTATCTTGAATTTTAATTTAAAAATATCTCGATAAGGAATGTTTTAAATATTATCGGCCATTGCAGTATATTCAGAAACATAAAGAAATTAGTAATGTGGATAATAAATATATGTAATACAAAAATTATAAAAATATTTTTGTATTAATAAAAGCATTAAAACTTTTTCGTTTTCATAAAATACAGATATTCTATTTTGAGAATTCAAGGTTGAAAACTTACCAATGAATAATAATTAGATTTATGTTTCAAAAGAGGAGTTATTTTAAGATCTTTCACTTCCATATAAGGAAGGATTAAACGATTTTCGATGAGTATTAAATGATTTGTGATGAGGCGTAGGAATACAAGGAATGCAATATGACTGCCCTCTTACCCATGTATAAAACCTAGGAGCGATGATTTTTGCGTGGCTTTTGGTGTTTTATGATTACCAACTAAACTCCGTCAGTTTTTACGGGAATATGTGTCTCCCCCCTCCAGATGGAGCGGGGCTGAGACTTGTCGATTAGTAAATCGATTAGTAAATAAAAGATTGTGCAGAATCTGGACTCATATTTCATGATATGTTGACTAATATTCCCACAGAAATAACGGGGTTTTGCTCTGTTATTTGATATATATATATGTGAATGGTTTTTCGATCCGCAGAAAATTTCGTATTTATTAAACTTGTTATTAATAAAGCAATTTTCTTTTTTACGACCTTAAAAATTAATTAAGCAAATTAAATAGTTTTCCATAATTTTGTAAAAAGTCCTTGATTAGAATCGGTTACAGTTTCGTTAAAAAAATGCAAAATTTCGCACAATAATTTATGTTTTCTTCTTTATAACTATAACTTCTAGCTACTACAACTTCATTTTCTTATATCGCCCCTATGTGTTAAAACAAGATCAATCCCTGGAAAAAAAATTTCTAGTCTAACAGATCAAATTCCTCAAAAATATCAAAAATGAAAGGCTGATTTAAGATTTAAATTTACTTTAAATGTAAAATTTGCTTCTAATTAAACTTTTTGCATGTATTAAACTTCGAACCTATCCAACAAAATCTTAGTTTATTATTGCGTAAAAACTCATCCAGTATCATTCCATTATTGTAAAAACACATTTCTCAATTTCAAGCACATTTAATAATAAAACATAAAAGCAAACTCAGGGAAGGTTTCTTAATTACTTCCGAATGAATATAATTCTACTAAAGCGTTCTAAGAATTGCTGATTTATTATTGAAATGATAAATTTACTTGAAATGTAGAATCCGTTTCTAATTAAACTTTTTAAATTTGTTTAAAAAGTTTCTAGCCTATCCAACAAAATCTTAGTTTATTATTGCGTAAAAACTCATCCAGTATCATTCCATTATTGTCAAAACACATTTCTCAATTTCAAGCGCATTTAATAATAAAACATAAAAGCAAACTCAGGGAAGGTTTCTTAATTACTTCCGAATGAATATAATTCTACTAAAGCGTTCTAAGAATTGCTGATTTATTATTGAAATGATAAATTTACTTTAAATGTAGAATCCGTTTCTAACTAAACTTTTTAAATTTGTTTAAAAAGTTTCTAGCCTATCCAACAAAATCTTAGTTTATTATTGCATAAAAACTCATCCAGTATCATTCCATTATTGTAAAAACACATTTCTCAATTTCAAGTGCATTTAATAATAAAACATAAAAGCAAATTCAGGGAAGGTTTCTTAATTACTTCCGAATGAATATAATTCTACTAAAGCGTCCTAAGAATTGCTGATTTATTATTGAAATGATAAATTTACTTTAAATGTAGAATCCGTTTCTAATTAAACTTTTTAAATTTGTTTAAAAAGTTTCTAGCCTATCCAACAAAATCTTAGTTTATTATTGCGTAAAAACTCATCCAGTATCATTCCATTATTGTAAAAACACATTTCTCAATTTCAAGTGCATTTAATAATAAAACATAAAAGCAAACTCAGGGAAGGTTTCTTAATTACTTCCGAATGAATATAATTCTACTAAAGCGTTCTAAGAATTGCTGATTTATTATTGAAATGATAAATTTACTTTAAATGTAGAATCCGTTTCTAATTAAACTTTTTAAATTTGTTTAAAAAGTTTCTAGCCTATCCAACAAAATCTTAGTTTATTATTGCGTAAAAACTCATCCAGTATCATTCCATTATTGTAAAAACACATTTCTCAATTTCAAGTGCATGCATAATAAAACATAAAAGCAAACTCAGGGAAGGTTTCTTAATTACTTCCGAATGAATATAATTCTACTAAAGCGTTCTAAGAATTGCTGATTTATTATTGAAATGATAAATTTACTTTAAATGTAGAATCCGTTTCTAACTAAACTTTTTAAATTTGTTTAAAAAGTTTCTAGCCTATCCAACAAAATCTTAGTTTATTATTGCATAAAAACTCATCCAGTATCATTCCATTATTGTAAAAACACATTTCTCAATTTCAAGTGCATTTAATAATAAAACATAAAAGCAAATTCAGGGAAGGTTTCTTAATTACTTCCGAATGAATATAATTCTACTAAAGCGTCCTAAGAATTGCTGATTTATTATTGAAATGATAAATTTACTTTAAATGTAGAATCCGTTTCTAATTAAACTTTTTAAATTTGTTTAAAAAGTTTCTAGCCTATCCAACAAAATCTTAGTTTATTATTGCGTAAAAACTCATCCAGTATCATTCCATTATTGTAAAAACACATTTCTCAATTTCAAGTGCATTTAATAATAAAACATAAAAGCAAACTCAGGGAAGGTTTCTTAATTACTTCCGAATGAATATAATTCTACTAAAGCGTTCTAAGAATTGCTGATTTATTATTGAAATGATAAATTTACTTTAAATGTAGAATCCGTTTCTAATTAAACTTTTTAAATTTGTTTAAAAAGTTTCTAGCCTATCCAACAAAATCTTAGTTTATTATTGCGTAAAAACTCATCCTGTATCATTCCATTATTGTAAAAACACATTTCTCAATTTCAAGTGCATTTAATAATAAAACATAAAAGCAAATTCAGGGAAGGTTTCTTAATTACTTCCGAATGAATATAATTCTACTAAAGCGTTCTAAGAATTGCTGATTTATTATTGAAATGATAAATTTACTTTAAATGTAGAATCCGTTTCTAATTAAACTTTTTAAATTTGTTTAAAAAGTTTCTAGCCTATCCAACAAAATATTAGTTTATTATTGCGTAAAAACTCATCCAGTATCATTCCATTATTGTAAAAACACATTTCTCAATTTCAAGCGCATTTAATAATAAAACATGAAAGCAAATTCAGGGAAGGTTTCTTAATTACTTCCGAATGAATATAATTCTACTAAAGCGTTCTAAGAATTGCTGATTTATTATTGAAATGATAAATTTACTTTAAATGTAGAATCCGTTTCTAACTAAACTTTTTAAATTTGTTTAAAAAGTTTCTAGCCTATCCAACAAAATCTTAGTTTATTATTGCGTAAAAACTCATCCAGTATCATTCCATTATTGTAAAAACACATTTCTCAATTTCAAGCGCATTTAATAATAAAACATAAAAGCAAATTCAGGGAAGGTTTCTTAATTACTTCCGAATGAATATAATTCTACTAAAGCGTTCTAAGAATTGCTGATTTATTATTGAAATGATAAATTTACTTTAAATGTCGAATCCGTTTCTAAATAAACTTTTTAAATTTGTTTAAAAAGTTTCTAGCCTATCCAACAAAATATTAGTTTATTATTGCGTAAAAACTCATCCAGTATCATTTCATTATTGTAAAAACACATTTCTCAATTTCAAGTGCACTTAATAATAAAACATGAAAATATATTCAGGAAAGGTTTCTTAATTACTTCCGAATGAATATAATTCCACTAAAGCGTTCTAAGAACTGTTCCGTGAATGAGTCATCTTACCCCAAAAATCCATATAAATTCTTTCTAATATCGCCTCCAAGAATTTTACATGGGAAATTTTTCTAATGAGATCTGAGGCAAGTTTGAAAAATGAGAAAGATAATTATATACACTCTTCATTAAGCTTCGTAAAGACAGTGATCGTCTTAAACCGAATCAACAAAACATGGCTATATAGTTGATAATAAACTCATACGATGGTGATTAGACGTTGGCGAAAGAGATGTTTTTGGCGCCCGTAATTTAATCAAGAGCTTTTGCTCAAGCTTTTCTTTTTTTGAGGGGAAAGTCTGAGTTTTAATAAGTTAACAGGATTGGGGGAACCATTAGATTTAATTGATATTTTTGTTCAAACACGTTTGGTGGGGGAACTCTAATGAAATTTTACTTCGTTTTCTAGGACTTGTTGTGAAAAAAGCACTTTTCGCCTGCTTATTTTTTTTTATCGAATTAATTAATTTAACTCAAATCACTCTCATTGTAGCTAAAGGGGTTCTTAAGACAAATTTGATGTGAAGTAGTGATGTTTAGGGTAGAGTTTTAATAATGTATAATGAAGGAAAATTATATTATTTTGGATTTACAGATCATATCTTTTCTTTTAAAAGTTTGTAAATTTATACACATTTATCAGTGTATTTTAGAACCAAATTTTTAAATTCAAATAAATATTAAAGGTCATCATAACCTGCTTCAACTTCTAAACTTTCCGCTCAAAATTTGTTTCAGTATTTTACATTGATTTGGTCAATGGTGCATTGACTCACCATTTTATTTCTTAAATAAAATATAATTTTTCATGCCCCAAACATTTTTTTGTGTCGCCATGAATGTAATTTAAGTAGATTTAACTGAAGATAAAACTACATTTTATAAAATTTCGATGTTTGGATTAAAATGAATTAAACTCTTATATCAAAAATCTATTTATTAGTTTTATTTTCATAAAAATGCTTTTGCATGATGCATAAATTTATATCTTGCTATTAGTTGATAATAATAATTGGGAAGTTTAGTGACATTTTGGGGAATTTGTGAAAATTGAAATGCATAGAAATAGCCCCAAAAAAATTTTATATTAAAAACTATTGTTATAGTTATTTTAAATAGAAAATTAAACTAATTATGAACTTAGAGTCAGTTAATATTCTAAATTTATATTGAATTTTGTTGTGATCATAAATCTGTAATTGCAAATGTTACCATAATATTTTTGAATTGTTTTTTTTTTTTTTTTGAGCTTTTCAATTCTTTTGCAGTCAGACATTCTTATAATTATTTTTTTCTTTATAATTTCTATCATTGGTAATAGTAACAAAATTGAATAATATTAGAGCTCAGTGAAGCAAATTATTCTTAAAATTTTTAATTTATATTTTACTGATGGAAATTTATTGGAAAAGCTATGCTTAAATAAACATGAATTTTTTTACCAGATTTTCTTACTTATAATTATAACTCTTACTTATATTGTAATTCTAATTATAATTCTTGCTTATAAATATAGGGGAGAGGGGGGCACATGTGAAGAAATTTTTTTATTTCTTCATGATTCAAAAAATATCATAAATTTCTCACAGCAAAGAACTCCATATGTTTAAGTAGTCTTTTCTTTGTCTTATGGAATTTTTTTAGATTTTTCAATAAAATATTTCTTTACTTTAGGACATTTTGAATGACTTTAATTGTTCACATGTGCCCCTATGGTGGGGCACATGTGAACATGCCTGGGGCAAATATGAACAAGATTGAAAACACAAAGCAATTATCATATTTAAAAGAAAAAAATCTTTAATATAACAGATATAGATACACATTATACTGAAGAGGTTGTAGCTTATTAGGTGAATTTATTGGGTTTATTTGTTTAGGTGAATTTATTGAATTTATTGGGTTAATTTCGTGAATTGGGTTTTTCGCAACTTCATGTTCCTCAGGAGTTGTAATGGGCCTTTTTCTTTCTTCTCTGATACTCTTTCACGCTTTTTTTTCGCATTTTCATTCAAAACTTAGAAGAGAAGGCAGCATAAAGGATATTTTATTAAATAAAGAATATTCTTACATATATTGCTTTTGCAAAATAGGTTTTCTACTAAGAATAATAATATATTTTAAAAATTATTTTAAACTCAACTTTTTAAGTATTAAAATATTATATCTTTTTACTTCTCGTAATCATTATACAATACAAAATTGTTGACCAACCATTTAATAAAAAAAATTGAAGAAAAAATTAACAATTAATTAACTAATTATGGAAAATTAAATAATAATAATCTTAAATGCATACATATTTTTTAAACTTATATTATCATGAGGATAATAATCTTAATACTATGTAGGGGCACAAGGGAACTGTTCACATCTGCCCCAAATGTTTTGTTCACAAGTGCCCCATCATCCTTCTTAAGCCTAACTTGAAAAATAAAGAAATTTTGATTGAGTAAAAAAAATAAATAATTGCCATAAACTTACCTGAATGTTCATATAATTGTCTGTAATAGTTAGTTTTAGCTCATTAGTTGATTTATACTATGTTTTCACTTAAAGAAGAGAGTGATAAAAGTATATAGAACACCAGCTAATACAAAAAAGTTGTCAGAATAGAACAACAAAATGGCTCATTGTTCTGAAAATTTGGCAGAGAGGTAGGACCAATACTACCATCTATTGAAAATTTGTGAAGAATTTTTATTTCGAATCATATTGGTAAAACATATCATGTACACATCTGCCCCCCTCTCCCCTAACACTTTGAATATTTAGACTAAATAAAATTTTAAAAAATGTTAAAATTAGATAAAGAAATAAAGACTAAAAAAAGTCTTTTGCGTCTCTATAAAATCAATTTCATCAATATTGGAGAAAAAAATTTCTACACTTAATTTTCTGTTTTTTTATTTCCCTGCTGTATTTTTCTACTGCAGGTTAATTAAAAGCAACTTGAATTACATTATTATCTTTAATTTAAATCTTATTACGCTTCTCTTAAATAAGAATAAAAGACCTAAGAGTTCAGATAATATTGAATTAAAATTGTTGTTTAAAAAGCTTTATTGTTCCTATTAAGTTTCCTTAACCTTTTACATTAAGAATAAAAGCTTAATGAGTAAAAAACAATCTTAAAAATCGCACATAATATTGAATTCAAACTGCTCTTTATAAAACTTTTTTTTTCTGCAGTGTAAAAAATAGATACTCAAAATTCACGAGATTTTCTTTGTCTTGAACAAACTGCTTCCTGGTCTATCTCCGAGAAAACGATTTTAGTCAATAGTAAAGTAAACTTCCGCCATTCCATTTTTTTCCAAAAAGCACTCATCGTGTCTAATGTCTCAATAATCACTTTATAGTGGGCACCATATAGCTGGACCAATGTCATTTTCACAACACAAGGAAGAACAGATAGATAAATTTCGCTCATGCCTGAAGCAGGATTCGAACGTGGGATGTTCCTGATACGAGCCCAACTTTTTCCCCTCCATACAAGCCGATTGTCTTATTTCTTTACTCATTTTCTTCGTCTAGTCTTCATCCTCGTTTTGTAGTTCTAGTCAACATTCTCCCACAACTCACTGCTTCAAGGTTTCCAGTTGATGAAACATTTTTTTTCCACAGAGCTCCCGTTTCGTCACAAATCACGTGATTTCATGATGAAATAATTCTCAAAATTAGTGAAATATAGCTGAAGGTTTGCTAAATCGTCAAAAAGAGAAGATTTTGTTTCTGAGAGTGTATTAAGTTTCTTCAACTTTTTATACGATGCTTTTTTATTATACTCGTTCTAAAATTTCTTTAATATATTTAATTTTAAAAATATAATCATAAACCAGTTATTTGATGATTATACTTTTATAAATTAAATTCCTTTGTCCGTTACGTTACTTTGTCTAATCATTTCTACACTTTTCGAATTTAGAGCAAGTCGAATGCAGATTTGCTATAAGTTCATACTTGATAACGCGCAAATTAAACCTCATGAAACTTGACTAACGATTAGAATTTTTAAAGCTTATTAAATCAAAATATGATGCAAATTCTATGTAATCATATACTGCCGAGTAAAAAATTCCAGATCAAATTACGATATAAAGTACCGGTACTTCGGTTGCATCATTTGTAAAATTCATTTTTAACGTAAACTATTATGGCGTAATTTTTACAGTAATATTTATTTAATTAAAGCGATTCAGTGATTCTGCAGTAATTATTACTGTAAAAACTACGATGTATCAGATTTTATATTCCATTTCATGCTTCGGTAAAAATAGATTGTACGGTAAAAAGTACCGTCGCCTTAACTGCAGATACTTTTTATTCGTGCGGTGATATTTTAAGTAACGAAATCAGATACAAAAAACTTTTTTCTCTGAATAGACATACCTTTTATTTTGACGGACTTTCTTTTTATTATATTTTTTATTATTATTTTTATTATTTTATAATTATTTTTCAAATTATTTTTTTGATTATTCTTTTATTTTCTTTTTTTTTCTTTTATTATTTTTATTTAATAATAGTCGAAAAAATTTTGAATTGTGAGGTATAAAAATTTTACACCATTTTAAAGAATGTAATTTTCTAACGCAAAATACAAAATTTGAAAAAATTCGGTGTAATAGCTCCTATGAAATCCAATTTTAAAAGAGGTATATTTAATTTTCGATCTATCTGGAACCGATGGATCCAACCGATTTCTTTCAATTGTTTTTCTCTTATAAAATTACATTTCTTTAAACTATGTGAAAATCTGTATACATTACGGCTCAAAAGAGTTTAAACTATTATTAAATAAAATATCAAAAAATAATAAATTATAATTATAATTATAATTTTCGAAGAATGATATTTCGATAAACGAATTTTATAATTGTATGCAGAAGTTTTTCGATTTGCTTAAAAAAATTTTAGATATGGCGAGATAAGCAAGAAACAAAATTTTCAAACTTTGAACCCCTCTAATGACCAAACTATTGTAGCCATATTTTCCAGATTGTGATTAACCCCTATACTTAGTGGATGAAGTTGTCAAATATTGTCGTTTATTCTGAGAAAGCATCGTCTGTACTAATTAATTTGGTCATCCCCAGTGAACTAATAAATTGAATTGCGTGAAAGTCCGATTAATAAATCAAAAATAGCTCCGTTTTTTTTAAACTTATATTTTATTTTGCTCACTCTACATAAGTAGGAAAAATGAAAATATTCTGTTCATCACAAGCAAAACGTGTTCTGTCAAATGTTTTATTTTGCAAATTTGCTTTAATTTTTCGTCAAACAACATGTTGGGATTGTTCCAAATGCTATTAGGAATGTAAAGCATAGTTAAAATCGACATATTTGGTCAAGATGCGAGAAAGAAACCATGACAATTAAAGAAAAAATATTAGTGATTCATTGTATTTAAACCTTAAAATAGATGTAGTTTAGTGTGTTTTAACTTTTTAATTGTCAATTTATTCCAGCACAGAAAATTTATCCCTTAATGTCCTTGCATGAAAGAGGGTAAAAAATTTGGTAAAATTAACCGTACTGAATGGTAATAACATTTCTATTAAAAAAATTTCCTTTCATTATGGTAAACATAAATCAAAATTTTGATCTTCAAAACTATAGTTTTAATTACCACACATGTATAGTTTTAATTACCAAAAATGCAAAAATAAACTTAACATAAATTTAACCGAATGAATGATTTTTATGCCATAATCATGAAAAAAAATTACCAAATTTTATAAGAGCATATTTCATTGTTAATTTTACCAAAATCATTACCAATGCACTTGGTTAAAACTACTGACCTTTTTTGGTGTTGTTCCCATACAGCCAGAAACACAGTAAATTTTATCATTTTCTGTTAGTTTTAACCATATTTTTTTCTAAATGCTACTGACATAAAAGTATTTAACACATAGCTCCTTAATACGATTCCGAAGTTATTAGAAAAAAAGCAATTAGTGTGCTTGCAAAATGCGTAAAAAATATAAAATTAAGAATTTATGTGCTATTAAAACTAGAGGAATTATTTTACGTTAGCGCAAAATAACTTAGTTTGTATTTTTTAAATAAAATGAGAGAGCTCTATACGATAAAGTGTGAGAATAGTCATACTACTTTAATATTTAAATACATTTTTATACGTATTCGCCTTTTGCAAGTAAGGGGCAACCTTTTTTACCTTTATTAAAAAAAAAGAAAAGGTTTTGACATATTCTCAACATAAACTACCAACAATGATTCCGAACATAATATTGTAATTTTCAGCATAACATTATGATCCTAAACCTCGTACTGCACTGAGATTCTCATTCATTTTGATGACCTCTTTACATTTCTTCTGACCATCTTCTTTGATACAACTTTGTTTCTATTTATCTGGAACTTTAGAAAATGAAGATATGTTTGTGGCTCGTGCATAGATTGTACGTGCATTAATAGTGCGAGGTTGTATAATTGTGGCAAGAGATGACGGATGGCACTTTCAATTTCATCCTATTAATGTTTAATAGAATTGAGATCTGGAAAGAGTGGGGGCCAATGCAAATGCGTAAAATGTATCTGGCGTTCCCACAACCTAGCCATTATAACACCAAAACTATAGTAAGACACCTTTTAACGTTGAAACAGCCTTTTACCAGTGGCATAAATCTTCAGCAATACAATGCGTACTCTAATGATAGGTTCAAAAGCATGATTGCACTACATTAGCCTTTTAGCGCAATTTCAAAAAATGTGTTCATCCTTTGCATAAAAATGTCAGGTGACTATAATAAAGTGGTCACTCTGTCTATGATTATAATCACTAAAATATGATGTATGATAATTATAATATGATTCTTTAAAAGGGTAAATAATGGAATTTAAGATTATTATTGTTAATTAAAAATTGCTCATGCCATTATATATACGTTAAACAAAAATCTCTTTACAGCTTTGTAGAAATGATATAAAACAAAAAGATGTAAAGAAGAGAAAACGACAAATTAATGAAAGTTTTGTGTTTCGTTGGAAGAGAAATATCTTCTAGCGTTTAGTTCAGTAGTGAGTCGTTTTTGTAAGCTTTACACAAAACAATTTATATTGTAATATCGTAAAACTTTTTATATTACTTACCTAAATTGAAGGAAAATATCTGCACTAAAATTTTGATGAAGAGAAATAATTTATATGCATTAAATAATGCCAACAATTAAACCAGGCTATAAGTTTCTGGTGCTAAGAAATACGCGTGTAAGTTTCGTTTTAGTGACATGTTTCTTCTCATAAATAAACATATTATTCTTTGAGTTTTTACTACATGTTTTAGACATTGAAGGAATAATATAACCTATTGACGCAGTTGGGATACCTGTTCTTTTATATATGTTTTTTTCTGACGCTCTAGCTGCAAGCTAAAATACACTTTTGTATTTTTCAATTATAAAAAAAGAATCTAAGTTACAAAAAAAAATCTACTGGGATAGCGGAATTATATTTGTTGCAAAATATTAAATCCCAAAAAAATGTAGCTTGAAATCTTTTTTCATTCATGTTCAAAAATTTATCAATAATTAACTTTGTAAATTAAAGAAATTTCTTTGATGAATAACTGCTCCTCATCGATCTAAATAACTGCAAATAAACTTTATAGTTAATGACAAATTATAGTTTAAGAAAAATTATAGTTTACAAGTGAGCCGTTTTTGGTAGATATGCATTTTAACACAGTAACAGACATCATGTTTAATGCTGTATTTCATAACCATAAATAATTGAAATGCTAAATATAATATTTTTCACTTATTTTGACCCATATTAATTCGAATTAAAAGTATGAAAAATATATTTAATAAATCTCCTGTATCAAAAGGTTAAAGATCATTATTTTGGGAAACTTTATATAGTGTTGATATAAAGAAGAAAATTGTGCTTTGCAACATTTTTCAAAATTTTTTCACATTTAAAAAGAGCAATGTACATATTTTCTAGCTTATTTCAATCAACATCTCATTAAAACATAATTAAATCAATACCACATATTACATTTAGAAATTAAACGATCGTAAACCATGAAGTGCAATATTAGGTGCATATCCATCAATATGGCATACCTAATGGATAAAACATGCAGCATGTGGACAAACATGGATTCCCTATACCAATACCAGGATTCCATTAGAGCGAAACAAGCTCAATCATTGATAACACACGTATTCCGGAGTCTACACGTTTAGATGCATTAATAATAATTATCTCTAGCGCACTGACTTAAAGCATAGCAAATGCCTGTATTCTAAAACGAATTGCTGTTAGTATAACAAAATAATGAGGTGTTAAGGCAATATAAGAACGGATAATTTGTTACAATTTATGTCACTGGTGAATGTTTAGACTTATTTTTAAAATTTGGCATTAATCCACGCTCTCGAAAAAAATGTAGCCAAGTATATAATGTTTGTTTTGTAATATTGACTTTTTTTCCTAATTTTATTTTAAAACATTTATTATTTGTTTATTAAGTTTGTTAATCGGTTACAAAATAAATTCAAGTTGAGGATATAAAGCGAAATTTGTTTTGTCCTTCTAGCCTAATACTATTCCACTGAGAAAAAAATACAGTCAAAACTACCAGAATATAGGAAAAGTTATCCTGTTTCTGGTTGTATGAGACCAAAAAGGTCGGCTATTTTTAGCGAAGCGCTTTGAAAATGATTTATATAAAATTAGCAATTAAATATGTATTTGTGATATGCGATAAAATTCTGTAAATTTTTTAAAATTTGGGATTTTTCCCCCGATACTTTAGAGCATGGCGTAAAAAAGATTTATTCGAATAAATTTACTTTTTAGCTTTGTATTTTTTACTAAATGTGTGCTAATAAGAATTATAATTTTGATAACCAGAATTTGCGCTAAACCATTCAAAATGAACGTAAATATTAACAAATGAATGGTTAAAATAGTGTATCTTTTGGTTTTATCAACCAAAATTTGTTTTTTTTCCTGCTAAAAATTACACTCTTATATAGTAGGGAAGAGTGAGGTCAATTGTAACAGGGTACGATTGTAACAGAGCAAAAATTTCGAGTGTCGAGTTCTAGATTTGGTTCCTAGGTGGCGCAGAAGGTGTATTTAATAAATCTACATGGACACCCCTGCTGGCAACAATTTTTATGTACTTTTGAAAGAGTTACATCACAAAAGATATTTTCACGCTAGGTAAGTACTTTTTTTGGTATTAGAATATTATATTGTAACAAAGTAATTTTGTTTAAACAAATAAAAATTATTAACCGAATATGTAAGTGGACACCTTAATTAACATTTAAAAAAAAAAGATTAGTTTTGCTAATTAACTAGCATTGTTTTTAACAAATGAAGCTGAAATGGCGTCTTGGGGTCGATTGTAACAATAAGTAAAGGGACGAATGTAACAGCTGAAAATAAGTAATCCTATGTTTACAAACCATTACTTAACTCTTTAAGAACCACCAATAGTTTCCTATATCATTTATATTATGTTGCATGTGCATTATTTTATTTGTCACCTTTCACATCATAAATAAAAAATTTTAACCCCTTAAAGTTAAAAGTTTAACCCTTTAGGTCTCTGCTCATTATTATTTTTACTCCTAAAATATCACTACTATTTTGATCAATAAAAAAATATATCACAAGTATGATAATATGTATAATTAACTATGTTTTAGTTGAACTTATGAACTGTTACAATTGACCCCGTAAGTGGGGACAATTGTAACAAGTGCACGACTGTCAAAAATTGTTAATAACTAATATAATAACACTTAAAATAAGGTATTTATTTATTTTTCTAGTAGAGGATAGTCTATTTTACTCGTCTGTAAATTAATACTAATAATATATTGGATTTTTTGTTAGTTAAAAATAGTTAAGTAAAAAATGTTATAATTGACCCCACTCTCCCCTACGGTAATTTTAACAGAAATTTTCTCAATTGAAAGGTAAACTTATGCAATTTGTTTTGATAGAATATAAATAATGCTTATAAAATATAAAACGTTTTAGTATTTTACTTATATTGTTTACTGTTGGCATGACAGCTAAATCTAATGTTACTGGCATTCGTAATCGAAAAGGGTAATTTCACGTAACTGTTGGAAAAGGAGAAATTATTTCAAAGTGGAGTTCTGTTTGAAGTCAATTAGTGATTATAATAAAATTAATGATAAAATAAATCATTACAAGAAGAAATTTAAAAATCTAAGAAATTATATTTATTTGTCGTCTGAACACTATCCTAATCTTTAAATGCGTAATTAAACTTACATGTTATAAGAGTGACCATTTACCAACAAGTATTTTCCGATTCTGATATGTGATTCATAATTAAGTCATCATTGTCAAATGCTTCTTCCCCATTTTCTTTTAGTATAGTCTCACTGGATATATTTTTTTTGATCAATTAATTCCAAAAAAATCTTTTATACTATCTTAGACTATATAAAGACTATTATAAGATTATTATATACGACTATATTAGACGATTTGAGGTCCTCTCCTCGTACCAATAATAACGTGTTCTAGAATGTGAAGATCCGATCAAAAGTTATTTAGGATGAAAAGTTTTTTATTTATTTTTTATTTTTTTCTTGCGCACTGTACATTATCAATTCAAATCTACGTTATCTTATAAATGAAATTTGACAAATAAATAACGATAAGTTATTCAAGATGTTCACTTTAACCCCCTCTCCTGTACTAATTTAAATGAGCGTGTTTCGCTGTGTCGGATGTTTCGTCGCGACAGCCCTTAATTTATACTGATGCAGTGTTTATGAGAAAGAATCTAAAAATCGATATATTAAAGACGTTGATTACGAAACTGTCTGCAAACAATATGCTCAGTAGTTTTAATTATTATTAATTTATTCAATATTTTTTAATTGTTTTTAATACCTAGTCCTTTACCAGGACAAAAGCTTTTTAAATTATATTCACATTATATATTTAAGAGTAGAAACTTTAAATTTTACTTCCCATCAAATACATTCATATAAATTAGACAAAATGGAAGTTCATTTAGTTAACATCTCATGCATTCTAATATAAATAGAAACAGTTACATGTTTCATATATGACTGTCAAAACTCTACCTTCAAAAAGATATTTTCATCTGATATATAGCTAATACAAAAACATAGACAGTATGAAAAAAAAATAGCACATAAAAGAAGCTAAATGAAAAGCAATCCGAACTTTTTCATCTGCATTGTTCACAAAATTTAGGTAAAGGAAGGAATTTAATAAATTCCTTTACATTTTCTGATGAAATAAAGATCCCACGCCTTTCACATAATAAGTGAAAGAAAGTAATAATACGGGATCGTAATTTTTTTTCACTTCCCTGGAATCTGTCAAAACCTTTCTTCTTTACGGTCAATTGGATTGGCAACAACGGCAGCATAGTTTCACGCAGATCACGCAAATTCTCGTCACACGCGAGATTTGATGGATCGGCATAATTTTAGCGTCATGCTGCTTTTTCTAATATTTTTCTGTTAGAATATTTTTTTTTTTTTTACCCCTCCTGTTTTTTTGTTTAATAAAATGGTATTTCCGATATGCGGTTGGATGGGATGTCTTCTTGAGTTGTCAAATACTTCGTTTTTAATCGTTATTGGCCTTGTAATAGTTTCTCTTGCGAAAATCGATCTTATTCATTGATTGCTGATGACATTGTGGCTAGAAGGTTCTATGGGCATATTGATAGATTACAGTTTAATTTTTTTCTCTCCATAATCAAACGTGTAAGCACGCAACATATTTTTGGCTTTTGCTGAAAAGTGTAAACCTTTTAAGTGCTACTACAGATTTAGGAATAAATAGAATTTAAGGCAGATTTAAATTATGTGAAGCACTTAATTTTAATGTACGGGGATAAAATACTTATTAAAAAGTACTATATTTTTAGAAAAAATTATTTTCACTACCCGCACTTAATCATCAAAAATGATTCCACAAACAACGTTTATTTGGTCACCATTAAAGTTCTCACACTTAGGATGATTGACAAGCAAAGAGTAACTATCAATAGTTCAAATCTTTTATAAAAAAATAAACTCGAACTGCCATTGTCTGTATCTAAAATCACAGTAATTGTATGGTAATGGTATTTCTGGTAAAAAAAAAAAAAAAAAAAATACTTATTTAAGTCATTCATTTAGCAATTTTCCTGTTTACATTGCGGCGGTTTACCGGAAAATGAGGTTTTCAAAAATACAGCTCTTATTACCAAACATTTAGTAAAAAATACAAAACTGAAAAGTTAATTTAACCAAATAATAAATGTCTTTTTTATGCAATGACTAAAGGTGCCAAGACTGCAACACCAAATAAACGTTTTTTTTTTTAATTTTTTTTTTTTTTTTTTTACGAAACATATAGAATATGAAACGCACCAAGTATGTAGAATTCCACAAGCTTGGATTAAACAATTTTATTTTACCCCAATTAAAATCCCTCTTAAACAAATGAAGCCAAAAAAGGATAAAAATAAAAGTATTGCAAAACCGGACAGAATATCAGTTCATCTTTACATCATTTCGGATATTTATGATGAGTCCTGAATTTATTTCAATATCCTCGAAAGATAAAAAAAAATATTTAAACGAATAAAAAGCACCAAAATATAAGTATAGATGATGTGATTCGGAAAATAAATCGAAACTATTTTTAATGTATTGAATTTTATACTAAATTAATTCGTCCGTTAGTGGGACTCACAAAAAATAAATAAATCGATAGTATCCTCATTAGTTTGCAACTGATACTGATAAACCGTTATTCGTACTTATATATATATATATATATATATATATATATATATATATATATGTAATACAAAAATTATTAATACTTTTGCATTAATAAAAGAATTAAAACTCTTTCGTTTTCATAAAATGTCTTTGTTAAAGAATAAGCGTAGAGAGATTCTATTTTGGGAATTCAAGGCTGATAAACATACGATTGAGTTATTTTTAGAATCTCTCCCCCTTTTCACTTCCATATAAGGAAGCAGTAAATGATTTTCCTTAATGCGTAAGGATACAAGTATGTCAGCGACTGTGCCTGTTTACTCAAATCTGTGTTAGTATAAAATGCGAGAGCAATGGTTTTCGCATGTCCTTTCCATCATCCTGATAAGTTGGTAATACAAAAATTATAATACTTTTGTATTAATTAAAGAATTAAAATTCTATCGTTTTCATAAAATGTCTTTGTTAAAGAGTAAGCGTAGAGAGATTCTATTTTGGGAATTCAAGGCTGATAAACATACGATTGAGTTATTTTTAGAATCTCTCCCCCTTTTCACTTCCATATAAGGAAGCAGTAAATGATTTTCCTTAATGCGTAATGATACAAGTATGTCAGCGACTGTGCCTTTTTACTCCAAAATGTGTTAGTATAAAAGCGAGAGCAATGCTTTTCGCATGTCCTTTCCATCATGTTGTGATCCTGATAAGTTGTTCCAGAATTGACAGAAGTCTTGCCCACCCTCTCCCTTGTGGAGAGCGGATGTGGACTGTTATCAATACCAACCTACTGTTAATAAATCATTTTAGAACGTATGATGGCTTACGACTGCATTATTTAAGCTATCTATATAACAAATAAAAGGGATTTTAGTCCTTTTATTACATATATATATGTAATACAAAAATTATAATACTTTTGTATTAATAAAAGAATTAAAACTCTTTCGTTTTCATAAAATGTCTTTGTTAAAGAATAAGCGTAGAGAGATTCTATTTTGGGAATTCAAGGCTGATAAACATACGATTGAGTTATTTTTAGAATTTCTCCCCCTTTCACTTCCATATAAGGAAGCATGAAATGATTTTCCTTAATGCGTAAGGATACAAATATGTCAGCGACTGTACCTGTTTACTCAAATCTGTGTTTGTATAAAATGCGAGAGCAATGGTTTTCGCATGTCCTTTCCATCATGTTGTGATCCTGATAAGTTGTTCCAGAATTGACAGAAGTCTTGTCCACCCTCTCCCTTGTGGAGAGCGGATGTGGACTGTTATCAATACCAACCTACCGTTAATAAACCATTTTAGAACGTATGATGGCTTACGACTGCATTATTTAAGCTATCTATAACACTGATAAAAGGGATTTTAGCCCTTTTATTACATATATATATATATATATATATATATATATATATATATATATATATATATATATATACGACTAATAAAGTTGTCACGTTCAATACTAAATGCATGCTTAAACTTATAGCAGTGTCCAACTGTAAAGAAAATAAGAAAATTTTATGATCTTGAATTAATCTGTTCCAACAAAGTAAAACATATAATGTTTAGGTTTAAAATCAAATGTTTACGTTAGTTCAGTTTGAAATTTGGAATTATCAAAAATTTGTTTTAAAAGAATTGTTTTGTCGAACTGATTGGATATTTAATATTCCAGTTCCATATCAACGAAAGATAAATTTTACATGGAATACGTTGAACAATTAATCTAATAAAAAAATTAAAAGGCAGCTCCGATTCTCAATCATAAATTTTAAAGATCTGAATTTCAGCTGGAAAATTGAATTTTTAATCCCATTTTTTCTAAACTGTTGATGACTTCAAATTGTTTAAAGAAGAGTAAATGAATTATCAATGAAAGAGTTATCAATATCAAACAGTAGATTTTAAATATTGCAGTTCGATGAAAGACGGTAAAATTTTAAAGCACTATTCTTTTCCTACTAAGGAGTTTAAGTTTCTCAGAAATAAATATATGATATTTAAAAACTTCTATAGAACAGTGCAAACAATATCAATAAAATTCCGTTGTCAAATATATTAGAATTTAATATTTCAGCTAAATGAAAGAGTGATAAAATTTTAATCCATAACATTCGTATTAAACAAAAAGAAATTAAAGAGTGGTTTCCATTCCTCAACCATAAATTCTGAGGGAAAAGCATAGAATAAAGAAGGATTGGAACAACATTTATTACTTCTATAGCAAGTACACAGGGGAGTTTGCGGCAAGAAAAGCAATATTTTCTGACAGACATAAATAGATTGAAATTCTCAAAACATATTGAGATGAAAACGACGAAATTGCGATCACCTCAAACTTCATAAAAAAAATACTCCGAATCCTTTTGAAATTTTTGCGTAGTGAAATGAAACGAGAAAAAAAAAAAGTAAAATCTTTTTGTCCTAAATCTATTTATCCTAAATCAATTTTGTTGTTTCTTTTCCTTGAGTAAATAAATGAAGAGACAAATTATGCCGAGTAAGTTTTGGAAATCTTCGTAAACAATGAAATAAATTTGTGTTTTGTTTTCTATAGCGTGACAAGCGTTCAAAGTAAAATAGATTTATTCCTTTTCTTTTTTTCCAAAACACGCAGGTATTTTCTTTATTTCTAGAAAAGAATTTGATTTATTTAAATCTTCTTTCTTCAGATAGATTTTTTTTATACGAAAATATTTAATATATTTTTGAAGTAAAACAGATTTTGCAAATCTCTTTGCAACGAAAACTTTACTATCATCATTATTTGTAAGTATTATTTTTATAATATTCGGTAAACTTCGCTTCCAATTTGTTATATTCAAGATTTTTGCTATTATTCAATATTATTTTTCGTATTTCTGAATGGAGTAGGATATAAATGAATCTAAAAGCTTTTCTGTGCATATGTAGTTTTAAATATATCATATTATAAGTATGTAATATATATCATTTATTTTCCGTTTAATAGTTTGAAATAGAATTTGCTAGACTATTAGTTTTTTACTATTACTTTAAAACTTTTTCTAATTGGAAATTTAAAATTGATTTAATATAAGATTAATAGTTATGTGGAAAAATGAGCTTTTGCATGAGTGTTACTACATAAAAAATGGTATTTGAATCAAGAGTTGATATGTCAGAAAGAATTATCCCCTTTTAAAGTTACTTCGAGAGATTCCTTTTGCATTATTTAATTTTAAAACCAATCATTATTCACTGCGTTTGACAAACATTTATTTAAGGAATCTAATTTAAAAAATGTTTTTGAGTGATTGTTAGAAATGTTTTTATATTCCTTTCTTATACGGGTATTTCCAATTCAATAAAATCTATTTTATTGAAACTTTAAATTTTATTTTAAGTTTTGGTAATTGAGTTTATGTCTACTATAATTGTGCTTCAGTAAATGTATTGCAAATGTGTATAATTAGTCAAAGAATTTGTTAAATCTTCTATTTGAAAAGTCATTTAAATAATTTGAACAGAAAATACGCTGGGTATGAAACAATATAGATTTATAACAGCCGATTAGAAATTTAATCCTTGATAGCAGTGTAAGATAGATTTTGATGTCTGCAACAATCTTTACCACAAAGCCATACAAACTTCACAAAAAAGTAGCAAATAAACCATGCACATTTTGATCAATGCTAAGTTTAACTGTGTTTACTAACGCGCTATGAGGTTTGCATTAAGTTTGCGTAAACAACCCTTTTATATCAAGGTTGAATCTGTCTTAGCAAAATAAGGATAGAAAAATCTTCTGAAATCGAGGATGACTCATCATTTGCAAATCAAAATTCGAGAACTTTCTAAAATCGAGGATAAATTCAACTTCCCTAGGTTTATTTAAGATTCTATGACCATATTCGTTAAAATGTGTTTAAGTGAGCCTAGTTACCAAATTTTTAAACCTGTATAATTGTAAAATTTTTAAAAGCTGAACTTTGAAAAACTTTGCAAGAATTTTAAATTTTTTTTTAAACCTTTAAATGTGAACTTAGGAAACTGTTTCCTATCTAATACATTTCAATATAAAATAAGAAATATTCAAAAATATTAATTACTTAATAAATAAAAAAATGAGTGAGAGTAATTCTTCATGTATTTAAGCAAAAGAAATATAATCTCTTCTTTATCTTAAGAAGACTCTTAAAGATTTAGTTTAAAATCACGATGTTACATTTTTGTGAGATTTATGATCATAAAATATGTGAATCAAAATCAATGTATCCAAAACTGTGTACTTTTCTGTTATATCTATATTTTTTTTAACTTTATATTTTTATAACAGAACACTTTCATAATTTTTAAAGAAATGAATATTTGATAAACCCTTAAAGCGTATAGAGAAATACAAAAGAATATTGATATTTGTTTCACTAAATCTTTGTTATCTTCTGAATATATCAATGATTCTAACAAAGGCAATCTGTACAACAAAATTATTAGCCTCCCTTAAACCAAACTTGTGGTTTAAATACTTGTGGGAATAATATAATTTTTCTAATTAAACAAATGGAATATTAAAAATATAATATTCATGTTTTTGTAAGACGTAATAATTTTAGTAATTGTTCCTTGTTGATTGAAACTATGCAATTTTTCCAAGAACTCCTTAAGCAAAATAAATATAATAATGTTTAGAAATTCAAATAAGTATTCTAATTAAAAAAAATACTTATTTGTATTTGTTGTTAGCAAAATGATTCCAATATTCGATTTCTGTCTTTTAATTCAAGCAATACGATGAGTGTTACTATCCATATCGCCAAAAATGACGCAAAATGAACCTTCCAATTTATCAGAAAGGATGAATAATTACTTGTAATGAGCCAGGTTGAAACTTAATGAACATTCATCTCTGGGAAAATTTTGCTTGCAGCATCGATTTCGAATTTTCCTTTCACAACTCAAAAGTCATTCGACCCATGGAACGATTTCGAAATGGCGATCCTTTGTTATTAAGTCGTCTGCTTTTAATGACTTCGCTTCATTTCGTAAAGGATTACACAAGAAGGTCGATAAAGGAAGACTCCGACCGCAACAGAACATGAAGGATATTAATTTCAGAGCTAGTTGTTGCGTGGAAGAAGACTCTGTTTATGTTTCAACGATGCACGATTCATTTGTCAAATGCACTGGAAGGTGAATGATGAACTAATTAATTAATTGTTACATCTTTCGTAATCAGTCTTTAAATGGGGAAGTATTTGTTGAAGAACACAGATTTATTTGTAAAAATCTTTGATGTTGCTTAGTGTTTGATTAATTAACTCTACTTTGATAATTGTTTCGGATACTGTTATCCCATTTTTTTCTAATTTAAATGAAATGAACATTAGTTTTATTATGAAGTATAAAATATCAGAAAATATTTTGGAAATTTTGTTGTTGAAAATTTATTTTTATGTATATTAAGTTCCTGATGAACAGTAATTTCATAGCTATTTGCATAACGAATATTCTGTTCAAGATGAAAGATGAAATAATAAATTAAATGTTATATCTTTAGAAGTTAGTCTTTAAATTGGGAAGTATTTGTTGACATACACTGATCTATAGGGGAGAGTCGGGTAGCCCCGCCCAGCGGGTACCCCCGCCCAATGTCAATTTCATATGTATAGAATATTTTTTCAAGTCAATGGGCCATCGGACAATAATTGTTATATTAAAAAAAGATTATTTTTAAAGTTTAAAGTATTTATGCAGCTGGTAACATGGTAAACAATAGTTTTGAAAATATGTTGAATACAGTTGTCATGATATTAAGAAAAATTGGTTGAATGTTTCGATTAAACTTCATTTTAATATTAAAAAAATAATTTTTTCTATACATACAGCATTAAAGTATGTAGTCTTAAGTTTAGTTTGCTCAAAGAACGAAGTTTATTTGTGAAAAATTGTTCGAGTAATTACAAATTTACAAAAAAATTGGATTTTGGGTAGTCCAGCTCACATGAATGTTAGGTATCACAGCCCACTTTTATTTCGTCGATAAATGCACGGTTCCAAAGATTTACTTAAATTAAATTATTTTCTTTAAATATTTAATATAAATATATATTAATATTATAATATATTAATATACATTAATAATAATAAAAAATATAACATTTGTTGTTAATAAATGATAGAATTCACTAAAAGTATATAAATATGTAATAAAAAAATAATTTTGTGATAAAAATGATAAATAAGGTTTATCTATTGTCAATACATTGGTCATTTTCATTTACACCTGAAAAAACAATCAAAAAACATAATTTTTGTAACTGTGCGGGGCTACCCGACACATTTTGAAAAGAGCTGAAAAACATGTTTTTTTAAATTTATATTTTTTTAAGTTAAACTATTCTTTTTTTGGTTTATTCTTTTTGTATTATTTAATTAAATGATAAAACAATAGAAACATATAAAAATCTTGATTATTACTCAATATTATACAGAAATATAAGCAATAGTCCTTAAGTGGGCGGGGCTACCCGACTCTCCCCTATCTAAAAATCTCTGATGTTTTTCCTTAGTGTTTGATTAATCAACTCTATTTAATAATTGTTTGAGATATTATTATCCCATTTTTCCTCATTTAAATGAAATGGACATTAGTATTATTATGAAGTATAAAATATCAGAAAATATCTCGGAAATTTCGTAGTTGAAAATTTATTTGTACGTCTATTAAGTTCGTGAAGAATAGTAATTTCCTTGCTATTTACATAAAGAATACTCCACTCTAGGTAAAAGACAAACTAATAAATTAAATATTTTATCTTTGTAAAATGTTATTTTTGTAAGTCTTTAAATTGAATAGTATTTGTTGACGTGCACAGATTTATATGTAAAAAGTTTTGACGTTGCTTAGTGCTTGATTAATCAACTCTACTTTAACAATTGTTTGCGATATTATTTTCCAATTTTTTTCTTATTTAAATGAAATGAACATTGGTTTTTTTATGAAGTGTGAAATATCAGAAAATATATTGGAAATTTTGTTGTTGAAAATTTATTTTTATGTCTATTAATTTCTAGAGGAATAGTAATTTAGAAGCTATTTGCGTGAAGAATACTCTGTTTAAGGTTAAAGATTAACTAATTAATTAAACGCAACATCTTTAGTAGTAAATCTTTAAATTGGAACTGATCTTTTTCATTTATTTTTTTTCAAAGCTCATTTTTTATAATTTAAATATTTCGCCCGACTTTTACTCTATTAAACACTTTTACACTGTTAAAATTTTCATTCTAAAATTATGGTAAAATAACTGGCAGCTGTCTGTCTATCCGATTAACCATAAAGTTAACGGTAAAGAACATTTTTTTCCTTAATGGTTTTGAAACCATTTACAAAAAGTATTTGTATAAAACCATGAATACAAACTATAAGGTTTTTTAACCATTTACATGTAGAAGTTTTCAAAAACGTAAAAAAAAAAAAAATTATTATGATTAAACTAGCCGTAACAGCTCGTCGTTTCTTAAGGTAATGGGCATCGGGGAGTGCCGGACACTGGAAATTCTTCACCTGTTGAAGGGAATGAAGAAAATATTGTGGTGTCAACACTAGGACTCGAACTGCATTTCTGCCGGTCATGAGAATGACAGACCAGCCCGCTCGGCTATGATATGTACGCAATTGCAAAGAACTAAGTAGCTTCATTAGGTAGTTCCTAGTGGCTGCGATAAAATTCTGGTTGTTTAACCGTATTGGGTGAAAGCAGTTAATAAACAGTTTTTCTCAAACTTAACAGTTTGATTACCATTTTATTTATGGTTATTTGACTGTTTTGATTAAATATGGTAAAATAACCATTCAATAAATTGTTAATTAATCATTTTTTTCCGTGAAATTTCTAACAGTGTACGTGACAGCATAAACTGCTATCAATCAGTATTAAGATATTTAAACTAACTAAACTAATTTTTAAGCAATTTATCTGTGACCGGAGTTATGAAGGTGTGATTTATGTAATTTTCTACAACTTGGTTTAAAATTAAAAAAAAATTCTACAATTACAGTATGAACTAACATTGATTGGATATGTGATTAGACCTACAGTTATTAAAGTGAAATTTAAAGAAGAGTCTGTCAAATTAACAATGCTACATTTAAGTTATACATTTTTTTTTTAACCTGATTCTGATTTTGTACGAATGCTTTTATGAAACCCCCATCTCGAAATAAACATCAGTTATACGTTTAGGTAAAAAATGTGTTTCAGTGTAAAAAAACTAATAGTTATTTATTTGTGTAACATTTCTAATTATGATCTTATCTTAAAAATGTTTAGATATTCAATTAGTTTAAACGCTAAACTTTTGCTTGCATATCTGTTATTTTACTATCGTAAATTTGCCTGCCTTTACTAGTAATTCCTTACTGTTGTATTTAAACATAAATTTGATAGTATTAAATTAATTGCGCGAATTAAAAATATGTACAATTGTTTAATCCACAGGTGTTTAATGTGAAACACATAGTCACCATATAAGTAGTTTAGTTACAAATATCTTAGCGTTACTCAGACTTTTTTCTTAGTAACTTTTATTTCAGATTTAAGATATAGACTTCGTTGGAATAAACAAATTGTTTTTTGTTTTGTTCCGTGTTTTATACAGTAAGTTTAATTACTTTGTGTTACAGAAGTTAATTTTACTTAATCTAGGAAAAATCTAAATGGTGAGTTTTGCAACTAGAAAATTTGCAAAACTCATGAAAAATGAATGTAAACATGTTAATTAAGACTCTATTATTATGTACTCCAATAAAAGTGTTAAGAATTTTCAAAAAAAAAAATTTTCTTGAGAAAAATAATTTGATTGAAAATATTGAATTTTAATAAGAGAAGATTCGAATCACAAAACTGGAGGGAAAATATTAATTCCAAGGGTAGTTTTAGCTAGAGTATTTATATTACGGCCAAAGCCCGAAGTCCGGCCGATTCGCGATCTGGCCAGCCACATCGCGAACTGGCCAAAGTCCGAAACTTTCTTGATTTCGGGAATTGGCCGGCAAGATCGCGAAGTGGCTGAGGACGGCTGGCCAAAGTCCGAAATAATTGAAACGATCAGTGAATATTTTTTTTTGGCGGCCTTCTATAAGTATATAAATAATTCTTATAAAT